>QNUK01000185.1:1045000-1275000 GCA_013621035.1 Clarias magur | reverse complement strand
TGCATCGAGCTCCATCCCAAATAAATAAATCAGTTTAATTTCTAAAAGCATTTCGATCCCTTTAAGGATCTACAGTAACTACAACAGTTTTATTCCCAGGACATACACTGTAAATCTAATTAGATAGCATTTAAACAAAAAAAAAAATGCATTACTCATTATTAAACATTCACCTGTGAAGTTGATGGATATGTTGACTCAATCTCTTGTCTCTTGTCTCTTGTCACTCTGCCTTTTAAACATTTTTAGGGCCCATACATTATGACACCACAGAATGCGATGCACATATGCAGCACATGTAAACAATTAGATCTCATGAAGCTGAGCAACTTTCACCATGTGCATGTCAGGGGCTCAACTCAATAGGAAGTCGGTTATTTTGGGTTGTTTGCTAAACGCACCCAATGGAATATAATATTCTTCTATTTCGGGATTTATACAATCGCCACCAATCCAGGCCAATATGATCTCGAGACACAGTGGATGCAAAATTTCGAAGGGATGTTAGATGTCATGAATGGTTTAGCCATGGCGAGGCCTTAAACCTATGCTGAAAAGTGGCTAATAACTTCCTTAGTTATATAAATGCTGTTGACGACACTGCCTACTCTTACAGTCGGTGCGGAACGCCTCACAATATGAGCTATTGTTATGTCACATTGTGACACATTTCCCCTTTATAGACTTTTTACGTGTCCACTGTGCCCACGGGTTCGCCTGGGCAGCGATGGCACTGGTGCTTGGGCCCAATCATCACTGCTTTGCAACTACATTTCAACATTGTGCTCCGTTGCTGAGAGTGTTTAAGTTCTTTTTTCTCCGTTTTTGATGATGATCCTATGCTGTAAGGGCATTGTGGACATTTCAGAGGGAGTATTTAACCACCAAGGTTTAAACAGCATTTTGACAGAGTTGACATTTACATTACATTTTACATCATCATAGTGATATTATGTGAAGAGGAAAGGCTTTAATTTTATTTGGAAGTCATTGGCTTTTTCAGTTTTTCCTTTTTTTCTTTTTTAGCAATAAGCCATTTCCATTTTCATTTCATAATCCACAAATTTTCTAATGTACAACCAGGTCAGAGACGATACTGTACATCCATCCTGCTTGTTGTTGAACTTTATCACACACCCACGGACTTTAGCTTCCCACAGTGAGTCTAGATAATACACTGGTGAGTAAACCGGGAGAGGTGACAAAGAAGATATTGTGCAAGACCTTGATAAAGTTCATGATCTTTTAAAAACAATTTGGGGTTTATTTCCCTCTGACTTTGATGATAAAACTGATGGTATGACAAAAGTGTTTCTCACTCAAACTTGTTCAAAAGAAAAAGAAAAATGGATATGTAATGGATGGTTCCAGATAATCACTCACTCACTCATCGTCTACACCGCTTAATCCTGTATTCAGGCAAGGGGGGCCTGGAGCCTATCCCAGGACACTTAGGGCACGAGGCAGGATACACCCTGGACAGGGTCCCAATCCATCGCAGCAGGGCACAGGACACAGTGCCTGCCATATACACACATACACACACTCTAAAATGATCTAAAATCTCCTGGTACACGGCTTTGTTGAGTTTGGACTTGATAAATAGAGCACTCAATACAGCACCTCCGATGGCTTATGTTCCTTGAAGGGGGGTCCACGGTCTCCTTCTGGATAACTGTGAAGTCATCAGTCTTTGCATGTACTGAACCAGACTGAGAGATACTGATGTATTTATACTGTATGAATAGTAAATACCATCAAAATGAAATATTCTAATATTTTGAGATTCTGGATTTTTAATTATCATGATCATCATCATAATAAACAAAATAAATATATATTCATTTGTTTATTTTTATTTCTAACAATGGAGCTTTTGCCCGATATTGTAATATTTCGGGAAACACTTTATATACTATATACTTATTGCATATCTTCAAAATCTACACTGATTTCTTTTTTCCATTAGTGAAATCTGCTTCCTATATTTTAAAGGATCCCCAACAGCCAACAAAACACTAAGCGATATCAATCTCTAGCTGCAAAGTAAACATTTTGATTTATATTTGAAATTTAAGTTCAACGTTTGTTTGCTTAAAAAAAAAATGTAAAAAAAAAAACACACACACACACACACACACACAATCGATCTGGACATTTGAAGCAACAGTTTAGCTTGTTTAACTTCCTCTGTATGAGAAAGCTAGGATATGAAACTAAGCTAAGATTGCTTGGTTTCACTCATCCACCACACACATACACACACACACGCGCACGCGCACACACACACACACACACACACACACACACACACACATTTGACTTATTATCCTTGTAAGGACCGTCCACTGGCGTAATTATTACACTTAAGCCTAATCCCGCCCTTAACCGAGTTAATAAATAAAGGGTACATGTGTCGTCTGAACACAAACACCCATCACGGTACATACTGTACACTCCTGGATGTCACAATCAAAAATCAAAAACAATATAATTTGGGTCATGTGGTCTGATATAAAGCATACGTGACTAAGAGAAACCATATTCATTTACATGACTGTACGGTGCGGCATGATTTCTATCGCTCATTCATTCATCCTTAGTAACTGCCTTGTCACAGTCCTGGTGGTGTGAACCAGGCTACTAGGTTGTGTATACAGTATTTTGGGTGATAGGTCCAGCGATGAACAATCAAAATGCCAGTACTTGTTGGCTGCTTTCCGTTCACTCGCTAGCCAAGTCATCCCAAACGACCTCAATCGGATTTAGACCAGGTGATGGTGGAGGCCACGTCATCTGATGCAGTGCTCTCCAATTTCCACTCTCCAATTTGCTTGGGCAAATAGTTCTTACAGAACCCACAGGTGTGTGGAAACCAAAAGGGTACGGCACGTGGCTGCAAAATGCAAAATGGTTAAGTCTATTTTGAATAAGTCCACAAGTGTATCATGAGAAAAGCACCCCCACAGCATCACACACCTCCTCCTCCAGGCTTCACTGTGGGAACCGGCACATTCAGGAACTGTCTGTTCTCTATGTCTCTTTGTCTAACTGGAGGTTAGAATAAAAAATTTCGACTCATCAGACCTAATAGTTTTCTACCAATGTAATGTCCATGCTTCGTGTGTCTTGGCCAAAGCGAGAGTCTCTTCTGCTTGTTGTTCTTCCAAAGTAATGGTTACTTTGTCGCAATTCGACCATGAACGCCTGACTCACGCAGTCTCCTCTGAACAGTAAATGTTTGCCGCTCGAACTCCAGGAGTATTTATGCGGGCTCTAATCTGATGTGCTGTAAATCAGTGGTTTCTGAGGCGGGTCATTCTAATAAACTTATCCTCTGCAGCAAGGGTAGCTCTTGATCTTACTTCCATGGGTCGGTCCTCATGAGAGCCGGTTTCATCAAAGCATCTGATGGATTCGGTGACTTTATTTGGGGATACATTCAACGCTCTAAATATTAAATAATGATGAACTGTCTCTTCTTGTTTCTTGCCATAATATGGATTTATACGGTAGTTGTAGTAGCACTTAAAGGGCTATTGAATCTGTACCCAGCCTTCGTCTGCGCAAGAAAACTGATGGTGTGAAGCACATCAAGAAGGCAAGAACTTGAAAACCGTCCACCATGAGTGTTATCAAAACTAGATTTAGCTACTTTGGACAATCTAAAATATAAAACATATTCTGTGTTATTTAAAATGTTTTTCTTTTATTTATTTACAGTGTTGAAAATACTAAAAGAAAAGAAGGTTTGTTCAAACTTTTGTATACATCAGATGTCTAAAAGTGTGCTCTACACATTAGTATGCCCTCATACGCCACATTCAGCAGCAGAATTTCTCACAACGCTTTGACCTCACATCACCTCATTCTCTTTTTTTAGGCAGGACAATTTCAGTGATTTATAATTTAAGTGTTATAAGCGGTGCGTGGTTCTATTTCACTTTCACAGTGACTCATTTTCAGCACTCGGTTCTCAGCCATAAGGATCTTCATCAACATAACACCTTGAATCTGAATGTTGATGCACACTGTTATATATTGCGGCATCGGAGGGAAAGCTATGCAAGCCGATGCTGGACTATAGTAGACGTGAACTGGTGTGTAATGGTAAGGTGACGTGAGAGAAGCCAGGATGAACTTGAGACCTTCTGGAGCACAACCGTGACCAGGATAAAGTATCCGTTCATTCGTTCGTTCATCCATTCCTTCATTCATAATGAACAAATGAAGAATAAGAGATTATGATTTAAATAATATCTGTCACAATCAGTCTTTTAATCTCTTTTTATAGGCCTCGTCTAGCGGAAACGCTGTCATTTCATTCAGCGGTTATGTGTGCGGTATCTGATTCTGAATCCTCAGTTTTGTTTTGATTCATTAACTGACACATCAACTAAAAACTTTTTCCCTAACTGTCCTTAAGACCTTCTTTCTTACCCTCAACGTTATGGTGTAAATATCCTGTTTACATTCTTTCATGTAACCTCTTGTGGTTAAAAACTGGAAAATGATCACAGCCTCTCAGGGTATGAACACTGGAGTGGAAATCAATCTTCCTGTTCATGCCTACGCATTCTTCAGTAATATTATATCATTTGTTTACATCGGGACAGACTTTCTCTCCATGTCTGTGGGGGAGGTGAATCACGCGGTCTCCCCGATTGTGTGCTCGTGTCAGTGTATGAAAGAGAGAGAAAGAAAGAGAGAGAGAGAGAGAGAGAGAGAGACGGCTCACGGAAAGAGCTCTTCCTGCTGGGGAAAGCACCATCTTGGGCTGTGGGTGTTCTGCTCTTCCCGCTCACACTTGCCCCACTGCTACCACGAAAATAAAACTCCTCCGCCATTTATAGATAAACATCTGTTTATCAATCGCTCGTAACCGCTTTTCATGGAAGCGCTCTGATAAAGAGAATGCATTAGAAGCACGGCCGCTTGGTGCTTTTGAGAGAAATTATGAATGAGAAACGTGGTGTGAGGTGTCAGGCTGTGGTCGAGGCCGGGGGAGGGTGAAGGTGCTGCGTGGGGAAAGAACCTCGCGATTAAGGTTCTTTGAAATATAAAAATAGACTTATGATAAATAAGGTCTGCAGTCACAACAAAATAGTTTCTGTGTAAGAGCACAGCGAATTTCTCATCTCCATAATAACTGAGCGTTTTAAAACACCTAAGTTTGTAAGTTCTGCCTGGATCATACAAATGAGCAATAATCGCGTTTTCCTGGATTTCTTGTAAGCAGACTTAACTTCACACAATCACGCTCATTTGCTGAATGAGTCGTATTTAGTTTCCAGAATTTCCTAGTGCATGAGTTTATATTCATCAATGCTAATCATGGAGATCGTTCGTGACTAGTTAGGTAGTAACTAGGTACATCCATGCATAAGTATCTTCCTAATTATGCTAGATACAGACAGCTATCCAGGCTAATTATCTTTCACAGTAAAGCGTGTTGACTTGCTATATTCATGGATTATTCTCCTCCTAGTTACGCTAAGTGCTAACTGTGCATGCTAATTATTTAAACTCTTGATGACTAGCTGTATTCATGGATAAAGATGCTTCTTCTTTATGCAAAGTATGTACGACTATCCACTGTAGTTATGCTAAATCTCGTTGCGAGCTATATGCATATATAAACAATTTCTCAATTATGCTAGATATGCATGACCTCTGCGTGCTACAGTATATCCTGTACAGAGCCCCTGCGAGCGTGTACAGGATGAGCGGTATAGAAGATGAATGATAAAATGGCGGCACGGAGTCTAAGTGATTAGCACGATGATTGTCATAGTGATTATCACCTTGCACGTCTACTGGGTTTGATTCGTCTGTGTGCATGGAGTTTGCATGTTCTCCCTGTGCTTGGTGGGTTTCCTCCAGATACTCCCACAAGTCCAAAGACATGCAGATTAGGCTAATTGGCGTTCCCAAGTTGCCCATAGTGTGTGAATGAGTGTGTTGAATGTTGCACAGAAGTCCTACCACGGTCCTACCACGGTCACCAAATGGGAATAAGTACAAAGGTAATGACCACTGGCCTCCGCGGTGCCTAGCTGGACCATTGAGGTTCTTATATGGATGGATCAATCAAATGAATGAATTAATATACAGATACAGTTGTATATATCATCCTTATGATTATATATGCATTACCAAGGTGACTAGATACATTCACTATTACATACAATATCCTCCTAATTAATCTAAGTACTTAGACTCTAGATAACTACCTATGTTTATGAATAAACATCTTCTTAATTATGCTAAATATGTACAGCTAGCTGTATTAAATAAAGACAACTAGCTATATTATTTGATAAATGGTGTCCCAATTGTGCTAAGTATGCGCAACTATGCATGCCAATGATTTTAACTCTAGGTAACTAGCTACATTTACATATTCTCCTAAAGATGCTACACTGTAAAAAATAAATCATAAATTTTACGGTAAGAAACTGGCAGCTGTGGTTGCCAGAATTTTACCGTAAAAATACGGTAGCAATGTTTTTGGTTTTACGGGATTGCCTACATTATACTGTATATTATATATAAATACATATATTTAATTGTTTATTTTTACGGTTTATAACTGTATAATTAACATGTTTATGTTGTTGTGTAAAAACAGTTTATACCCGTCAAAATCCAGGGTTTCCATTATAACAAATACGGATCATAACCATGTTTTTTACAGCTCAGAACTGTCTAATTTAACGATTTATGTTGTAATAATAACGGTTTATTTACATCTTTTTTTACAGCTCAGAACTCACTCACTATCTATATAGCTTTATCCTGTATTCAGGGGGGATGGAGCCTATCCCAGGAGCACGAGGTGGTGTACACACTGGACAGGGTTCCAATCCATCACAGGGCACACATACACACATGAAGGGCAATTTGGGAACATCAATTAGCCTAACCTGCAGGTATTTGGGCTGTAGGAGGAAACCAGAGTACCTAGAGAAACCCACCAAGCGCAGGGAGAACATGGGGACAAACTCTATGCACACAGAGACAGGAATCGAGCCTGGCCCGGGAATCGAACCCAGACCCTGGGGGTGAAAGGCAACAGTGCTAACTACTGTGCTTGCTATGCGATTATTGCCATTGTTTGACTATTTTTTATTGTGAATAACCACGGTGAATTCATCCAGATATTCTTTACTTTTAGATGTTGCAAATAAAATAAATTTTAAATAATTTTTACACCAGATGTCGTTCTGAACACAACCCTCCCATTTTTATCTGAGCAGACCAGGAATCGAACCCGGGTCTCCCGCATGGCAGGTAAGACACTTACCACTCCGCCACAAGTACTCTAGAGTTTCACATTGGTGGAAGTTTTTTAAAAAGTGTCATTTCTACAAACTCATGAATGCCAAAAAGGTCTGAATACTCAAAAAGGTCTATTAATTTGACCTACTTGCAATTATTTAAGTTAACAGTACTCGATGTGTTTAATTACTTTGAGCATTAGGGTTTACAGTGCAGCAAAACAATATTTAAATTCTCAAAATCAAATATACAAATGTCAGGGTGGACATTTTTTAAGAGTTTTAAGAAGACAATCTAAGCACAGAAGGGCTTTTATAATAACTTTACACAGACAAGTATGATCTTATCACACACATGCTAAAACTATGGTGGCCGAGAAGTGCAAAACAACTTAACAAAATGAAAACAAAATAACAAATTAAAAACCACAATAACAAAACACAAAAACTAATTTGTTATTTTGTTTTGCGTTTTGTTAATTTGGTTTTGAATTTGCTATTTAGTTTTCGGTTTTGTTAATCTGGTTTGCGGCTCTCGGCCGTCCAGAAACGAACCGGAACAGGTAGGTATAGTTTGCGAATGAAATTCTTACCGCTGATTGGATGAAACATCTGTCACTCAAGATATACAGGCAGTACTGTAGCGGCGGTAGATTCGTGTGTGTATGAATGTGCAAACATGTACCGTCCTTATTGCGGTTTCAAATATGGCGTTCTGCCAATTTTTTGCAGTTATTGTGGAATTGTTTTTCTTTTAAAAGAGACACAGCAGTTCGCAAACTAATCTTTATACCGTGATACGTCATCAGCATGTCCAAAATCACGGCATACGAATGTCCGTCCTCAAAGTAACGTTGAATAAATTCCATTTCCTTGCTTTCTAATGAAAAATGTAATTATTTTCTTAGTTTTGCACACCGAATTTTTTTTTTTAATGAAGCAGAACACACAAGAAACAAAGTCAGAGACACAATTTCCTACTTCCTGTTTATCTTGAGTGACAGGTGTCTCGTCCAATCAGCGGTAAGAATTTCATTCGCAAACTATACCTACCTTTTCCGGTTCGTGTCTGACTGGCCGAGAAGTGCAAAACAAATGAACAAAACCCAAAACAAAATAACAAATTCAAAACCAAATTAACAATTAGTTTCGGGTTTTGTTATTTTGTTTTCGGATTTGTTAATTTGGTTTTGAATTTGCTATTTAGTTTTCGGATTTGTTCATTTGGTTATAAATTTGTGATTTTGTCTTTGAATGTTATTTTGTTTTCGGTTTTGTTAAGTTGTTTTGCACTTCACGGCCACCGTATAAAACTGTTTATGAAAGTTTATAAAACTGTCCTGCATTTTTAAATGCACACTGCACAGGGGTGTCAAATATGTTCATGTATTTTGTAACGGGTTTTATTTAGGGAAGGTAAGAGTTAAAGGAGGGAGGAAGAGAAAAAGGAAAGGAAAGATGTGCACGTGCAGGTCTGGTGAGAGGCGGTGGCAATGAGAAAGGTGGAATACCATTCACGACTTCGAAGTCCTTGGGGCGCGTTCCATTGCCCGGCTTGCGTGCCGCTCTTCCTCGGTTTCCCCGCGTCCCCTGCGCAACTTGCACGCTGTGTTTTATAGTGCGGGGAGTGTAGTAGTGTAGTCGTGTATATGTACTAGTTTTCTATTTTAAAAAAGTCTAGACAGATATAATTCTGATTTTTAAACTCTATCAACAAGGGTTTAATAAAATATAAACTGATGCTTCAGTATATTAGTAACAAATACCTTCTCTGAGAGTTTATATGTTACATCCATGAGGCATAAAGTCATATTCATAATGCTTATGGAAAGCTGACAAAGACAAAATAATGTTTTCCTTTTTATAAATACAGTAGATCGTACATTTTACTGCAATAAACCATATTTTCATGTTTTTAACTGTTAAATTTGAGATCTTACTCTGTAAAACTAATTACAATTTTTCACTGTATATTCTACGGTAATCACAAGTTTTGTGAAATACGGTTTTATCCTGAAGCATTTATACAGTATTTTACTGTTAAACCTACAGACATGTTTTACAGTGTATATACCTACAACTATTCATGCTTTTTATGTTAATTCTAGGTGAGTAGATATGTTCATGGATAGTCATTGTAATACTTATGCTAAGTATGTACTGTACAACTATCCATGCTAATGATGTTAGCTCTAGATAACTAGCTATGTTTACATATTCTGCTAATTATGCTACATATCTACAACTGTCAATGATTTGTATGTTAATTCCCGGTGATTAGCTATGTCCCTGGAAAATGATTGTCCCAATTATACTAAGTATGTACCGCTACCCACGCTAGCTATGTTAACTCTACTTGACTAGCCATATTCAGTATGCTAAGTATGTACAACTATCTGTGATAATTATTGTAACTTAAAAAAAAACTAGCCATATTCATAATGCTAAGTATGTCTATCCACTCATAACGTGTATGTTAACTCCAGATGATTAATTGCATTCATTACAAATACAATATTGTTCTTATTATGCTACATATGTGAAACGTGTATGCTTTTTATGCTACTTCTAGATGACTAGCTATATTCATGGATAAATATTTTCCAAAACATGCTGAATATGTACAGTTACCCATGACAGTTATGTTACCTCTAGATAACTAGCCATATTCATTATGCTAAGTATGTACAACTACTGTATCTATGTGTGTTACGTTAACTCCAGATCACTAATTTATTAATCATTTATTAATAATACAATATCCTTCTAATTATACTACATCTTCCACAACTGTTTATGCTTTTTATGCTAATACTAGATGGCTAGCTATATTCCTGGATAAATATTGTCCTAATTATGCCAAGTATGTACAACTACTCATTCTAGTTATGTCAACTTTAGAAGACTAGCTATAATTCATTATGCTAACTATGGCCAACTACCCTTGCTAGTAATGAAACTCTAGATGACTAGCTCTATTCCTGGATATGTATGTATTCCTAATGTATCATGCTAGGCACAGATAGCTGCCAATGCTAATCTTGGTGAATGTAGATGTAATGTTTATGGATAAATATTACCTATAAAATACACCCACATTTCATATTAATATTCATTTATATTCAATATGAGAATTTTTTGTTCTCCAGAAGATTGATGCTGAAAATTCGGTCATTTGTTTTCTTATATAACTCTGTTACTTTTTTTTTTTATTTATATATATAAAATGCTTCTGGACAGCCCTCTGACAGTGGTGAGATTGATTAGAATAAATTTTTCTATTTCTCCTATTGAATCTTGGCTAGTAGCAGCGCTGTCTCTACTAATGTCTTACAGGAAAACTGAAGCTACTGAAACAAATGAGCACCAGAATCGCTGAACACATCATAACCATTATGTCAACGTGGAGCTTTCCCTTATTGTTCAGCCTTGCAAGATGGGTGAATCTAGGGATAATTTGCCCATGCCATCTCTCTACAGTTCTGTAGACATCACTGATGAACACTCTTACAGTAAACGTGTGAGTATTAGTCAGCGGATGAGTTCAGCTAACCCGGTTATCTGCCGTGTGGGTGGGGGAGCTACAACTGTTGTCGTACATTAAAATGTCATTAAAGCCCTATAATGGGCACACACACACACACACACACACACACACACACACACACACACACACACACACACACACCAGCAGAAACACATAAAGCACTCTCTTTTTCTTGTGTTCATTCACACACACTTACACTTAGTGATGAGTCAAATTTCTACCAAGAAAATTTAATACCAAAGAAAATAAAGAACGAAAGACGCATAGCCATAGCCAGTATATATTTCTCGCACACTGTGTGTGTGTGTGTGTGTGTGTGTGGCCATAGTGAAAGTACTGTACAGTGGTTTGGTGGGGATAAAGGAAGTGTTGGTCAGAGAACAATGCAAACAAGGATTTACAAAAAAAGGCACTTTGCTTCACTGGGAAATTGTTCATATTATTAAATAAATCGTGAATCATGCCAATGTTTTAAAGAAGGCCCTTCTATAAGTGCATAAGTGTAACTCGGGATTATATAAAAAATAAATAAAACAGGTTTTTACTCTCATAATTTTGTTCTATTATTCTATTATGATTTGAATATGCCTCGTATTTAATCAGGTAAACGGATTAATAAGATAAATGTGTACAATTGCTGATATGGTTGCAAGTTTTGCTCAGGGAAGGAGTCTCCAGTCTTAAAGTGGTTGCACTTTCTCAGTAACGATCTATCTTGTAGACATCCCACAGCATTAAAGATTTCTGCAGTAAAGAGAAAGTACTGTTGTTTTTAATGAAATTAGAGATTAATGTTAATGTTGGCAAGTTACTGTCTGAAAAAAAGCCCTTCCGGACATGATGTTCTAGGAAAATAATTATCTGTGGAGTGAGAACTGTAAAATATAAATCTGTCACTTAATGCATGTTAATAAATCAGCACTAAGGAAGAGGATATTTTCTCATTAGCTTGTTGTTTGATGTTTTTCTTCTTTGTATCTTGTCCGAGAAATTACTCAACCAGACTGAACTTGCATCTTGCATTGAATAAATCATTAATTATAAGAAGAATGAACTTTCAATAGAAAGATCGTTTACTTCTGTATACCTTTACCTCTTTAGAACTTCTTTTGTGTGTGTGTGTGTGTGTGTGTGTGTGTGTGTGTGTGTGTGTGTGTGTGTGTGTGTGTGCGTGTGTGTGCGTGTGTGTGTGTCCATGTATTCTCGGAAATCCAACAAAACTTTTCATATTTAAGTGTTACGAAACCCCATGTAAGATTAAGTTGCATTCTATATCTAACACATTAAAGAAAGAAAGAAAGAAAGAAAGAATCTAATCTTTCTTTTGTTGTTTTTTATAGAGGAAATGATCATTAACCAACAGAAACTCAGATGCTACTGTTGTGTATATCACAGTTTCTATTCACTGATTTTCTCTTTATTATCACCTGATTTCTATAAACTTAAAGTTTTTCATAAAATAAAAAAAAAATTGGCAAAAGAATTATATCCAGTTGTCCTCATATGAGGATCCTGCAAGGATATAACGACAATGTAGTTGTGAGAAAATTTCCAGCCATGTTTACAGTTCTGGGACTGAGAACCGTTACTCTAAGGTTTACCTTTCGAGGCCTTTTCGACCATATACAGTATAAAGTAATGAAACTCAGAAATGCTTTCCCTTCCCTAAATTCTTCTTAATAACCTGCAGAGGCCTAGCTGGCTGTAAGAAAGTCAGCGGATATAAAACCAAACTTTGTTCTTGGATTATTTATTTTTTTTTTTTTCGCTTTGATTTTTAATAAATAAAAAAATACGTTTGTGAAAAAAAAAAAAGAATAATAATTTGCTGTAAGGCTTCTATGTGATCTCATTTAAATCACTATACTAGGCATTTTGTGTTTTTGCACTGTCTGAGCATGTTTAAAAAAAATCTACTTTTTCCATTCCATTGGTTATAATAGATTCCTAATTGTGGCCTGAACATCAATCATTGTCTTTTAAAAGTGCACCTCGATCCAAACTGTTCTGGCACCCCAACAGTATGCACAACACAGAAGTCCTAAATGTCATCTAAAGTTAATTGCAATACAAACAAGCTTCATATTTTCATGAATTCCTTTGGTCTATATGTTGGCTTTTACATTAGTTGAGATTCACTGCATAATGTCAATTCCATAAAATATAGAATTGTAAAGTTACATAGGGGTATGACTACTTGAGATGTTACTATAGCAAAGAAAAACAGTTGGCTGTATCATGGCACGCTATGACAATAAGGCTAAATCATGAACAAGACTTTTTTTGCACTGTTGTATTTTCAGTTAATTGAAAGCATAACAGTCAAAATATGTGAAGTTGCAGTTTGCCAGAAGCACGGCATTATCACATTTTCAGAATGGAAAACTATCATCATCGTCACTCGTCCGAGAAATCAAAACTAACTTGTGTTTTAAAAATAGTTCATTCAGGGTTATTTATTTAAATCACCCACTGGAGTTTCTATAGAAAATAGAAAGCAAAAATAGAAAGCAAAAATAGAAAGCAAAATCCACAGATAATATGAAGAGCACTGTGTAATATTAACACATTGTGTACAGTGCGATCACTGATATTATTGCACACTGACAAAATCGTACAGAGCTTGTGTTCGCCCTCAGATCCTCGCGCGGCTTTAAATGAGTGTTGGTAAGATTTTATTTTAGGGAATAGGTAATAATTTTGTTATTTGTTTAATTAATCTCTATCATTGTACTCACAATAATGTGCAACAAACACTTTCATGTTCATCTAAATTCAGATCTAATAAATTTGGGATTTGAGGATAGAATGGCAGACTGAAGAAAGGTTTTGTTTTTCTTTCTGTTGAGTGTAAAATAATGTAACATAATATCAAATAATGCAAACAAGCCTAATATGAATAAGATGTCAGACTTTAAAATATCTTGTGAGCATGTAGTAGCCTTTTTTATATTGTTAACATAGTTTGATTCACACATGCAGTTTCACATTACGGGCAATTTGGGAACGCCAATTAGCCTAATCTGCATGTGTTTGGGACTGTGGAAGGAAACTGAAAAACCCAGAGGAAACCCACCAAACACTGGGAGAACATGCAGATTCCATGCACACGAACTGCGAGGTGGGAATCGAACCCGAACCTTTAGTCGCGGCAGTGCTAATAAAACACACATTGCAAGTGTGATAACAGACGAGTTGATTATAGTTTTAATGACTACGATGTTGTCCACGGTCATCCTTCAGCCTCGTACTCCAGAACAGCACTTGATCCAGCACATTATGGTTTTTGTCATTTTATTTGCTATTGTGCACGACTAAATAAATTGTGTGTATAATAGCACATAAATGCTGTCACCTTTCTTGCTTCCTCACACATCCCTGAGCATAATAGTGAAACTTTCTCTTCCCTAAATATTTCTGAGTAACGCTAAACCTGTCTGAGTGTATACACAGGACAACAGCCAGTGCTTCATATGTCAACTTTTAAAAAGGTCTAATTTGAACACAAGATTAATGGGAAAAACTAATAATCCCGGGAAGTATTACGACAGTTACTTGGAAATTCTGTTACAGCTGAACGCTGCGTATAATCGGACCAGAATTAATTGGCGTGTTGGTGTGCAGTTAATCGCCCTGTTCGGGATCTTGTGTTTTCATTCTCGCCAAAGTTTTCAAACGGTCTCGTCCGGTACGTGCGACCACAGCGAACAGGTCGCCCAATAGAATGAGCCCAGGTTTCCACGGAGACACAGAAAGAGGTTGTGGGAAAGTGGATGTGAAACACCTGGCTGGTCAGCAGGTTCGGCATTTTAAATACAGACATTTAGTTTCACACAAAGGTCGTGGGCGCGAATTCACACCGTCGTCTCTTTACTGCTTGTTAGTTACATCTGTACGGGATGAAGTGTAGCTCTTTAGAATCTCAGTCCTAATTAATATAAAATGAATATTATTAATAATATAAATTAGTTTTAAATTCCAATATTGTAGTAATAATAGTACTATGAACACATTTGAGAAATGTTGTTTGTCTCTTCATTCTAAATGTACAGAACATGTGATTTATTAGTTTTTGTATGTAGACATTTAGACATTTAGCGTTTAACCACAAATACTATAATATATTTCTAATATAAATATGACCGAAATATACTGTAACTTAAATAAAATCTAAAAATTTGTAGGATAAACACCATGATTGTCTTTTTTTCTTATAATATTACATTTCATTTCATGCAGCAGTTTCCTTTTTTTTTTATTATTATTTATTTTTTTATAAAGTCACAAACTTGCTGTTAAAGAACACTGTAGATACCATTCATTCTATAACTATATTCTATATAAGTATATTGAAGTATTGATCTAGTGATCATTAGGCATACCAGAGATACTAATGTGTGTTCATTCTTTCCACATTTTATTTTCAGATTTTAAAATATTGGATTCATCTTATCAAAAGAGCTGTTCAGTTTCTAAGTGTTTGTATTCACATTGTTTGTGAAACAACTTCAGGAGTTGTCATGTTGTTCAAAAATTTAGCTTCAGCTAAGCTTTAAAATCCTAAATTTGAAATAAAAAAATAAAATAAAATAAAAAAAAACAGAAAACAGGTTCTTTCTAATGCACGATGTTACCAGTGTAGGAATATTCTACATTTCCAAAAACAAAAACAATAAAAGTCCATCCTGTGTGTGTGTGTGTGTGTGTGTGTGTGTGTGTGTGTGTGTGTGTGTGTGTGTGTGTGTGTGTGTGTGTGTGTTGTGTTTTCAGGGAATCATGAGCTCTTGTTCATAGACTTGTTTGTTTCCACTAGCATGCGTCTCCAAATCTTTGAAATCCCCTGACCCGACTCCGGCTCAGAGCGATTTTTGAGAATGGAAAAACGGCGTCATCAGGCAGATCAGAGCCCGAGTATTATTTATCATCAGCCATCAATCATAACTCATTGACTTCTTGGCAATGTTTTTGCAACCGATGATTCGGCTGTTTGTTTAAATGCATTGTTTTGAGAGTGCAAATGGAAAGGAAAAACTCATTTATAACTCGAGAGAAATCATTACATATCAACTGCACTAGTAGCGAACGAGCGATGGTGATAAACACAGACACTTCTGGTGTAAAAGTGACAAGCCAGACTGACATTACTATATTTTTTGGACTTTTAACTCAAATCATAATTGCTTTAAAAATAAATATATAATCATGAATTAATTTTTTTTTTTAATGCAATTTCTGCCTGTTTGCCACTTCTACACTCAGCACTTCTGACGCTGCAATGTCTTCAGAGAAAATAAATAAGCACCTTCTGCCCAACCAAAACCCAGAATCCAGAATCGGAAGACATAACCTGTACCACTGATCTTTTTTTTTTTTAATTTCTTTTTTTTTTTTATCTTCAGCCCAGTGGTTTTATTGATGTGTTGATAGGATTCATTCATTTTGAAGCAGTTATGAAACCAGTTCTGGTTGTTTTATTACAGAAAGCATTGCATGAAATGTGAGTGAACAAGCCCCCCATCCCTATGCCAGAAGGAAGCTATTTTCTGATAACCATTTCCTTTGCTAGTTCATCATGCTGGAGATAACATCAGAGACAGTTTCAGATGAGAACATCTGTCAGCAAAATGTGTCTTTACTGGAATTTAACAGAAGAATCAGAATATGCCAAGCAAACCAGTGTCATCAGGGTCGGAGTAGGTCGGACATCATAAGGTCACAGGGTCAAATCCCAGCACCACCAAGGTGCCACAGTTTTTTTTTTTGTTTTTTTTTCAATGTGCTCATTTTGATTCCTAACTGGTGTGATCTCGAGTTCATGCAACCTCGCAGAGAGCTTTTCAGAACGTTTAGTGCGGCTTGGTATCCAACCCACTGGTTTCTCACTCAGGTGAGCTAACAGGACGTGAATTAGGAAATGTAGTGGGTTCGAGAGAAATCACCGAATTACATTGCAAGTCTTCCCAATTCAAAACTAATTCTGATGTCTTATAAGTACTCCGTAGGTAAATTGTTCATAAAATAACATAGACAGTTAGTAATGGTCTAGCATGAGTTTGGCACAAGTCATACCAGAATCAACGGTACAAGTAACTTTGGGTACATAGTAACAATCCGTGACTAATGCGACGCCATTTCATGGCAGAATAAGGCAAAAATAACCATCTAGAATTTCAATTCCAGACATTTTGGAGGTCTCTAGCAAAAGTTTGGGGAAACTGCCAGGGCTCGCTAAGAGGAAAAATCCAAAAGGTGTCACCTTCAAGAAAGGCTTTGACCTTTAACTGACTCCCTGCAAGAACTGAATCGGACATTTTCGTTTTTGTGGCTAGAGCATGCTAAACTGAGCCGAAGGACAGAGCTGTAGCACTACAGAAGAGCCATATGAATAACTACTGGTTGCTTACACAAACCAATCAGTTACCTAGCTGTCTCCGTGTTGACGTGCTTTCCAAACAGACCGTCACAAGGTTTGTTTACCATTTGGCGTCACCGTCTTTCTAACCAACAACGAAAGCGTTCTCATGACGACGCTTTCAGGTGGACACGCCCCGCCAACCAACGTTTTATACAATGTGAGACTAAACCCAAGACTAAACCCAAATTCATACAGAGATTCATTACATAAAATCATGTAAACCCAGAAGCAGTCATAAGCCTACGCATCTGATAGAATTTTTGTTCAACTGCCTGATTTAGGGAAAAAACTGACCAGTAATTATTATTATTATTATATTGTCGGACATCTGGCGTGTCTTGTCACTTAACAACACGTTTTTCTATGTGTGCTTTTGTTGCGTTATGACTAAGACAAGCTTCTGCACTTACTCGACTTGTGCTATGTTTGGACTATTTGGTGTGACAATCACTTTCAGGAGTGAAATGAATAAATGCATTTCTGTTATACTGTTGAGTTTTGAGAGGCAACTAAATTGGGGATCCACCTTATTAGTGGGTTAAGGTGCTTTTATACTTAACTGTCTTTTTGTCATAAAAGAAGAGAAAATTGATATTAAACAGTGACGCTTACTCCTAGCTCGTATCAACTAATTAACTAACTAGCCTAACTTGTTCTTTAGCATGAATTCATTATTATCAGGAACGTAAGCAGAAACTCAGAAACGGAGGGGATTGTGCAGTTTATTCATTCGTTAGACTGGAATATTTTCAGTGTTGTAAATGTCTATATTCCTCCACTGCAAATTGTTGTCTAGTTCTTAGCTAGTTCTGTTCATTGATGCTGTATGTAGCACCATGCTGTTTCGATTCACAGTGTACTGGTTAAAATGACAATAAAAGCCTACTTGACTTGACTCACAAGTCAAGTCTCACGTCAGAAGACTCACAGACTTAAGACGTAATTATGCCTTCAGCACTTGAGCTAACCATCCCAGCCGCCCTTCCAGAAAAAACAAGCTGAACTAAACTTCCCAACAGTGTTTAACTGATGGTACTTAGTTAGTGACCTAGTAACCCAGTGTAACTACACTGTAAACCCTAATGAAACGTAATGAGTAACGTTAACTTAAATAATGACAATTAGTTCAGATGAATAGACCTTGCTGAGGTATTTAGAACTTTTTGGTATTCATGAGTTTTCACGTTAGCGGAACAAATTTGATATTTTCAGTAATTGTAAGTACTGAAGGAACAGTAACTGTCACCTTAAAGTTCCAACCAACTTTCGGCTCCACCGGGTTCGACTCCCAACAACTCGGATGAAGTGTCTGTCCCAAGCCCAGATAAAATGGGAGGGTTGTGTCAGGAAGGGCATCTGGTGTAAAACCTGTGCCAAGCTTGTGTGTGGACCGGATTGTGGCGACCCATTGTTTTTATTTACATCAATTTGGATAAAGTACGTTAGCCTGGTCAGAACCGTCGTGAATTACATAAATGACTCGTTTTTTAAATTTTAAATTTTTTATATTTTCATCAACAGCACTACCTCAATGTGCCTGAGGCCACTGGAGATAAGTGAAAACTATTGCATAATAACTAAAAGAGTGGGCAGGATTAGTCTGAATTCTGGTATATGGAACCGGATCGGGTGCGACCGAAAGCAATCATCCGATGACACATGAGCGTGCAGGCTAATTTCATGATAGTCCTGGCTCTAAGTCATGTAGACAGAACGACAGAATACTTGACATGAAACTGACCTACTGTAAAGCTGTGCCTGACTGCTCTCTTTGCCCCTTCTCGGGGAGTTCCTAAACCTCGATTTTGGTTTTTGTTGACTCAGGAGCTTCACATCAAGTATAGAGTTCTGATAATCAGAATGAGACATCCTCAAAGAAAACAAGTGCTTTCTTTGAAACGGCTTGCCTTTGAGTGTGAGTGTTTGTCTACTGAGCCGCTGGGTGGGACGTCCTGCGTGGGCAGCAGAAAGCCTATAGAGGGCAGACGTTTTGCTTGATAGACAACATCAAGGAAATAGCAGCACGTTTTAAGGCAGGTGCTTCAAAGAGAAAGAGAGAGAGAGAGAGAGAGCGAGAGAGAGATAGCGAGAGAGAGACGCTTCGGTGACTGTGAGGAGGAATCCCCTAAAAGCGCGAGCCCACCATGTCCTTTAACCGCGCTGTGTTGTCACTTACCAGAAGAGTGACGTCACACCACTTAGACTGTAAACAGAATAGCAGCTCAAGGGGTTGAGTTTCTGTAAATGTAGTGCGCAGAGTGCCAAAACTTGCGAGTGACACTTTGGAGTTTGTACCACCTGAGCATAAAATATGATATTATTACTATTTTTACCCAACAGGACCCAAAAGAGGGCTGAGTTAGGGCTGAGTTAGGTATATGCTTAATGTAAGGGTGTGTTGAGATTGGATCACCCTCAGACATAACTTTGGACTCAGGGGTGGTGTTTAGGCAAAACAGAGGCGTGTCTCGGTCATGCTGAAATGTTTGTCAATGCAGTCAAATCAAATAAGCTACAGAATATGAAAATGCATGCACATTTTTCGTAATATGAATACACAAGACGCGAGTTGTTCATGGATGCAATAATGAAATATGAACACCTTGCCACTTCATCCTTGCTTTGCAATAGAACACAGTACACTTAAATAAACCCGTCTCATCATATCATGTACTGTATGAGACAAACAAAAAGCCATTTGAATTTGTAGTGTGATACGAATCTTCTACACGTCTCCCACACACATTCTCAAGTCATGACCTTGATTTAGTGTCTCGTGGCTTAATTAAGTTCTGCGGAATGAAAGTCATTATTAGTCACTGCGCAATTAAATTCTCCTCATCATCACATATACCAGGAAGTTGAGGTCAAGGCCATGAGAGCGTGCTTATGGAGCAAATTAGAGTTAGTTTGTGGGTCAAACAGCTTGAACCTTCTGATCACTTTAAATGCAACTATACAGTAAATCCCCAGAATACGACCAGGCGCTGGATCAAGTGCTATTCTATAGGTTCCTGATCGTGGCAGCCATTTCATTCAGGTAAATTATTGATTAATGTACTGCACTGCACTCTCACAGTCACACTGTATATTGTTGTGTTGTTCATCCTAACACACCACACTAAGACACTCGGTTACAGTGAATACACTGTGTTTGTCATTTCTAAAGATGCGCAAACTTTTGCACTCCGGTCATTTCTTAAATTCAGAAATCCTGAATAGCTAACACAAACACCACGGAGAAGTACATGACTCCTGCTTCTGTACAGTGTGAAAACACACAACAGCCATAAAGGCAGTACCCCAGACCCTACTTACCCCCTTGCCCCTCCACGTCCCCCCACCCGTCCCCCCACCCGTCCCCCCACCCCACACCAAAACGCCGCCATGCTCATATCTTACGTCTTTTTTTTTCTTTCTTGTGGGCCGGTCTTCCTGTGCACCTGTGAATCGAACTTCCTGTCTTTCTCTCCTTCTCTATCTCTATCTCACTCGCTCTGTGTCTCTATTACCCCCTTAAACCGCATCCCCACCCCCCGAATGCCGTCAACTCAAGCATAGCTGCATGTTAAGCAGGCAAAGTGACTCTCACACACACACACACACACACACACACACACACACACACACACACACACACACACACACACACACACACACGCACACTGAGGGTGAGAAGCTTTTGTACATGCATGAATAGTCATGCAGATATGGAGATATACAAATGTACGCA
Organism: Clarias magur; assembly: GCA_013621035.1. Classification (NCBI taxonomy): domain Eukaryota; kingdom Metazoa; phylum Chordata; class Actinopteri; order Siluriformes; family Clariidae; genus Clarias; species Clarias magur. The sequence continues at coordinate 1,254,025 of QNUK01000185.1, read as the reverse complement.
GACATACAGACACACACACACACACACACACACACACATATACGCAGTATATACACACACACAGACATTCCATTGGCTTATATGAAGGCAAATAATTTCAGAAAGATTATGAAACAGAGAAATCTTTATTTTCATTCATTGCATGATTATAGAAAAGTCATAATACCAAAGTAAAAAAATACAGCTTTACAAAACTCCTGATTTTTGTTTGTTTGTTTGTTTGTTTGTTTTAAGAAAGAGAGAAAAATAGAAAAATAGATGCATTGATGTCTTTCCCCTCCCCTCCTCTCTCGACCTTTTTACACACCATTCTACCACACATTGTGGCCAGTAACCTGCATGTGACAGTTTCCCATCAGAACTCAGTCTACCACACACACACACACACACACACACTCATATACACGCTGAGCACCAGAAAAAGATGGCTGTCTCTGATTAAAGGTTCGAGCTTGTAAATAACAGTAAGTCTCAAAGCTGAATTTCTTAGTATTGGGAACTTCTACAGAGACTTCATTCAGGGAAATAGAAATACATTCAAGATTAGACGCCTACAGAACTCACACCACACATGCACACACACACACACACACACACACACACACATGCATACACATATCACACACAATATACAGTACAAATATAAATAGGCGACTGATCGAGTTGTAAACAGGAAGCATATTTACTGTAGCTTGATTTCTATTGCAAAGACGAGGCAGCTGATTTTGAGAGGGAAGAAAACGAACACGATTCTGCACAAAGTATAAAAGTCGTACAAATTTTGGATACAAAAATACAAAAGAAATTTGTTTTTAAAAAAAAAATCTTACCAAGGACAGTATTTAACAGTTTGGGTTACATGTTCATCATAATGTAATAGCACTGTATGGTGCACAGCTTTGCGTTCACTGTTCACGAGTCTGTCGAAGGTAGACGAGCGTCTGCTACGCAGTTACCTCTCTGTCCCTCTGTATCCTCCTGCCCGCTGGGTCGGAAATGGTTTTTCGAGATGAGAAACAGCAGAAAGTGGAACAAAATAGCGTCCTTGGACAAGTCCGACTCAGGAAGTTCGGGTCATGACGTCACTCCTGCATGTGCTGCAGACCTCTTGGGTAATCCTCCACCGGCAAGGTTCCCTGAGTGGGCAGCTCATAACCGCGCAGGTAATGCCCGTTGGTCTGACCGGCGTAGTACACCAGCTGTCTGGCAAACATCGGCTCTACCTGAGAAGAAAAACAAATAATCATGAAATTGGATGTCAGCACTCCTGGTACTCTGTATGCACAAATTATTCCATAACACCCTGATTAACTCTCTGTATCTTGGCAGCTCTATAGTCCTGACTGGTTAAACGCTGGGCATTATTTCTGTAAACCTGCACAGCTTGGATTGTCCCGTAGTATCCAATGTAACATGAACAAGGTATACTGTGCTGTTGTTCAACAAAGAAAATGTGTTGTCTGGACACTTTTTTGTTCAGAAAGAAGGTTTCTTCAGGACACAGGCATTTCCTCTTGCTTCTCGGTAAAATGATAAGCTGTGTTTCTTGAGATTATTTCCTGTGTTATGCCTGTGTTATTCATCAGAAAATTCATTAAGGAAAACAGCAAGCCTGAGTCACAGCAAGTTCTGCTCTTTGTGTTGGTGTTTTCTATGTTGTTTTAGAGTTACTAGCATTTGTACGTGTCTCAATCTTGGTGGTTGACCTCACTATAGGTGGTCTTAAATCTCCAGCTAGAGCTTTCTTTACCTAAACACAAAGACAATAAGCCATGCCTTCTTCTAGAATATGGCTGATTTACTGCCGCAGTGCAGGAATAAAGTGGACTAAAAGAAGTCAAGGCTTGGCCTTGTCAAAAGATTTGATGGTCTTAAATCTTGTTCAATCCTGACCCTCCTCAAAACTTGTCTTCACTTGTTCTTGCGCAGTCTCAACCACCCAGTCTTTTTCTTGACTCCAACCAGCTCAAAGTCGATCCCGAGAAGACTCCTTTGGCTCCATCTTGCATCTCAATTCCTGTAATACTCTTCTTGACTCAATCTTGCTTAACCCTGTCTCCCCAACCAAGACTCTTCCTTGACTCAATCCTCCTCACTCCTGACCCCCCAAAATGAATCTTTGACTCGATTCTCAGTCTCACCCTCAACCTTGCCCAATCTTGACCCCTAAGATAATCTTGCCCAGTATCATCCCTCAAGGCTCTCCTTAAATGTATTTTGCTCAGCCTTGATCCCCACAAGAATTTACTTGACTTGATCCAGCGCGGTCACGACTCCCTTAAGATTCTTTTCAACACCATCTTGCTCAGTCTCAGCCCCCCAAGACGTATCTTGGCTCCATCTTTCTGTGTCTCAACCCCCTTCAAACCTCTTCCTGACTCAATTTTGCTCAGTCCCTACCACCCAAGATTAATCTTGACTCAAGCTTGCTTAGTCTCGACCTCCTTGCCTCAATATTGATCAGACTCGGTCCTTACAAAAACTCCTCCTGACTTGATCTTGCTCAGTCTAGACCTCCTTCTAAACTCTTCTTGCTTAGGCTGGACTCCCTTTATTGACTTGATCGTGTATAGTTTGGTCTTGGATGCAACCTTGTCAAGCTTCACTACATCCCTAAAGACAAGTTCAGGTTAACTTTACTATAAAGTCCATGATGGCTGAATGGTTTAGTAATGCTGAGGAAATGATGCTAACTACAGCATAAAAGCATATCTATAGACTAGTTGCTTTTCCACCCTTTTCTTTTCTAAAATAAAAGCTAAAACCTTACCCAAACTAATTTGCTTCAAAATCATTGATACATTTGTTCTTTCTGAAACCTGTTTTATTTCTGATAGAGACCATCCTAGTTCTAGTTCCATTACAAATATTATTCTGGTGTGTTCAACCAAAAGAGTTTTGGAATAGTAAAAGGAACTACCTTTGGACCGTATTTCTCCATTTCCAGTATTGAAGATTTAGATGAAACTTTATACCATATGACTGTTGTATAACTCTGTGAAAATCCCCTTTGTCATGGTTGATGGTCTTCCACTGCGCTACATAATGTTCTGGGAGACTACACCACTGACAAGGGCAAAGTGTACAGATGGATGGAGAATTTGAAAGAAGGGGAACCTAGCATTGAAGACAAACCACGCGGTGGGAGACCATCGCCTGCGACAAAGGGGATTTTCAAAGAGAATTCGAGAGTTGGGCTAAACGATGGCCACTTATAATGTTGAGCAGTACCTTTGGATAGGGGATGAGTTACTCTGCCAACACCTATTTCAGTTAATAAAAAAGTCATGCCCACGTTTGCATTTCAGTCAGCGCAGACCTTGTACTGTATATCTCCAGATATAAGCATGCATTAACCATACACAGCCATTTCTCTCACTAAATTAGATTGCCGCTGAACAATTGCCTCAATGTTTATCTTTGTTAGCTGTTCGAGGCTGAATTTCATATGTTTCTCCAATTTTCTGAGTGTCCTCAGATCCCCACCAAATATGCACCGTGCTGTTCAGTCGAATTTAAATTTCTGTTATCTCATTCTTAATACCGGAACAACACACTGAAGTACACTAAAAGACACAGCATGTGGAGCGTTTCGAATGTTTGGTGGTTACCAGACCACATGTTTGTACCGACGGTCTGGACCTCTCCGCACCAGTGAGCACAGTTTTATGTCAAACACACCACATTTCATCAACTCTGACACGGGCTTCGGATTTTCCTAACAAAGCTGTGCCATTTCATTTTTAAAAAGTCCCACTCGTGTTAGATGTGGGCTCGGATCTTCATTTGAGTTGTTTACGAGAGATTTTAGTTCGAGTCGTATAGCAGCATGCAGATAAGCACCGCTGGGTTTTTCTGGCGCTGAGGATCCTCAGGATTCAACCCAAAGTGCCTGGAAATGTCACATCGTGCCCCGAGGGCTTGGATGTGCAAACACAGTAACGATTTCTGCATCCATAGAAGCAAAATATTTTCCTCAGGATATCTTGGGGGTTGTATAATACCATCAGACGTTCTAATCTTTATAATTGAGCTGATTACATTTACAATGGCGTTGAGGGCTGTGTTTAGCCAGGACATTCTTTCGTGTCCCTTAATGGAAGACTCCTGTGATTTTTTTTTTTTTTTTTTCATTTAAAAAAAGTACAAAGTTCCAACTATTTTGGAAGCCCCTCTTTTTTGTGCGTTGGATAACTTTTGATGTTAAACATACCTGAGCCGTGATCATCTTGCTCTGTCGCTGAGGATCTGGATATTCATCTCCGAAGCAGAGCACCACCTGGTACCTGGGCATCGGGCGTCCGTTATGTATGTAACCCTGCAACTCTGTGGTGAAACGAAGGAATTGTATGGTGAGCGGAAGAATTGTTACAGGATTGTATGATGTGCTGCTTCACTTCCAGTTCAATAGCTGAGAAAAGGACGCTTGAGACATATATAGGAATTAGAAAATGGTAACTGTTGAGTGAGTTTATTTTACACTTGTGGAAGGAGTCTCCAGTTACAGTGCCAGAGATAAAGATGTCATTTTAAGTTTAATGATGTAAGAAACTAACTTGAGAACATCTGTATGAAGAGAATAAAATGTATGAATGCTATATAAATTTATATATGCTGTATAAACTGATAATCCATGATTTTCGGGGGTTGATTCCAAAGATAACAAAATAGGCTGATTGAAAAATTTTGTAAAGCACAAATTTAAGTTCTTCCTACTGTTTGAATACATTTCCATTAAATCAATGCATAAGAAATGTATCAAATAAAATGGTCTTTTCTTAAACTCGATATAGACAGATTTGTTTGCAAATTCCTGATTGATAAAATGAAAAATCTGGTGTTCGAAAAAGCGATTCAAAAATTGTAAGAAAAAAAAAAAAAAAAGATTAGCCATTGAATCGGGACAAAATTAATGGCACCCTAAACAACAACAGCTAGCTGAGCTTCATTAAGGTGCTTTCGAACTTATGGCTGAGATATGAGGACATTTATAAATATATATTCACAGAGTTCCAGACAACTTAATAAAAATGGTGTTATATTAGATATGTTGTATGTAGATGATCCATATTCCGTCTATGTTTCGGTATATGTAACGGTAACACTAAAACATTCGTTTTGATCAAAATTGGTTGATAATGTCACGGTGCTTAAAAATGTCACGTGGTTAAACCACTAGAAATTGAGAAATGTGTAATAACGACTCTTTGTCACTCAAATATGTGCTCCAAGTCATTCTGTTCTCTTCTGCCCCACTGGTACAAAAAGCACCTGATGAGTAATACGGTGTCCACATGACCCGGTTCTCATTGAACAATAAGGGCACCGATGACTTGTTCGGGGAGACGAGACATTAGACATTTAGCGAATGTGACAGGTGTAGTCAGTGCTGCAGGTCTATTAGACAGATCGAGACGGCTCAAAAAAAAAAAAAAAAAAAACCTGCGCCTGATAGGTTTCGGAAAGTCCTCGGGATCTGAAGTGACTAATGTGAGACTCTGAACTAAGCGGCGGAGTGACAATGGGGCTGAACCGCAGCGGATCAACACGTGTACGCCAGGTCTCCAATCTTACTACGCACTCAGCTAACAGCTAAAATTCAACCAGTTCAACCTTTCTAGGATGGAAAGTGAGTAAAAACATATGACATGGCAACGTCAGCTGATTGACAAAGCTCCTTAAAGGTCATGCTCTTTCTTATCATCACTCGACTCCGCCCCTTTTCTCTTTTTTTTCCCCCCCTCAACAAACACTATTAATCCTCCTCATCAGCATTACCGTCGGGATGTTTACATCCTTTTTTTAACCACCATTCACTTCGGTTGACTTTTTAAAGTTCATCTAATGTCAGAGCTACCACATAGTGCTTTTACAACATGAATTACATTTTATTCAAGGTTCGACCAGAAATATGCAAACATTCCTGCAATATGCTATAAAACCTTCTCAGCTGTCCTTAGAAACCAAAAAAAAAAAGCAGTGATGTTTATGAACCTTGAATCCAGCAAAGTTCCTGCAGTCTGATGGCTCACATTATGTCCTTCACCAGGAGCATAAAAGCACTGATACTGGAGACTCCTTCCATTTTTATTTTTTATTTTACCAAATTCTAGTCATATTCTGATTATTATTGTTTGGTTTAGGGTATTTTGGACCATCAGCCCCAGCTCAGTCCCTAAGTATATCATCGTTAATGTATTGAAATGATGGGCCACGTCTACTGTGATTAAAATGTAATTAACCAATCAGAATCAAGAATGAGACTTTTTTTTTTTTTTTTTACGAAAGCTAACGCTATAATCTTGAGCAGATCGTTGCAGCCAATCGTTGCTTTTATGCTTTTTCTTTTATCCAGAAAGGAAGGGATTTCACAGACTTCCGGAGACTTTTGTTAGAACAAGTCGCTGATCTGAAACTGACCTTCCAGTACCTAGAAGTCGTAAGGTGACTCTTACCTGTCAGGAAGTGCTGCGTGTCCAAGAGCTTGCAGGTCTGCTCCTTCTCCAGCTTATTAGGTTTGTCCGAGTACTGCGCTAGCGGTCCTTCCCAGTACACCCTGCTCTGGCACAGGCGCTTGGCATAGAGTCCCTCAGGCGTGAGCCAGAGCAGCACGCCGCGCTCCAGCACGTTGCAAAGCTTATCAGCGCCGCGCCGGTGCGACTGCGGGAACGGGAACGGGAAGAGCACGGGCTCTGGCATACCGAAATGCCTGCCCTCTAAGCAGGGAGACGACGGGGAGGACGGAGACGACGGGGAGGAAGAGGACGAGATCCGGCAACCTTCAGGGCTACTCGTGGTGACCTCTTTTACCAGAGACTCGCGGTAGTACAGTGACACGTGCAAGCGGAAGTCTGGGAAGAGAGACCCGAGTTTGAGTAAATCTGGGTGGAAAAAGTGAAAGTCAAAAATGGAAAGAAATCATGAGCTGAGTGTTTACCAGAGAGAGCCATGGCCTCTGCGGATCTCATGCTTGGGTCCAACGGCACAGAATGCGACTCTGAATGAGTGTACGTGTAGAATGATCCGGATATCTGGTACTCTGCAGAATGTCATATAGAGCACTATTAAACAAAATCCTCAGTGCCAACAGACCAGCAGTTTCTGGGCAGAAGAACTCGCTCTGATTACTCGCTTCAATAATAATAATAATAATAATAATAATAATAATAATAATAAATCAGATGTACTACTGTATATTGATGATTATTCTAGAATACTGGACCTCAAAATCCACGATGCCTTCTTTAGTTAAAACTCAAAAAAAAAAAAAATTGCAATAACGTTTTTAGATGAAGCAGATGAGAAATTAGAAGTAAAGTTTCCTGTAAGCAGCGGCTGAATTTTTATCTCATTTTTCCTTTTGCTTAATAGCAGAAACCAAGCATCAAATTGTCCTTTAAGCAAATCAAAAGCTATTCATGTGAAGGAAAGAAACAAGGCAACCCTTAAAAATCATTTTTGTCCTTAAAAAGGCAAAGAAAACAAATTAAAAACACAAGTTTTACATTTTTGGCTTTTGGTGCCACCATGAGAGCAGTCTTTGACAGATCTGCTGGGGGGGTTGGGTTCCAGAAATGTTTCCGTGTAGAACAAAGAACCAATAGCTCTCTTTTGCTTCCCTAATTATGCTGCATTAAAGTAGCTCTTGGTACTGTATAGCACTACGGCTAATTAAACAGAAGAAGAAGAAGAATCTTCTGCATTGAACCCTTAAAGAACCCTAGAGGAACCCAAAAGAGCTCAATCTTTAGTCTCAGACAGACGGAACTCCCCGATCATGTTTTCTTCATAAACCAAATTTTATTATTATTATATATATATTTTTTTTTTGTTGGTATTTTGTTGTTATTATTACACACGGCTACGCCAAATCCCAAGTGGGTTCCTGTTGGCTAACCTCTGCTCTCTGCTCGGGGGGGTTTATCATGACAAAAACTGTGTATTGTTCACAGCGTCGGATCGTCAAGCGCCATTACTACCTCGCGTGTGTTCGTCTTCGGAACGGATGCAAAAAAAAAACAAAAAAAAAACTCAATCCTGAGCCCAGTTTATGACAAGTTCAAGTTCACGAACAGCAGCAGCCCCATACCGCAGCCCACGGCTGACCAAGTTGAGTATGCATGGGGTGTATTTCTGAACTCGGACACAAGCATCCAGACCGTGTCTTTTTCTGTGCCACTTCTATTTGTGGAGTCCTGACGTCATGCTCTCGAAGCCACAACTGAAGCGTAACGCAGTCAAAAACAGAAGAAAAAAAAAAAAACAAAAGACAAAAAAAAAACAAAAAAAAAAACCCCACCAGAGAAACCGTGTTTTTTTCTGTTTGTTTTCGACACTTTATTTTTTTGTTTTTTAGACATTATAGTGTCTTCTGGGTTTCACCAGGTTTTATGGCGTTCGATGACATAACATGAGGTCGGCCGTTAGCTAGTGTACGTCTGGCCTGAGATCATTTTAAACCACAGCAAATAAAAGGAATGAAAAAGTATAAATGACGTTACATTTACTGTATGCAACATTTATGGAAGGAGTCTCCAGTGTCAGACAAAGCCTACATTCCTCGACCTAGCCGTAGCTTCCTGCTAACCGAATAGCTTCAGAGGAACTTCAGTCACCAATTAGAAGGAGAATCCGAGAGTTTGTATCAAACACCAGCTGCTTATTCAGGTTCTCATTTTTTGAGTTATACCGTATCTGTTTGCGTTGGCATATTTCACAGTACTCTATTGTGTGAAGGTGTGTTTTCTTTTTATTCTGCAAAGTGAGAAGTGCACAGCAACATCTAGAACGACTCTAGGTGTTGCTCAGATAGTTAACTTGCTAAACGATTAATGATGGTGAAATTAACACCACCGCACCGAAAGCCGCTTTTTCTCCGCTTATCAGTTCCCTGAAATGAAATGGTGTGACAGGGTCTGCGTGCGCGGCGCGTACCGTTCTCGCAGGGTTGCCACTGCAGCGGCCGGGATGGATACGGGCTGTACGGTATCTCCGCATGCGGCGCGGGGTGGTGTGGCTGCTCGGGAGCGAAGTCTCTCCAGTCTCTCCTGTCCTGCGGCAGCATGTAGCCGGGCATCTGCATGAAAACCGATGAGAAGGCAACTTCAGTTTCTTTAAATCAATTTCTCCGTACAGCAAAGAAATGGTTAATGAGGCAATGTTTCTATAACATAACAGCGCTCAAAAGCACTTGTATCTTTGGAAGGAGACTCCAGCGTCAGAGATTTGTCTTCTGATTGGTTTTGTGGTTTCTTTTGTTGTTATTAACTTGAAGAAAGAGAAAGAAAAAAAAAAGAAGAAGAAGAAGAAGAAGAAAAAGCACCCAGGTAGTTACCAAGGTAGTTGAAGGGACGATTGTTTACAGCTGTTTAAAACAGGAAGTAGCGTGTTTCGAGAATGTTCCACTACATTAAAAAATAACTATAAATGGATACAAAAGTATGATGTGTCATTCATTGATAGAAGAAAGTGTTGTAATCGATTCCCGGAGAGCTGCCGTGCTCATGTCGCTGGAAGAGGTTTTGTTATCATCTTTAAGGCCGAACCAGTAACCACACTTCATCATTATGACATCATTATGTTATTGATTAAGAGCATCGTTTTTTTTTTTTATTATTAAATAGTTGCCAGGATTCTTGGAGGACTTTCGGGTGTGACACTTTTAAATTAGAAGTTATCTTTGAAAAAAGAAAAAAAAAAACTCATGAGCAACATTTTTTTTTTTTAATTGTAAAAATTTCTCCCATGTGTTCTGTGGAAAACGAAATAACTCGTTTTGGAAGAACAACAACAACAACAAAAAAATAGATCAAACAAAGCCAAACAGCTAAAAATGCATCGATATCATTCTGTACCTGAGACTGAAGAGGAGGATAAGGAGAGTGTATGGGGTAACTGAGGGGTGTCACGTGGGTTGCGTTGTCCTCAATGCTGTTGGACTTGGACCCTGAAGAACACAAATGAATAGCAACGTCATTACTACTACTACTGGAAGAACATGCTTTTTTTTTTTTTTTTTTCCTTTTTTTTCCTTCTTCAACATGAGAAGGCGAGAACATTATGAGAAGATCCATAATGTTTAAGCTTGCTGCTTACTTACTGAGACTCAAAGTTTTAATAGTATAATGTTTTCAAATTTTGTCAAAAAAAATACAGACGAACTAATTAACATTAATACATCATAGAATAATAGAATTAGTTGATGTATGACATAAGTGACAGTAAATAACAGTAAAATAAAGATATTTATTCAAGGTTATACAAATGTTATTGACTGACACCATTTCCGCCTTTATTTCTGTACCAAAATGAAAAGCACTGTTAATATCGTGCCTAAAAATAGCTGGTTTGCATATCTCTACGAACTGAAATAAAGCCGGCACTGAATAACCTTCAGATACCAGGCAAGCCCTTAATCAAAGACCATGCCGGAGTTCTCTGGGCTCTTGGCTCTCTCTCTCGAGCACATGTTCTCACAGCCCCCGTGTGAGGTGGAGGGCCAGAGGGGCGATCATGCTGTTTGGTTCTATGCACTTGCTAACCGAAGTCCTCTATAAAAAGCACTGAGGGTGTTTAGCACATGTAGTGGCTTCCTTTTAGCTTCCTGCCCTACTGAGTGAAAGAGCAAGTCAGATTGCACACATTAAAAAAAAAAAAATTAAAAAAAAAAGTTCATCTGTGCTCAGTGTATGCAGTTTGCTGAAGCATGGCAGATGCATTAATCATACTGTAGTTGTTGTTTTTTTTTTTCTCCCCTTTTTCTTTTTCACTGGTGCATGAGCAGAAACATGACCCAGTGCATAAAGTTTGCTAAACAAGATCAACTCTCTTCTAACATGGAAAAGATGAAAAAGCAAAAAAAAAAAAAGAAATAATAATAATAATAATAATTTCAAATCTCAAAAAGCTTCCATGCAGACATTGATTTCTGGGTTGGGATAAACCATTTTGAAATGTCTGCAGAAGATCATGCATGGTGTGTTTGGAGTTTATTTTTTACGCTTGCAGGAAACCACAGTTTGCCTTGTTGGTCATTTAAGGTCAGCCCGATATATCAAACCACATGTTAGCTTTTCGTTTGCATTGTGTTACTTATCTAAAGACGAAAACCATAAAAGAAAAAAGATTAAAAAAAAAAAAAAAAACTCCTGCTTCTTTGTATCTGGTTATGATTCCTTGTAAGTATTTTTGAACTTACAGAAACTCTACATCTTTTCATAAAGCTCTAATAGCATGCTGTATGTAATTCCTCGCCTAACTGCTAGCTAATTAAATGTCATTCTAAAAGACAAAATTTTCAAAAATGTTTCCAGTCACGCATGCATAATTTTTTTTCTTTTCATTCTTAGCAACTCACAGTGTGTTATAATCGAAGGTTCATGTGCTCATTCTAAAAAACCTCATCGTTTCCATAGTAACACCTAACATGTGAGTAATAAGAAAACATCTGTTGCTATGTACAACGTATAACCGTTGATATGCTACATGGAAGCACTTATGGAAGGAGTCTCCAGTGCCACTCAGCAATAGGAAGGACTCCAGGTGTTGCACACACCTCTTTTTGAATATGGAGTTCATAGACAGTGCTACTAAACTCAGCCACAGTCTGTACGAGTACCTCCTTTTCACCTGAATAAGGATGATGAGGAAGTTGGTGGTCACGAATCTAAATCTAAATCTGTCTTTAATAAAAGTACATGCAGACGCACATATACTTAGATGCATACCCATATAGACACACAGACACACACACACACACACTGGTTACCTCTCTTAGCTCCCTCAGGGATGATCCTGTAGACTTTATAAGGGTCCGATATGTCCAGCTGGCTTCTGTCCACGAGTTCATCAAAGTCGTTGCTCTTGTTGAGGGCACAGCGGAGTCTCGTCTTCCAGGTCGGGGGGTCCGGCTTGTCCACACCCTCCCTGTACTTTCCCTTAAACAGAGCCCAGGCCTGATGGGAATGAACACAGTCACACCTGGTCATTACATGCTACACTGGCTACATACGCATCTTGGTACAGGATGGGGGGCCAACCCATTGCAGGCCACACAACTGCACACACTCCCACACTACCGGAAACCTACCGAGCATGGGGAAAATATGCAAACTCCAAGCACACAGACCAAAGGCAGGAACCGAACCCTCAACCCTGGAGGTGAGAGGCCACAGTGCCAACCACTACACCACCGTGCCACCAAGAACAAGTCCTTTTCTTTAAAGGGAACACTTCATGGGTCTACATAGACGTCGCCAACAGACTGGTGCGATTGATGAGCCATTTTGGTTCCCTTTATTCCTCACGGGTCTTTGATAAATAATGTTGGGCGCTACAGTGATGGCTTGGTTCTTGGCACTGTCACTTTGCACCTCCAGGGTTGGGAGTTCAGATTCCTCCTCAGGTCCCCATGCTTGGTGGGTTTCCTCTAGGTACCTCCGGGTACCTCAGGTTTTCACCCGGAGCCCAAAAAACATGCACTGTAAGGTGACAGGTATTTCCAAATTGCCTGTAGTGTATTGACTTTTTACACCTTGTATCTCTAATGGAGAATTCCACAAATCCCCAAATCACGAGAACTTTTAAAGAACACTTATTTACACTTCCTCAATTTCTTTCTCGGTGGCTTTTAAGTAAGTTACGGGTTCTTGGTTTCCCTAAAGTTTTTCTTCATTGAACACTCTCTGACAAGGAGGAAACCGTTTGTCTTTCTCAGGGAAAAGGACAGAACCCATTAACAAAATGGTAAACATAAATGTAAAAGGTTCTTTTAAGGAAATTAACGTTGTTATTGTATGGTATCTCATTAAAGAATGTTTCACAATGTTAAAACATTTGATATGGCTTCACGGTTGAACTGTTCTTAGCTTCTTTAATTGGGTTCTTCTATGAACCCTTGCTGATGCAGAAACACCCCCCAAAACACTCTGCTGGCCTTTCTGGAAATGACTTTGTAGAACTTCTTCAGTTGTCCAGTGTTGAAGGTTCAGTGTTGAAATTTATAGAAAACTCCCATAGATTAATACGTTTTTGTTCATTGTAAGTCCATTTATTGTAGAATGGGAAATGAGAAATTCAGAAAATGAAGAACTTTACATAAAACTAAAGGAAGCTAAACGTTCTAAACTAAGCATCTTTTATAAATCCAACTTAGAATTTGTACATGACCTATAGATAGATCTATACTGAGTAGTTCATTTGCGAAAATAGCTCAAAGTTGAAAGAAGAATTCAATAGATTATGTTTTTGTTGTTGGAGTTGTTTCTTGGCTTGTTGGTTCACTGAAGACCAAGTGGAACATGAACAATTATTTTTGGTGCCACATGGAAGAAAGAAATAATCCAAAAGATGTATTTATATTACTACATGCAAACGTCTTTATTAAAAGAAGAACCTAGAATCTGAGAATATTCTATGTGGAACCAGTTCATGAAAAACCCTTAAGGAACCTTTAATTGTGAGAACATACCTAAGTTAGCAAGGTGTTCTTAAAATCCTTTGGACAAAACCAGGCATGTTTATAGATAAAAGCAAATAACTTATTAATGACATCATCATTATCATCATCAACTTCTTCTTCATTATATTCACAATCATGATGACAATAATGATGATGATGATGATGATGATGACAATGACAATGAAGAGCGAGTGTACCTTGAACAGCGCCGCATCCTCGTCTCGGTTGTAGTCCTGCTTTCCGGCGTGCTTCCACGGGATCCTGAAGATGGTTTTCTCCTCGTTCTCCCACACCAGGCCCGGGTACTCGCCACTGTCGATCTGCTCGATGAGCCACTGCCGGAGCTTGCCATTGCCGCAGTTGACTGACATGCTGCAGTCCCCATCTACATTCATCCCTGCAAGCACACACCCAACACAGGTACCATGAGCTAACACGTACTGCAGGACGCTCACAGATGAAAGGGCACTAAGCTGTCACCTTTCCTTGGCACACAATCAAGAGTACTTTAAGCATCCTTTGCGTAGAGATGTGCTTAAGGGTACCTTTGAAGGTTACCTCTCAAAGGAAGTGGTACAGTATAAGTTAAATCAACAGGCCCAAGTGAAAGATTTATTTTGCAAATAACCTAAAAAGTAATAAATAAATAAATAATTCAACATCGAAATATAATGAGGGAAAAGTACCATCTAGTGAGATGTATTTAGCAATGTAAGAGGTCATTCAATTCCCAGGTGATAGAAACATATTAACAGATGATAAAGTTAGCATTAGGAAAAGTACACTTTAATAAACCACAGTGGTTAATCTAACACTTTAATGAGGTGCTAAAGTACTATATAACTGCTACATATTAGATTCAGTTTGCAATTATGTATGTAACTGCATATATATATATATATATATATATATATATATATATATATATATAGGTTTCCAGACCAAAGTTGAAAAAAATTATAATTGCAGTTGTGTACTGTCTGACGGTGTATCATATAAACATTATAGCTATACTCATGCTTTACGCAATATAGATTTTAAACTAACCTAAAAAAATATGCAGTAGATTTTCTTTTATTTAATACAGTATTAAGCCAAATTGTTGTAAAAAAAAAAAAAAAAAAAAAAAAAGTCTAAGTTGAACATTTCCTCATCACAGCTGGTGCACTGATCATTTTGTTGTTGTTGTTGTTGTTGTTTTTTTAACGGTTATGTATTTAACATGGATATAGAGTACCTTTCTAGGTGAAAGAGCCAGTACTCACTAACGGTGCAAAAGGTGCACGCTATTAGGGGATCCACCCCAGCAAAGAGGAAAGAGTTACAGCTTAGTAGACTACACATGAGAGTGTATAAACTAGATAAACTTCAAACAAATACACACCACAGGTTTGGTCTTAAATGAACACTTTTACAGAACTTCATCAATGTAACATGTTAAACTGGCACTCGCATGAAATAAATAAAATTAAAAAAAACAGTACTATGTTTTGACTTTCCTCGTCACTAAAATGATAGCGTTATCTTTTAGGGTAAAACATACAGTACAGTACATGCACCTTTCTAGGTAATACTGTACGTAGACAATAATCATATGCAACGTGTGCACCTGATGGTGACAACCCAGTTTTTGAACGTGTACAATGCCAACTTTGTCATTTTAAAATGTCATATATTAGTCATTTTGACTAAGAACATACCCAGCACAGGTTTATAGAAAACTGAACACATTTAGGGAACTGAATTAACCCTTACAGTGTCGACCTATTAAGTGATAAACCACTTTTCCAAGTTCTCATACAATTCTGATGTGTAATTTATATAGAAAGTTGTTGAAACTATTTTGTCATTTGTTCTAAATAACGCTGCGTTTAAATTCTTGTGCATGGTTATAAACAGATATTTCAAAACATAACTTATAAGTAATTAAACTGAGACACAACTTTTACACAAAAGTTCAAAGCTACTGAAGTGAATTAAACACTTTTACAGCAGCGAATCAGCTCTTTGAGTGTTAAATTGACTCATTTTGTTATCATTTTTTTTCATAGCTTTGTATACATCTTATGAACTTAAACTTTCAAATATTACATATTAGTCACTAAACTGCACTGTTTCAGCATTAGGCTGTTAAAATCACTCATAATGTAGGTTTCATAGAACAGCGAACACTTCATAGTCTTATATATCAATTTAGACTCTTTCAGTACTGAATCGACTCCTAAACTGAGTGTTGAATGGAGTCATAACATACACGTTATAGTACTATTCATGACTTATACATCTTACTAACTTATATTCCTATCCTTCTCTAGATTTTAACTAATGTTCTAACTGAATACACAGCACACAGTGAATCAAACATTGTTTCAGTACGCGTTTGACTCCTTGAGTCAGAATTCGTCTCTTGTACCCGACAGTAATTTTCATTTGTAGGCATTTGCACATTCTCAGAAACAAAGGGTACCTAACAGTACCTTAAAGCGGACACCTTTAGCACCTTTGTCACTGTCAGTAGAGTACCTTTCACCTGGAAACGTCAACTTTAGGCTATAAGCGTCTGTGAAGCTTTCAGATAGAACAATCATACTAAAGGTACCAAACATGTACTTAGTTTTACTACATGCTTTTTTGCTTCTTTCTTTTTCTTTTTTTTTTTTCGAGAGTGAAACCTTGGCAGTGAGGTGATACTGTTAAGCGTACACCCTTAGTATCTTTCTTACTGTAGTACCTTATACCTAGAACTGTTAGATATCTTGATCTATGTGAAGCTTTCAGGTAGAATAGATACAATAGTTCTGTACCAAGGGTATACATTTGAGGACTGGTTAGTAGTACTACATTCTTTTTTTTTTTTTGCTTATTTGTTCATCTATTTATATGCTGCGATCAAACGGCACCCCGTCCAGGGTGTACCCCACCACCTCAAGCCCTAAACCTAATCCCCCGCTCTCAGGATCAAGCGGCGCTGGCGATGAGTGCGTGAAACTGTATGAGACGAAGGATACACACTTGATGCATCCCCAGGTTTCCAGTTGTGATTAACGAGCCCTTTCTGGTCCTCGACTCCAGGGCTTCCTCACGCCTTTGCACTGTGTTCCCCACACGTCTAATCTAATCTAATCTAATCCCGTATAATAGCCCATGCTCTTACCTTTGCGCATGCGCCGCACCTGCTCGCTCCTGCAGGCGGTGATGCTCCGACAGCCCGCTGGTTTTTGCGCAGCCGGCACCAAAACGCTTGCGCTCTTTAAATACACTTCGACTCACACACACACACACACACACACAGAGAGAGAGAGACACACTCCCCGGAAAACACACTTTGATTCGTTGTTAATAACAAGGCGGGGATACGAAGCAGCGCGCCAGTACACGGAAGTGCGTTTCTGCTGCACATAGCGCCCCTGAATTAGAAGAAGGGGTTCTCCGGGGATCCAGGCAGCGCGCGCGCAGGGCGGGAAAACCCCGACCGGAGAGAGCGAGAGCGCGCGCTCGGAACCGACACACGCGCAAACAACAACAACAAGAAAATCTCCCTGCGCTCGTCATCGGTGCGATTCCTTTCCGATATCCGCCCGGCGGTGTGTGTGTGTGTGTGTGTGTGTGTGTTTACTGCTTTAATTCCTCAGGAGTCAATTACAGTAAACCCGTAAATAACATTTAGACCCGACCGCGCTGTACTGCACCTACCGATTTACCCCCTGCACAGGTACACTACACACACACACACACACACACACACACACACACGCCTCCTACACTCCTACACACTGGGGCAAGTGAGATCCTGCACGCAGGGACCCAGAGTTATATCCGAGTCTATTGTGTGTGTTTATTTATTCTTTTTGTTTGTTTGTTTGTTTTTCATCTCTCAGACTTCAAGCACATCAAAGCGACCCGATTTCGATTTATTATTAGTGTTTTCTATTTGTGTCAAGCTTAGTTCTATTTATTGTCATTTTTTGGCATCTGACACTATTCCGTAGTTATGTAGGAAGAAACACACACACACACACACACACACACACACACTTAAGCGAGCAATTAACAAATGATGAGATGAGCGACCACAAAAAACAGCGCCACCTGGCGAGAGAGAGAGAGAGAGAGAGAGATCTTCCTACACAATGGTTGAATAACTGTAATTCTGTTGCCCATCTCACCATGCTGACCCGACTCATATAACGGCGCACACACACTTATACACACACACACAATAAAGAAATACCCGACTCGGGACTAAACTACATTAGACTGCGTCATTAGTTACTCAGTCAGCATATTTACTTCGAGGCCTACTGTATATATTTCAGTCTATCATTTGATCAAGTGCATCAATCAGTAATGCTTCTATCTATCTATCTATCTGTCTATCTATCTATCTGTCTATCTATCTATCTATCTATCTGTCTATCTATCTATCTATCTATCTATCTATCTATCTATCTATCTATCTATCTATCTATCTATTTATCTATCTATCTCAATTTTATTTGTATAGCACTTTTAACAATGGTCTTAGTCGCAAATCAGCTTTACTGAATCAGTTGTGTGAGAAAATATGTATTAATCAAAATGATCAGATCGTCCCTGATGAGCAAGCCGAGGGTGACCATACCTAGTATCTCTCTCTCTCTCTCTCTGTCTCGCTCTGTGTGTGAGCTGCCAGTGATTCTGCCCTCTTGACCTGTCTGACTCCCTGTCCTGTTGTGCCGCTTCTGGTTGGCGATCTTGTCACATAGATGCCCTGTGTGGTCTGCTTGAGATGCGTGTGGTGACTGTGGACGGTCAGACATTACGATGAAGACACGGTCTCTGCCTCGGCTAATGCAGACAGCTGTTCTCTGAGGACTTGTGACTGCACTGCTGTTGCTCAGACCTACAGTTTTATACCCAAGTCTCCAATAACGAACTGAACTCGATATTAACTTAAACACATCATGTGTTATACGGAACCTCCTGCTGCCTATAACGCACAGTATGACTGCAATACAATCCTGCTATCAGATAGGATCTGATGGGTTCTCTGTTGAGTGGGCTCTTTTTTTCTATCTATCTAGCTATCTATCTACTGTATGTATCAGTAAGACATGTGATTTTATCGTTTCATTTTCAATAATATGAATAAATCATTTCAGATAATCATCTTCACAACTCCAGTTGGTCTTCATAAGAAGCAAAGTTTTTTCTTTTTTCAGGTTTTCTTTTTAAACAAGCAAACAAACAAGAAAAAGAAAAAAAAAGTGTGGAATAAAGGGTTGCAGAAGAGTTTGTGAATAGGAAAAGCTGTAAAAACATAATACGGTATATAATGTGGACAACCTTCGATCGGTATTTTAAATCAAAGGTGTAGATTCATTAAGGCATAATCATAATCCAATTGAGGAAATTTAGACACACACACAGGGCTTTCGACCCTGAGCCTGGGGTAGTGTTTATGTTCTCAGTGGTTTCATGTAGGTTCTCCAGTTTCCTTCCACCTCTGTGAACCACACAAGTAGGCAGGAAATCCTGGGGTGAATGTGGACGCCTACCCAGGGTGAACTCCTACCTTTGTGTCATGTGTTCCCGGTGTCAGAACTAATCGAAATGAAGTCACAATCCTTCAACACAAGCACTGTTACACAAACATCTGGGAGATTTCATGTTAAACACTTTCAGCCATTTTTGTTTGTTGAACAAAACAAAACAATGATGTGAGGAATGAAGATCTGGGGAAAAGTATGAAAGTGAGAAAACCTGAGGAAATATATGTAATTATTTTTATGTTGTATTTTTTTTTTCTTCCTTTTTTTTCCTTTCCATCACGTCTCCCTGCTCGACGTATTATTTTAGATCAAAGGTGTAGAAGGCGTTTTCATCTGCATTCTCATCCACATCATCCCTCTGATGATGTGGATGAGAATGCAGATGAGCAATCACATAATTCTAATAGTTATACTAATTCTCATAGAGATACTGTAGACTAGAGCTACAAAATGAAATAAATGACAGTAGAAGTGTAGTCACATTTCAGCTTAATGCTAAATGAAATATTTTACCATTGAGCTAGAAATGATTAAAGATATTGATTTCAATTTACAGGACTAACTAGGATCTGTGATATCGTCACAGAAAATGTTTATAACAAAAGTCACCTTTTTTCTATAATGACTAGAAATGTTTTTTTTTTGTTTGTTTGTTTGTTTTTAAATAAACACTTACAGGAATATACTATAAAATTGATTAAATAAAAACTACAGAAGTGTTAAATAAAAAAAATGGACACTTATTAGTGCACGTAATTTAAGCACTTTGAAACTGCTAAAACTCAAGTGCTCTATGATGCAGTACAGTGCAAAAGTCTAGACCCCCCCCCCTTCTCTACCACTCATCTCTTCATATTTTGCTTTCTTGAGCATTCTTGAGGAACAGCTTCTTTCCTCTTAATTTCTCTTAATTTCTCTCTCATTTTCAGTCCAGTCACTGTACCTGAGCAGTTTCAGAGAAACATTTCGTGACCTATGAATCATTCAATCACAAGAAACCATCTAACCATCAAGGCATGAACCAGTGAGAAACAGGTGCAGATGATGACAGATGATGATCAGGAGGTGATTAATTAGTTTACTGCTGATGCTGAATGCTGAGTGGTTGGAACAGACGAGAGGGGAAATGAGGTTGTTGCTAAGGTTGTTACATAAACAGATTTTTTTTTTTTTTTTGCAGCCTGTCACATTTGCAAAACATTTGCTCCCATCTCTTTTTATTTTATTTTATTTTACTATGAAGAAAGGAGGGATGGCTCAAGCTGTTTTCACTTTTTTTTTCAATATTGACACACATTTCATGTTTAATCACAGACAATTACATGGTAATAAGTGATGAAAAATATCATTCTTTCATTTTCTTTCTTTCTTTCTTTGTTCGACTAAGGGTTTGATCCCAGTGAGGTCACAGGCATGCACGGCCAGTGTTCAAATGAGCGTAACTGGCTGTGATTTCTGGGTGGGCGGGACTTACTCTCTCAACTCTGTCAATCAGATAGACAGTAGAAGAGTGTGGATAGCAATTTTCTCCAGGTGATTTTTTAAAAATAGTTTGTGTTTGTGTGTTTTTTTAAAACCTTTGACTATATATAAGGACACCTAATACTTTATTACATAAAGAGGCAAATTTCATACAGATAAATTTAAAACATAATTTTGAAAGAAAAAAGAAAGAAACGATTATAGTGATTATAGGACAAAAACTTAGTCCTAAGTGGGGCAAAGAACTCATTGGTGTGACCCCTGTAATTGAGTCCCACACTTCCTTAGTGAATAAAGAAAAACTCATAAAAAAAATATAAAGTTTCATTTCATTTGTTTCTCCTAACAACCTATTCAACAATCCAATCTTTCTCCTGCACTAACTGAGGGGTCTGTATCAGAGCTAGAAAAAAAAAAGAAAGAAAAAAAAAGAAAAACATTAAGGTAAAGAAATACAAGATTAGCTAATGCGTTAAATGCACATCCACATGAACGGGTTATTAACTTGGGGATTTTTTAAATAGAGATTAATCACTAACAGTCATCGTGCTGCGTTCCGACATGAATCAGATTTATTCCAGTAAAAACATCAGCATCGGTTCTGTACAAAAGAGGCAATAAGTTAAAGAACAGTTGTAGGCCAGGACATGGTCAAAGACGCGGCCGTGAAATAAGCAGCGCGAGGACGCAGGTTGAAGTTCTGTCCCCCTACGAAGCAGCACAGTGATCGCAGTGAAGATGGTGGACCGCTCCGAGCGCGCTCTGTCTTCACACACTCATGGACTCGGGGGGTTCAGTGCTGTTGCTGGAGGCCTGAGCCAGCAGGTTGCGTACGTGTTCCTCATCATTAAAGGGACAATCTTTATACTCCCTCCTCAGCCATTCCCGAAACTGAAACCGGACACGAAGATAACATTTTTCATACAAAGGCTGGTTTTACAATTCAGGATTCTTTTGTTTATGGATATATTTGGTCTACAGTGTTGTCATGTAGGTAGGTAGGTAATGAAGCACTATGTCATGCTGTTCGAGGGAATTAATCAACCATGTAAAGTCGAGTCACAAGGCAAACGTTTGTTATAAAATGAAAGAAATGAGAGTTGAACTCAGGGATTCCTTGAAATCTAAAGTGCTGGTTATGTAAATCAAGACAAAAAAAATATATATTAACTGATGCTTGAAAGCAGACGTTTCAGTTTCTCCCATACGGACACCTGTAAGCCTGTGAGTCAGTGTCAGATGTGACATTAACGCATGGTGTGTGTGTGCGTGTGTGTCACCTCTTCCGCCTGCGTGTTCTGAAACTCCTGCAGCTGTTTCTGGAAGCCGGGGTTGGGCGTGGCGCAGGGCCGTGCCACCCTGACCGCTGCCAGCGCCTCCTGCCAGCCCAGACCCGTCACTGTCATGATGTAAGCCACGACCAGCGTAACGCTGCGAGACACACCCGCCAGACTGCACGGCAGGAGGAAAAGCAAAAAAAAGCACACGGCACTTTCACTTAAATGGTTTCAAATCACCCCGTTTCCGTCATGAAGCTCCTGGGAAAGGGAGCAGAACGACAAGGTAAAAAGAAAGAAAAACAATTGTGTATGGTCTAAGAATAGGGTTCACACAAACGGCAGAATGCCGTGGAATGAAAGACTCAACTCTTTCCTCAAATTAGCTAAAAACTAATTGCACATTTCAGGAATTATGATCGATTTGTGATTTCTGAACACATCAGCTGAAAGAAAATGTTGATTTTAATATGAGTGTGAAACGTGCAGTAACTTGTGGAAGACGTGAAAGGGTGTGAAATCTAATCCTCGTGCTTCTAGTCGAATTCCAACCCAAAAACATGTGCATTCGCACAAAGACTTTTAATGAGCGAACATATGCAAGACATTTATCTAAGTGTGTGACATTTTCTATTGAAATTATTCATGTGCATATTTCCTTCAATGTTCAAAATCAAATATCAAATTCAGGGACTAGACACAGAGGCTTACATCCATGTTTTTTTCAAATTTAGTTCAAATTATCTGAATGCACTGCTACATTAAATCATTCCCCTGAATCCCCAATGCAATTCTGATATATTTTTTTTCTGCTGAAGAAAAACTGTAAGAAAAAACGTCAGTTGCAAGAAAAAATGAAATAAAATGATTTTTTAAATCTCTCATAACTGTGTTCTGATACTTGAACACCTCTTGCAATATATTATATTATTATAATATAATATAATATAATATAATATAATATAATATAATATAATATAATATAATAAATTAATTGTACTCTAATAATGATATCAGTTTTTGGCTACTTATTTACTGCTGATTTTAATTACAGTGACATATTTGTACAGTATGTTATAATAAACTGCATATTATATGTGTTTATTATTATTTTTTATACATTTTAAATAAATATTAAAATTAAATAAAAAAAATTAAAAAAAAGTAAAATGTAAAAAGATTTAATGTAATACAAACTATAAACCCTGACTGGAATTTTGTACTTAATATAAATTCTTTTTTTTTTTTTTTTATCATCATATTTTTTGATTGATTTTCAGTTTTTAAGTGTTTTTTTCTAGAAATTAATGCATCTTTGTGGTAAGTCTTTTATTTTGTATTTATATTTTCTTTTTGAACGCAGCATTAGAGTTTTGTTGGCAGTTTATTGGGAAATACATACAGTATGGTGTGACGTGTTCTATGCTGTGATAGAATATTTCCTATTATTGATTCAGCTGAATAAATGCCTGTGTGATGTTTATGATGGAGTGTTTCATTTCCGGCCCAAAATTCTGAACGTTTTTTCTTTCTAAATTAGAGTGCTAGTTATATTGTCATATCAGTCCTACTCACAATCAAGCAGCCTTCATCTCCTGCGACCGCTCCTTCTACCCTATAATACAACCGGCAGGTGTAACACGTATTAGAACTAACTGTAGGTATTATAGCGATAATTGCTCTCATATCGGGGCTGCGTCGCCGAGTTTCCACCTACAAAGTAAACTATTTCTCATTAGTGAACTTTTCTTTAGCCCCTTTTCCAGTAATTCTACATGTTTGCTTGAGAGTAAAGGTCAAATTTCATTTGTTTCATTTTTCTTTTTTTGGGGTGTCAATGAAACGGTGGAGTTTCTGAGAAACACAACACACTCACCCGATTTGGGAGGCGTTGGTGGTGAACGACTCGCCCACCCCACAGTAATGAGACTGCCATCGCTTCTAGTGAGTGTGTGTCTATATGCATGTGTGTGTGTGTGTGTGTGAGAGAGAGAAAGAGAGAGAGAGAGAGAGAAATTGGATATACAATGTATTTAAAAAGTAATCGAGGTCTTACACACTTACCAGTGGACCAGACATCCTTCTCCTTTCAGCCTGCACTCATGCATAAACATGATGCTCTGTTTAAAATGCTTCTTCCTGCATTCACACACACACACACACACACACACACACACACACACACACACACACACACAGATACAGTGTATGTATGTGAAAGAGAAAATAAAGAGGGAAAAAAAGAGAAACAGAATATATCGCACGTTTGTATTTGATGCCGGTTTAAACCCCCATAATAGTATAGTACAGAGGACCAACCACTATGTCATGTATATATAATAAGCATCGAGAAATCATGAAGTCATGTCTGAAATACACAGCTCGCACGCTGGAGGAGAAAAACTGGGAAAATCTGTCCAGTGTCATGGGCCAGAAGTGATCTTTCTGAGTATGTAGCACGTTGTTTAAGCACCGTGGGCGCTGGTGTGAGAACGGATAAGGGGGCGGGGCTTCCAGAGAGCCCATCTTTTACGCTTCATTTGACGAAACCGTAGGAATTATGGCCTCTTCGTTTTTGCGAGCCACGTCACGTTTGAGCTTTGTTTGTCTATCCATATCAATGAACTCAACAAGTCAAAGGTTTGGACACACCTCCTAACTCCACGGTCTTCCATGATCCAAAATACACAATCATCTCCTCGGAACAGTTGATATTGAGGTGTGTCTGCTACTTCTGCTCTGTAAATCCTTCATAACGGCTCTAATCTGAGGTAATGTTTGGGGTGAATTGGTGATTTCTGAGGCTGGTGACTCTAAATGAACGTCTCCCCTGCAAATTCTGAGGTAAGTTTTGGTCTCGCTTTCCTGGGAAGGTCTTCATGAGAGAGTTTCATCATGGAGCTCGATGGGTTTTGTGAATGCAATAATGCAGTTCTTGCAAGAACTATTCCAGAACAGCTGACCTTCATGTCTTAAAATAACAACCAACTGTTGTTGTTGTTGGTGGTGGTGGTGGTGGCGGTGTTACATAATTAACTAATTCCATATGTGTCATTTCTCAGTTTTGATATTTCCAGTATTGTTCTAAATCACTAATCAAAAAACATTAAATTAGAAGATGTGTCCAGATGTTTGAGTGGTGCTGTATTTCACCGCCTTGTTACCTTGCACCGCCAGGGTCTGGGTTCAATTCCCGTCTCTGTGTGCATGTTCTCCCCGTGCTTGGTGGGTTTCCTCCGGGTACTCCGGTTCCCTCCCACAGTCCAAATACATGTAGGTTAGGCTAATTGGTGTTCTCATATTGTCCGTAGTACGTGTGTGTGCCCTGTGATGGACTGGCTCCGTGTCCAGGGTGGACCCCGCCATGGGATTGTTGGCTGGAAGTCAACTGTCCTACCACAGCCGTAAAAATTGGAATAAATACAGCAGTCACCCTTGGCCTCCATGGTCCCTAGTTGGACTACAGTGGTTCCTAGATGGATGGATGGATGGATGGATGGATGGATGGATGGATGGATGGATATGTACTAATCATATGGACATCTAAACGATGAAGGAAAACATATAGAATTATGTAGCAAACAAAAAACAACCTAGAATATGGTGCATACTTTAGATTGTCCACATTTAGCTTTGATGACAGCTGGACACACTCAGGGGGTTCTCTCATCAGATTCACGAGGTCGTCACCTAAAAGGGTTTTCTCATTTACGTATGGTTCTAACCGCCGTGTCTTTGTCACGGGTGGTTCCTGAGTGTGTGTTAAGCGAGGAGGACATGTGTGATGGTGACACTGTTGGTGACTTAGTCAAAATTGAGGTGCACGTTTAACCACCATGGCAACCACAGCATTTCGGTAGAGAACATACCATCCGATCTGGTCTGGTCTGCACCAACAGGACAGTGACCTCAAACACACTTAAAAGCCATTTCCAAGAAAGAGAGTGATGGAGTGCTGCATGAGATGACCTGTGCGTCATACAGTACCTCTGGGAACTCCTTCAAGATGCTCAGATCTCATGAGGCTGACTTTAATTTACTGATTATTATTATTTGCACTTCTAATCCAAATATATATATATAAATATCAGAGATTGTGGACGACATGCTGGGGCCGCATTTTGTGTGTGTGTGTCATTCTGACAGACTCAGGATGAGAAAGCACAGTGTGTGTGTGTGTGTGTGTGTGTGTGTGTGTGTGTGTGTGTGTGTGTGTGTGTGTGTGTACTGTTGTTAGACAGAGTGGGTTTCATACTGGGGTGTGTGCTGAGGGCTCCGCAGGGTTCCGCAGGGTTCACGCTTATAAATATAGGCACAGCGGGGACCAGGCAGCGCAGCAGCACACACACACACTCACAACTTCCTTCCTGAGCCAAGAGGAAGTGGTATATGTGTGTCTCTCTGTGTGTGTGTGTGTGTGTGTGTGTGTGTGTTTATTTTCTATGATGTACCTGGTTGGTCTCGCTTAATCTACTCCTAGAATATTTACTCTTACCATGTGTTAGGTAATATTATCGATTTCCTGAATTCGGCTACATTCGTGTGTGTGTTTTTTCTCTCCCTCCTTCATGGTTGCCAGAGTAACCAGAGCTGGCATACAAGATGATACTGGGATTTTTTATTTATTTTTTTATTTTTTTATTATTATTATTATTTCTGGACCTATAGTGGTGGTAGGTTCGGTACTCACAGGTCCTGTGTGGGAAGATCAGCAGCAGGGATGCACAGATAGGTCATCTCCTAAAGATACACACACACACACACACACACACACACACACACACACACACACACACACACACGTGCAGTCGTTAAGACCTCATGAGAATGCTTTATCGTTTTAATTTGCAGATTTTAACAAGTTTCCGCTCATCCTCCCACTCATCATGATCCCGTCACGCGCATGCTGCTCCTCTATGGACGCCGGTTTGCGTCAAGCTTCTAATTAAATATGTGTTTTGTCTTGGCGATTAATCATAAAAACACTGTGAAGCTGAGTCTCATTGATGCGTGGGGATCAGAGAGAGAGAGAGAGAGAGTGAGAGAGAGAGAGAGAGAGAGAGAGAGAGAGAGAGAGTGAGAGAGAGAGAGAGAGTGAGATGCTCGTCCGCGGATATACAAGAGGGAAAGCGAGGCTTGTGCTGCGAGATTACATAACAGGGTCAAGGTTTCATCCAAAAAGCAGATTTGTGCACGTGCTCCAAGGCTGTGTGTGTGTGTGTGTGTGTGTGTGTGTGTGTGTGTGTGTTTGCATATAAGGCTGCGCATGATGTATAGAATCTCTTAAGCTAGAGTAATCTCTGGTACAGGAGTTTAACTAACACACTTCTGCTACTTTCATAACACACACACACACACACACACACACACACACACACACACACTACGCTGTAATTCCAGATCACCAAGAAGCTCTGCTGCTGCTGCTACGGTTTGTCCCGAGGCCCCTATGAGTCAAGAACATATAAATATAATTGACACGAGCACACACACACACACACACACACACACACACACACACACACACGCACGCACACACACACACACACACACACACGCACACACACACGCGCGCACACACACACGCGCACACACACACGCACACACACACACACACGCACGCACGCGCGAGCGCGCACACACACACACGCGCACACACACACACACACACAACAAGAAGCAAAAGTCACATCTTCATGTGTGTAAGAAATAGAGCGCCCCCTACTGGTGCAGAACAGAGAGGAGGTTTTTTCAGCTCAGGTTTAAAATGTCATTTTTTTTCCCTGTATACATTTATGTCTACGAAGCCACTATAATAACTAATTACTGAACGGGTTAGAAACAGATTACGGGAGACTAATAAATACACACGTATCAGCTTCAGTTCTGCTTTATTT
Source organism: Clarias magur (assembly GCA_013621035.1). Taxonomy (NCBI): domain Eukaryota; kingdom Metazoa; phylum Chordata; class Actinopteri; order Siluriformes; family Clariidae; genus Clarias; species Clarias magur. Next base: position 1,226,379 of record QNUK01000185.1, on the reverse strand, counting down.
TTAACGATGGCTAACATTTGTAGAGAAGCATACGGAAGTACGAGTTGAAAAGAGTTTGTAGAAATAGTTACGAGGTTAACGCTGAAAATATAATCTGATGAGCTGTAATGTAATCAGTGATGCTATTATTATTATTATTATTGTTGTTATTATTATTATTATTGTTTCAGGTTGAAGCCCACCTATTGTGCATGTGCAGCTCTGGTGAACTCCAGGCCCAGCAGGATTAAAGCCGTGCTAGATATCAATGCTGCTCACACACTTATTTGGACAAGAAAGTCTGCATGTTGAGGTAAATCTGTCCTGACTACCGTAAAGTAGATCCGATTTTCAAATCAAATCAACATTTATGGCTATAGCACCTTACAGCAACCGAAGCGCTTCACAGCACTAAAAATGACAAATTGGCAATAAAATAGAAAAAAAAATACAAAAACTAAATAAAACATAATTAGAAATAAATAAATGAAAAATTTATTTAATAATAATAATAATAATTATTATTATTATTATTATAAATAAAACAAAATGATACGATTATTTAAAAAAAACACACATAAAATTATAAAATATTAAAAGGCATTCTAAATAAGTGAGTCTTTAGTTTTGCTTTAAACGGATTTTCATTTCTTCAGTCTTGTCCCTTGGGAACATACAATAAAGTGGTTGCTAAAACGTGAGGGGTGCACAGTAGACTACTCTAGTGAGATACTGTACTACAGTAAGTACTGCAAAGGTTTCATTAAATCCTGTTCATTATTAAAATTCATGCTTAATGCTTAATCCTGTCTTCAGGGTCACAGGGGGCGGAGCCTATCCCAGGAGACTTGCGGGGTAGAACCTGGACAGGGTGCCAATCCATCGCAGGGCACAGACACACATACACACACACACACACATTCACACACTATGGCCAATTTGGAAACGCCAATTAACCTATAACCTACACGTCTTTGGACTGGCGGAGGAAACCGGAGGACCCGGAGGAAACCCGCCAAGCACACGCAAACTCCATGCACGCAGGGACGGGAATCGAACCCGGACCCCGGAGGTGCAAGGCGACAGTGCTAACCACTACACCACCAGTGGAAACGCATACATTTTGTGCATACAGTCACTGCTTATAAAACCTCTTTAATGGTGCAACACGGATTAAATCTCATTCTTACATTATTAAGTAGAAACACACTCAGACTCATTAAGGCAGAAAAAGGACACAACACTGTGCAAATCAGGCTACACAATCCGCCGTGGGCGGCAGTCCAAACAAGCAGGGGGTTTATAATAAATAAATCAGGGTTCCCGAGTCGATGTAATATTATATACAGTAATAGTGACTCGAGTGACGCCGGCCTGCTGTGTCAGTGACCTCGGAGGAATCTTAACTCCATTGTGTCACGCGACATGCCTGCCTGTGTATGTGGCCTGTCATGTGAGATGCCCAGCGCGCACACACACACACACACGCACACATTGACATGAAGCAGTCAGGCGCTGGAAGCAGTAGAGGATCAGTTTCTCAGGTTGTTGCCTCTAATGAAATATTTGTGTGAGATTTCCATACATTAACACAAGACGAGTGCGGTTCTAGCAGCTTCTTTACTGATCACATGATCAGGAAGTTATTTTAATAATATTGGAGCGTGGATGTAATATTTAGTCCGTGAGATTCTTTTTCAAGGTTTACTTAGAAACAAACAACATCTTTATTAAAAAGAAAATGACTCAATGTGTTTTGACCTTAACATGAAGGTATGATTAACGTCATTTCTCTGGGTTTGCACCATGCGTGTGTGTGTATAGTGTGTTACTTGTAAGATGGGCGCCGCTGTGTCATGAATGGACAGGATGTGCGTGACGTTGTTTCTCGCCAGCTGCTCCCTGTCTCTGGCGTCTGAATGAAATAGAATAAAATAAAGAGATCATCTCCAGCAACTCGTCTCTCATCCGCCATCTTTTTTTCTTCTTCTTCTTCTTCTTCTTCTTCTTTGATATTTTTTTTTGTCTTTCTTACCTTTAAAGTTGCCCAGATACAGATCAGGCAGCACCTACACACACACACACACACACACACACACACACAGACAAAAAGAAAAAACTGATTAGCAAAGCACTTACTTTTGAGTACATAGACTTTAACACAAGGACCCATCTGTACGCGCCGCTCTTATGATTAAAGGTGCGGTCAGTAAAATCAGGATACACCGCTGCAGTTTGTCTTCAAGGGTACGTCCAAGTAGAACCCGTTAACAGACGGAGTTCAAAATACGATCCGACAGAGAACCGAATCTATTTGTTTTAGGTTTGTAGAACATCTGAAAGTTCAAACATGATAAGGAACCTTTGAGGAACCTATAGTATATACTAGGGATGCACCGATACCGGTATCTGGTATCGGCCTCAATACCACATTTTCAAAAGTACGCGTACTCGTTAAAAGTCCCCCGATACCAGGGGACCATTACACGGTCTGAGAAACGTCTATGTTTGAGCGGCGTGTAAGGGGTTAATCACAAGCGCCGAGTGCCCACCCCCAGGCCCCGGCTGCAGCTCAGAGCGGGGAGAAGGCGAGGCGAAACGAGACATGTCAGCCGTGTGGAATTATTTCAAAGTGAATGAAGACGACAAAACAAAGGCGGACGGCAAATTGTGCTCAGCGAAATTGTTAAAAATCATGTTTTTATTAAGTACTTGGTATCGGTATCGGTATCGGCGAGTACTGGAATGCAAGTACTCGTACTCGTCCTCGTTTTCCAAAAAAGTGGTATCGGTGCATCCCTAGTATATACAGTACAGTACCAAAAACAGTCAGTTGTTATTTTAAGACATGAAGGTCGGCTGTTCTAGAACAGTTGTTGCAGGAACAGTATTGTATTTAAGGGCATTTGTAAAGCCCATCGAGCTCCATGATGAAACTGGATCTCATGAAGACCTTCCCAGGAAAGCGAGACCAAAACTTACCTCAGAATTTGCAGAGGAGAAGTTCATTTAGAGTCACCAGCCTCAGAAATCACCAATTAACCCCAAATATGACCTCAGGTTAGAGCCGTTATGAAGGTTTTACAGAGCCGAAGCAGCAGATAAACATCTCAATATCAACTGTTCAGAGAAGATGACTGTGTATTTCCAATAAACGCCTTCAGTATTGTTTTGCGATGTAGAAGGAAATACAAATAGTCACCATGGAGTTCAGACATGGAAGAACTCATACTTAAAGAAAGCACCCTAAAACATTCCAAGTGGAATCCTTTTTGAACCACTATCAAAGCAGCTCTTCCCAAAAGAAGCTTCTTCAGTATGGGATTCTTGGGCTAAACCTGAAGGCTGAATGTAGGAACCTACACCAGATAATTCTCCTTTGAGAAAAGGGTCCAAGGAATGAGGCTCTCTAAACAATCCAAAGTCTCCTTGAAGACCCTTTCACTCCCAATAGTGTCAAATCCGACATTTGACTCTTTAACGATCCGACAGTATGGAGAAACCTGGAACAGATGTCTTCCCTGTTAGAGGGAAGCTAGAACCTTTGGCTTTCTAAGGACCTCCCAAAAAGTTGAGAACACCCGAGTGCTACATTTAGTTTAATAATTATTTCTTATTTGTTTTATGAGCATTATTATCTAGTTCCTTAGTCACTACTTAAGGGGGACTGTAAAGGTTTAACAGGGTTTATTTCTAATAAAATGATAGCAGCATAATTAAAAAATATATATATCAACCTATCAAAGCAACAATTTTTTGTTCCTTATAGAAATGCTACAGTTTAAATATATATATATAATATATATATATATATATATATATATATATATAAAAGGAAAAAGGTTCTCCGAGGTGGTAAAAACATGCTGGTAGGTGGACCGACAGGTTCCTAGTTGTGAATGTGTGGGAGCATCATGGATTCCTGCATAACACCTAGTGTTCTCAGGATACACTCCTGAGGAAGAAAAGGTTCCCGAAGATGAATAATTAAACGTTTGTATATATACTGTACGTTCTCATCTTGAAAAATTAATATGCATTGATGGATCTTTGACAAAAAAATTAATAAATGAAAGATCTCCACATGAATGCGCAAAGTAGGAACTCCTGATGAGGGAGCGCTTGAGTTGAAGATTCCTTCAAGAGTCCTCAATATCATAGACAAGGTGTATAAGAACTAAATGTACTACATTGGACAGGTACTTTTCCTCATCATTGGGATGGAATCACTGAAGTGAATAATTTTCAGTATGCACATTATGTATCTTTTATTAGTCTTTACAGTAGTGGCCCTTTAAGCCCAAGTATGTGCCAAGTTTCCAGGTAATATATACATAAACTAAAGGTCCCCTTTTTGCCACCATAACAGTGATGCACTGTGTGTCCAGGCACCTTTCTACCACTACCAGCTTTGACCTTTTCATCAATTTGATCTACTTTAGTGCTTCTGGATCAGACTACACGGGCCAGCCTTGACTCCGCAGTGACACTTGGCCACACATGACCCCGTCTCCAGTACACCGGGTTTTCCTTCCTTGGCATGTCCTGACCACTGCAGACCAGGAACATCCAACAAGAGCAGCAGTTTTGAAGATGCCCTGACCCATTTGGTCTAGCCGTCTCAACTTGGCCCGGCTCACAGCAGCTAGAGTTACATACAATATCTCATTACAATATCGTTCCCATTTTTCCTGAAGTTTACGGGCAAGTGTAAGGATTTGACAAGGTCCAGACTGTGACGGCTACACAACTGGGTTGGAGCGACTCCAAAACCTTAGGTCTTGCGTGAAGTTCCTGGTCTGCAACTGATCCAAGGAAGGAAAACCGGTGACCTGGCGACAGGACCATGAGCGACCATACAGCGCATCGCTGTTCTGGCGGATCTACTCACTATTAGCCTGGTGATCATAATGTCACGGCTGATCGGTGCGTGCGTGCGCGCGCGTGAGTGTCTTCAATGGGTGACATAATATTAGGAACACTGAAATATATTAGAGTAGTAATAGGGTGTTATGATCGTAGTATTATATCTCCTCATACTGTTCCATTCACGGCGAGCAGCTCTTAGGCGTCGACCCGACAGCACACCTTTGTATCAGAAATCGAGAGACGTGCAGACGATCAAAGCTGAGCTGAATTTTTGATTGTATCATCATTTTTATCATCACTTTTCCTTTCCCGTGTGGTTTATATGTAGGCGTATATCCTCCTACACATCGCACTCACACTCACACACTCACACACACATAAACACACACTGTGGGGGTTTAAACGCTGCATATTTGCATGAGTAATACTTTTTTCTGTAAATTATAAATGTCATATTCATATTAAAACTAAATGACTAAAATGAGGTGAGGTGACATTTGGTTACAAATAAAAAAGGGGAAACATTATTTTTCTTCTTCTTCTTTTATAGACATGAGAGAGAGAGAGAGAGAGAGAGAGAGAGAGAGAGATCTTCCTGGACTTTACACTCTGGTTAAATAACTGCATGCATCTGCTTACCTTGTTCATTCCGTTGCCCATGTTGCCTGTCCTGACCCGACTCCGGGTATAACGGTGCACACACACACACACACACACACACACACACTCACTCACACACACTCACACACACTATAGGAACACCCGACTTGTTATTAAACTACATGAGAGTCGAGTTGAACAGCGGCGCTTCTGCTGCTCCAGCGGTCTGTGTCGGAAACCCTGATCGGCGCACTGACTGCTGGGAAACGCAGTTCACACTTCAGACGCTGGGCGGCGCCCTCGAGCCTGGAATCAGCTCGGAGCCGCTTCCCTTTTAACCCGCGTTACCGACACACAAAATATCAAAAATCACACAACAACATGATTTTATATTCCCTTTATAACAACCCCTGGTCACGTGACAGCCTTTGTTGTGGAATTGACACATTCAAACCCCTTTTGAAGCGTTCCCTTTGATCTCATCTCTCTGAACTACATTGTTTATACAACTTTTTGAAATGATTTTATAATAAAAGCCATTGATCTCCACCCCCCCGCAACGTATCGCCCCCCTACAAAATCAACACCAAATATTATATTATTACACAATTTTGTATTCCCTTTAAAATAATCCCGAGTCACGTGACAGCCTCTGTTGCGAACGATGATGAAGGACTTACATATAAAATACCGGTTCGAAGCATTTCCTTTGATCTATTCATTTTAAACAAAATATTTGTTTCTCAAACAGCATGTGTTTATACAACAATGACAACAAAAAATTATTCCATGTATATTTTTCTATTTCTGTATTTTACAATAAAATCCCTCGTGCTAAAATCAGGGGTCAGGTTCAAATCCCACGACCACCAAGTCGCCACTGTAGGTCCCTTGAGCGAGGCCCTAAACCCTCAACTGCTCGGATGTGTAATGAGATCAAATAATAAATAAATAGATAAGTCGCTCTAACAAATGCCTAATTGTAATGTAAATGTAAATCCCCCCCCCCCCATACACACACACCCCATCCAACATCAAATTTTATACTATAACAAAATTTTATATTCCCTTTTTAATGACCCCTAGTCACGTGACAGCCTTTATTGTGAGCCATAATAAAACAGTAGCATATTAAATCCCCTTTAAAATCCTCTTTTCCTTTGATCTCATCTCTCTGAACTATATTGTTTATAAAACAATGTACTTATACAATGTATAATTTTCCAATTATTTTATTTTATTTTATAATAAAAGCCTTTGTGCTAAACTGGCGACTATCACCCCATCCCCCCCCCCCCCGCCACAGATTACCCCCATAAAATATATATTACAACATAAAACATTATATTACAAAATATTATATTCCCTTTAGAGGAACTAAGAAGTTCACTAAGATGTCCTTTTATAACAACCCCTAGTCACGTGACAGCCACTGCCGTGAAAAATTATGAAAAATTGACAGATAAAATCTCCTTTCCAAGCATTTCCTTTGATCTATTAATTATAAGCAAGATATGTTTTTCAAGCTGTATGTGTTTATGCAACAATGTAAAATTTTACAATGTATATTTTTTCGATTTTTTCATTTTATAATAAAATGTCTTGAGCCAAAATGTCTAGGCACACACACACGCACACACATAATTAATATAACATATAAAATATTTCAACAAAATTTTATGTTCTTTTTAGAATAATCCCTGGTCATGGGACATCCTTTATGAACAATAATGAAAAACTGACATAAAATCCCCTTTTGAAGCATTTCCTTTGATCTCATTCTCTGAACTCAAATCTGAACTAAATTGTTTATACAACAATGTTAAAATTATACAATGTATATTTTTATTTTCTTTAATTTTACATAAAAATCAGTTTCATTAAAATGCCCCATCATCCTCCCTTGTGACAGATTACACCCCCCCCCCCCCACACACACACACACACACACACACACACAAACACACACAAAATCAATATCTATTATTATGTTACAACAAAATCTGTTATTCTTTTCAAAATAAGCCACAACCTTGGTTGTGAATAAAAGTGAAAAACTGACATAAAATCCCCTTTAGAAGAGTTACCTTGTCCTCACCTCTCTGAACTAAAATTTCAACCATATACATTTTTAACCAGTATGTGTTTATACAACATATATATATATATATATATATATATATATATATATATATATATATATATATATATATATAATAAAATTTATTTTGTGTCATTTTTCGACATCATTTGATGAAGGCACAACAACTTCGGCACAGGTTTCACACCGAATGCCTTTCCTGAAGCAACCCTCCCATTTTATCCGGGCTTGGGAACGGCATTGCATCCAGTGGCTGGGATTTAGACACTGGGTGGGAATCGAACCTGGGTCTTCTGAATGGCCTGCAAGAAATCTAGTACTGATCTACCAAAGCCCTTTATAGTTCATATGTAAAATAGGAATTTATAATCTTTGATCATAATAAAAGATATCCAATTATGCTGTAATATAATATTTGATAGCGATTATGTAGGAGGGGCAATCCATGGCCAGCGGATGGGGTATTAATTTTAGCACATAACAATTATTATTATTATTATTATTATTATTATTATTATTATTATTATTATGTGAACATCAATAAAACACTCTAACAGTAATAACAATAGCAATTTATTTATCTGTTTAATTTAAATGTAATTTTCAAAACTAATTAAATTTGTGATTATATTTGTAATTACATATTTATGACAAAAATTCCTTTCTTTCTATCTTCCTTTCTTTCTTTTTTTATATACACACATAGCTCTACAGAGGCTGGGTGGCACTGGTCCCTCGGGTGTGACTCCACATGGCTACAAGGGGATGTGATGTGGTGTTTGGCACATAGATGTTGGCAGGAGCTCCTTTGAGTGCTGTGGGGTGGAGGGTGGGGTCTTCATGGATTGGACGTCTTTATCACGCCCATCCACATTTACATTTAGGCCTTTGGCAGACAATCTTATCCAGAGAGACCTACAAAAGTGCTTTGAAGTTTCTGCCAGTGGATAGATCCCTACACTGGTTATTAGGTTACTAACTCTAAGTTAGGGTTGTTTATATATTTTTTTTCTAATCAACCAGAACCTGATGGCCACCGCCATCAGCGGGTGAAGTGTAAAATATTGATTATCTTGTTACAGTGGCACCTGGATGGGATATATCAGGCAGCATTATGCAACATTCTGTCACTGAAGCTGATGTGTTGGAGGCAGAAGAAAGGAAACATCAGGATTTGACACCTGGGACAAAGCAGCCCCAAAACTGTAGCACAAAAAAAGTTAACACTGGTTCTGATATTAATGTGTCAGGACGTACAGTGCCTCACATTTTGTTATGTACAGAGCTGTGTAGTTGCAGACCGGTTAGGATGACCGTGCTGACCCGTGTCCACTGCCAAAAGCACCTACCAAGTGCACATGAGAATAAGGACCAATAACAGGTCCACGAAACAATAAAAGGAGATGGCCTGGTCTGATGTGAATGATGTCACATGGATGGCCGGGTGTGTGTATCACTTTACTGGGGACGAGATGGCACCAGGATTCACCATAGAAAGAAGGCAAGCCAGTGAAGGCAGCCTGATGCGCTGCGTGGGCAATGTTCAGCTGGAAAACATTGCGACCTGCCATTCATGTGAAGGTTATTTCAGGATGTGTATGTGACATTCCACCTGCCTAAAGATTATTGCTAACCACTACTGTATATGGAAACGGTATGACCTGATGGTAGTGGCGTCTTTCAGCAGGATAAAGCACCCTGCCACACTGCAAATCTCAATCCATTTAATTCAAAGGCAGATCTTAATCCAGTCGAGCATACAGTATGTGGAACATGCTAGAAATGTAAGTCTGATCCATGGACGCCCCGGCACAACAACTGAAAAGACTTCAGAGATCTGCTACTGACGGCTTGGTGTCAGATACCACAGCATAGTGTAGCAATAGAGAGATCTACCGGAGTCCAGGCCTTTACACGTGACTGTTTTGGCAGTAAAAAGGGGAACTTACTTAATATTAGGCAGGTAGTCATGATGTTATGGCTGATTGATATGTTTCTGAATATATGTACATATTGGTTGGTTGCTTGGTTGATTTATTTTGTTTATTCATCTTCTTTGTTCTTTACATTATATAATCTTCTGTTTATTATATTTAGTTATGTTTTGTTAACACCTAATTTAAATAGAATTACATAGAAATTTTTAAAATTTATTTATTAAAATTAAATTCACAGCGGTACCTCTGCATGGTTTTTGCCAGATTCATTTTACCTTAAGAACTGAAATTTGGGAAGAAATTTGCCTCAGCATACAAAGTATTTTCAGCATACGAACACTGTACTGAGCCAAACCGAACACCAGCTAAGTCACGTGTATGTCCGGGAGCCGTTTGTTTGCACCAGTAGAAAGCTAAACGAAGTACGTTTACACTTTCTTTTGTTACACATTTTAGTTTTTTTGTTGTTGTTGTTTATTTGCTTTTTGTGCAAGATTTAGTAGACATGAAGTAGCACCATGGGTCCCAAGAATGTTAGCAAGATGGCATGGTATCAAGATGAAAACGAAGCCACTCTCAAATTGGTTTGGTTTTGAAAGCAGCCGGTGCCCAGAGAAATCACAAATTAAGGTTCAAGTGAGGTTTAATGTCTATTTATTTCCTATTTTACCTCATTTCTTTATGCAGAAATATGATTAAAGTAGGTTTTAAAATAGTTTTGTGTGTAATAAACTCCTCTGTGCTAATGCTATCGCTTCTCTGTTTTTTTTTAATTGTGTATTTTTTTAGTGCGTGAAACAGCGCCACTACATGCTATGTGGTGAAACGCGGTATTGTTCAGGAAAAGAGTAATCGAGTTGGTGAGTACAGGTCGGTTTGACACGCACCCAGGGTACTGAAACCACGCCTAGAATACAGAGACTGATCTAAGATCAGACTTTTATGGAGTCAGAGGTGTAGTGTGAGGTGAGAGCTGACTCCAGAACAGAGGGAAACTGTTACAGCGTCGCAGAAATTCTTAAAGGGACAGTACAGAGATTACCGTGGATTAGGGGAGTGTGTGTGTGTGTGTGTGTGTGTGTGTGTGTGTGTGTGTGTGTGTGTGTGTGTGTGTGTGTGTGTGTGTGTGTGTGGTGGGACAATAAAGCCAAACACCTCCACTGTGGTCTCGTCTGTCCATAGGATGTTGCTCCAGAAGTCTTGTGGTTTATTCATTCGTGCTTCCATATTCGTTTTAAATTTAAACCGTTTCTTCTGGCAATCCCTTCACAACACAAACTGTACTTGTTCAGCCGTCTTTTTCTAATTGTGCTGTCATGGACTTTAACATTGATCAGTGAGGTCTGTAGGATCTGAGATGTAGCTCTGACCTTGGGGTGAATGTGCAGGGATGTCCACTTTTGGGAAGATTAGTAACGGTCTTCAATGCTTTCCACTTGTGAATAATTTTTCTCCCTGTAGAATATGAAACTCCAGATTGTTTGGAAATGGTGGTTACACACACCTCAAGACCAGTAAACTGCCCAAACTTCTGGTCTGTCCACCTGCTGATAATCAATTAATCATGGCCTGATGATTAGCAAACATCTGGCCTTCTTTGCTTCATTTTTGTTAAATAAATATTCTCAAGGTGAAACGGATATACAGGGTGTCCATAAAGTCTCTTTACAATAAAAAAAAAAAAAAAAGATTACAAAGGCAGTTGCTGAGATATTGCAACTGGATTTATTTTATTTTAATCAGTGTTGATTACAGTTGCTATTCACATTTCAATTTTGTGTTTCTGATACGGTGTTGATGGAAACCGAACCCCTATGAAATGGCTCCTCCTCAAGAAAAGGCACAAAGTGTACACAAAGTGTCCTGGTTTCTCGAGTACCGTCTTGATGTGCTTTGTGCAACTAATGGTGCCCATATAGAGGTCTATTAACTGCAATTGAAAAAAAAAATTATAAACACTCATTAAAATAAAATAAATCTAGTTACAATATCTCAACAACTGCCTTTGTAATATATATATATATATATATATATATATATATATATATATATATTTTTTTTTTTTTTTTTTTAAGAGACTTTATGTCTAGTTTGCCTAATAGTGAGACCCACACAACATTGCCGAAACCTAGACTTGACCAACAGAATGAGACCAGATCATAACACTGTCTCCACAGTAGGCGGTAGGCATGACGTGTGCATCGCTTCATCCGTCTCTCTTCTTACCCTGAGGCACCAAATCACTCATTCTTTATGCTCCCTAATAAAGTGTAGCCCTCCCCCCTTCCCCAAATTAGCCTCACTGATTAGTAGATTAGTAGTTTTCTATAAGATGTTTCGTCGTAATCCCTTGAGATCTCTTTCAAGTCTTACAAAATGTGATTTCTTTGTATTAATAAGTTAGACAGAGAGTTCCGCCACACCGACAGACAGACATGCATGTGGGCTTCAACCTGAAATAATAATATCACCGATTACATTAAATTTCCCTTTAACCTTTTAACTATTTCTACAAGCAGATTTATTTATTTATTTATTTATTTATTTACAGAATTCTTGTCAGGGCTAGTGAATCGAAGAAGACTGAGGGTGTGTGTTGTTCTTCACAGATGGTTTGGACAGTGTACACTCTACAGTGTGTGTGTGTGTGTGTGTGTGTGTGTGTGTGTGAGGGGGCATCAGAAGGCAGCACTTGAAATGAGACACCCTCAGTCGAGACGCCTTCACATGCGCCCTTCGAAAGAGACGGCCATGAAATTGAGACACACCCACTTCAGACGACTAGGGGGTGTTTATTCAGTCTTTTTTTTTTTTTTTTCAAAGTATCGCTTGTGATGCGGCAGAGTAATCCGGAAACAAGTTCGACAGGAATTGATACAATGTGTGTCTGTAAGTAAAACTACTGAATGATTATTATTATTATTATTATTATTATTATTATTATTCTCCTCAGTATTTTAAACGACAATGTTGAATCAAGATATGTGCGTGTGTGTGAGAGAGAGAGAAATAAGAGCGGCAGAGAGCTCAGTACCCGAGCTCGGTGAAACACTCGTGTGTGTGTGTGTGTGTGTGTGTGTGTGTATTTGTATCTGTGTTTCTATCAGACTGAAATACACCATTTCACAGGACGTGCGCTTTTCTTTCTCTTTCTCTTCTTTTCTTTCTTTTTTTTTCATGAATCAATCATCAAACAAACCTGTAGCTTAGTTTTGTTTATGTTTAGTTGACCTTGTTTCAAAACAGTCATTAGTCTTTCATGTTTCCGAGTCCGTTCGGATTGTTTAATTTAAACAATGTATCCGTTTTCACCTTTGAAGTGTAAATCCGTTTCCACCGCTTTCAACTTCCGTTCTGGAATCTCCACCAGCCAGACCAGACAGACACCCCATATACACACACCTACTGTACACTCTCAGACACACACACACACACGCGCGCGTACACCTTTTGTATCACACACCGCACAGTTCGTGACCCTCTTTGTGTCATTATAAGTTAAAAGGAATCTCACAGGAGTGTGAGGTGTGAGATGTTAGCTCAGAGTTTCACATGTGGTTTCGTTTCCTTTTGTGCACTTTTTTATTTGTATTTTTTAAGTGCATACGTCTCGTTTTCTGCTCGTTTTTGATTATTTTGTATATTTCATATTTTCAAACGTTAGCACTGTGGGCTCGCACCTCCAGGGTCCAGGTTCGATTCCCGTCTCGGTTTCGCATGTGCTTGCTGGGTTTCCTCCTGGCATTCGGGTTTCGTCCGACACTACACAGACATGCAGATTAGGGCTAACTGGCGTTCCCAAATTGCCGATGGCGTGTGATGGATTGGTAACCCGCCTCGTGTCCCCTGGACCTTGTACACAGGATTAAAGCGGTACAGACGATGAGTGTGTGTGAGAGTACGGTTCTCACCTGATTTTGTTTTTCACATGTGATTCCTCTCATGCAGTTGTTTAAACATGACGTGAAAGAATGATGTGAAAAGTATTTTCACATGCTTTGTTTATTCACGTGTGATTCTTTTACTGTCTGTTCATGTGAACTGTACAATTGGTTTATATCCACTTTTTTTCCCACGTCTGATTTTTCTCACATAATTCAGTACAGTGGAACCTCGGATTGCGAGTGACGTGGTTTACGAGTGTTCCGCAAACCGAGCAAAGATTTTTAAAAATTATTTATTTGGAAACCAAGCAAATATTAGTTTATGAGCGCCGAGTATCATGCTTCACACATGCGCCTCTTATTTTGACACCGAGTGTCACTCTCTCACCTCCAGATTAATTTGTTTTACTTTCATTTTATAGATTGTATTTATTATTTTTATGTATTTATTTTTGGGGGCTATGGAACGAATAATTTGAGTTTTCATTATTTCTTATGGGAAATGATGATTTGGTTTATGAGTGATTTGGAATACGAGCCCACTTCCTGAACGAATTATGCTCGTAATCCAAGGTTCCACTGTACTTTTCACATCGTTGTTTTTTTTTTTTCACATGACTCATTTTTCATCATTTGATTGTTTTCACCTGTGATTCTTTTCATGTAATTCATGGATTCTTTTACATGTATCCCTTGTTTTTCAAGTTATTTTGTTTTTTAAATAAATAATTTCAATTTCAATCTTCTCAAGATTCATATCTGCAATATTTTACACATGATTCTGTAAAACACTTTCATTTTGCAACAAAGCTATGTTTTTCACATTTGATTGTTATCTTATCATTTTGATTCATACACATTGCATAAAAACTTACTTCTTTTTATTGTGTAAAGCTGCTTTGCGTCAATTGTTAAAAGCGCTATATAAATAAAATTGAATTGAATTGAATTGAATTGTTCACAATGTATTTATATTTAGTTTTTCTCCTCACTTTATTTCATTTATTCACTTATTTATTTATGTTTTTACCTTTCACATGATCATTTTGAATATTTGTTTGTCACAATATTTAAAAAATGCGTTATTAAACAAACAGACCTCATGTAACTAAACGTAAATGTACAGTTACAGTGTATTCCAGTCTAAAAACCCGTAAGGACCCCAGTTGTACGCCGCTATAACATGTCGATGCTCTTATTCTCCCCCGCGTAGTGCACTCATAGGCCGCAGGGAGCAGTTTGGGATTCGAAACCATGGCATCGTTCTCGGACCGCATGAAGTCCTCAGACCTCATCAAGAAGGAGCGTCTGGATTACGGCGGGTTCGGGGAGGTGTTTCTGTGCTACCACAAAACGCTGGGACATGTGGTGCAGAAGACGGTCTACACAGGTCCACCTCGTAACGAGTGAGTATCCGCGTGTTTGCATTACACAAGATGAGATGAGGGACCACGTGGGACGAGATCGGATCAGAACAGACAAAGGCAGACGGCATCAGACTAGACATGAAGAAATTAGTTCAGAAAAGTCAAGACAAGAAAAGGCAAGATCAGGACGGGCGTTTAATCCCAGACTAGGCAAGACAAGCCAAAAAATAAATAAAAGTCAAGACAAATTTAAGGCCACTTTGTCAAGAGAAGGTATATGGTGGTTTACATTTCACAAGTCCAGATCAACAGATGACCAAAAATAGTAAAAATGTAAAACGCAGAAAATGACAAACGCCTACCAGACCAAGAAAAGAAAAAAAGGTTTCCCGCTCATGCATCCTGTCTGAAACATGCCGATAAACCAACACAAAGCAAGAAGGGAAACTGACACATTTAGACTGGAGAGTTAAACAGAAGTTTGCCGCAGCCAAAGGTTTTGAGGAAGACACAGATATTAATTTTCTTCAGTGTTTTCTCATCTTTTTGTAAGATGTGTCTACGATATACTGAATTTTGTCAGAATTTGTGGGCTTTTGTTCGTCCGCCCGCCTCTTGAGGACTGACTACAAGTTCTCAATTTGATTAAGCACTTCCATCAGTCTTGTAACCATGGCAACTAAGTGGCTCATGGAATAAAACACAGAAATTTTGGGTCCATGGCCAGGAAACTCCCCAGATACGAACTTGTGATCAGTCCTTAAGAGGTGGGTGGACAAACAAAAACCCACAAATTCTGACGAACTCCGAGCACCAGTTACGCAAGTACGGGTTACGCCATCAGGTCTGGTCTTCAGCATTCTTAAGAAATCCAGTGAACTCATTTAGTCCAGTCACAGCAGGTGCCGCGTCGCACATGAGGTAGTGTTGCTACCCTGATCACATGACCGAAAGTATTGACCTGTTTGGCTCGCTGCCACGCGTCGACTTCTGCTCGAAAAAGTGCATCCGCTACGTGTTGTGGTTTCTGCTCAAAAAAAGCAATGTTTAAAGCTTCCGAAATATTGTTACATTTGACACATTTTGTGTTAGACAACCTTGTGTGTCTGAGATTAACGACTTTTCTAAAAAATCATGTTTTGCTTTCAAACTGTTGCGAATATTGCCTGCAAAGCAACGATTGGGACACCCTGAGACAATGTTTCTTTCCATCAGCAACTTCTTAGGAAAAAAAATGTTTTTCCTTCCCTTTTTTTTTTAATCACAAAGGCTGTTTGGTTACCTCCTGTGTTTTTTCTTTGTTTTGTTTTTTTCTCTGTTCCTCAAACAACTACTAGATTACATTGTGTGTGGAAATGAAAACGTGAATTGGGGAACCGAAACTGTAAAAGTTAAAAAACAGACACACACACAACACTAAACAGGCGCAAACAATGACTTTATCGCGCACAACACAAGTACGGTGTAACTGCCTCTGGTTGAATTCTACAATAAGCTTTTTGTACTTATACATTTCTTATACATTTCCATGTGTTTTGTTGTGGGCGCAGGCAGAAATCGTCGCTGCTGGAGGAAGGCAGCCTGATGAGCAGGTTGAAACACGAGCGCGTAGTTAAGCTGCTGGGCGTCATCCTGGAGGACGGAGACTACTCCCTGGTCATGGAGCTCATTCCTAATGGCAACCTGCTGGTCATGCTGCGGGAGGTGAAGGTGCCAAACTCATTACTGCCTAAACGCATGATGTTTCCAGTGCTGGGGTTAAAGTAACAGCCTCACAAAGTCTAGATGAGAAAAGAGGATTTGTTGTAGTGAGTAAGATCTGGTAAAGGATTTTACACTAAATTTGGAGGAAATGTGTTCTGGTCTGATGATGTTGCCAAAAGGCAACAGTGTACATCACCAGAAGAGCGACATGCACACAGTGAAGCATGGTGGTGGCAGCATCATGGTTTGGGCCTGTTAATGAAAAAGTAGTTCCAAAAAAATTAATAAAATTAATGGCGAGATTATATGTAAAGGATTGCAAAAATGTACAATTGATAAAGTGTGTTCCATATAAATACTTTTCTATAAAAAGGCATAAAAGCTTTTGAGGATGGTGTTTAGTTTCCGAAGCTACTCAATATTATGTCAAGACTTTAACTGAGTGCCACGTTTACAACATTTCTTATACATTTCCATTCCAATGCTGTTCTCATGAAACCAGGTCAATGTCCCAATATCCGTTAAAGGAAGGATCACTCTGGAGATCATGGAGGGAATGGTTTATCTAACAGACAACCAAGTGATTCACAAGGACCTGAAACCCGAGAACATCCTGGTCGATGAACATTTTCATATAAAGGTAAAATCATGTTTATGGTAGAGTTTTGAACTTAATACAAAAAAAAAAAAAAAATAATAATAATAATAAAATGCTACAAATACACTAATTAATTTATTTTTAATAATATAATTTAATTTATAGTTAATTGAAACGAGTGTTAAATGAATACAAAAGCATTTAAAAGTGTATACAGTGGAACCTTGGATTACGAGCATAATTCGTTCTGGAAGTGGGCTTGTGTTCCAAAACTCTTGTCAAATTACGTGTGCGCGCACACAAATAGGACCAACGACGTGCTGAAACAGAGAGGGAGATGTCGATTATACCAGCAAGAGACGAGCACTGAGACCCAGCAGGGGAGACGATTACCCACAATTCCGCAGTGCAAGAGAGAGAAAATCTTTGCTCGTCTTGCGGAACACTTGTTTATCCGCGTTACTCGCAATCCGAGGTTCCACTGTATTTGGCTATTTGGCTGATTTAAAAGTGTGAAAAAGAAATGACCTCTAAAATCCTTATCACTCGTTAATATTTAACTAGCTTTGTGTGTATTGTTAATAACACATTGAGTATCAAAGGTAATGTGAAAGACGCATATAAATCTTAGATCTTGAGTGTGTGTGTGGTGTCAGATTGCAGATCTCGGACTGGCCACTTGTCAGACGTGGAGCCGACTGACGAGGGAGGAGTCGCGTAGGCAGAGCCGCGGAGGCAGGAAGTCGAGCGCGGTGGCGGGGGGGACGTTGTCCTACATGGCTCCTGAGCACCTGGAAAGCATCAACACTCGGTCCACTGAAAAGTCTGACGTGTACAGCTTCGCCATAGTGGTGTGGGTCATTCTGACCAATCAGGAGCCTTATGCCAGTGAGTGACGCAGCATGCAGCATCTTGGCTTATCTTATGTCATAAATGCAGAGACGGTAGCATCGCTAGTCAGCATTATTTATTTATTTTTCCTTCACCTTTGGACTGAACACGTGTTGTCCTTTTCCAGACGCCCTTAATCAAGACCAAATCTGCCAATGTGTGCGTAAGGGGGATCGCCCAGATGAATCCCTTATTCCAAGTGATTCACCAAAAGAGATCATCAGTCTTATGAAACGATGCTGGGAGCATGAGCCTCAAAAACGACCCCGGTTCAAAGGTACGGGTGTTGATTTGAACGGTGTATGGAAACAACATGTATATAAGACACTTGAACAGTACTGCACGTATATATACTGTAATATATATATATATATGTATATTTTTTTTGTATGCACCATATCTTCTTGAGAAGGAAAGGGAAAACACTCAGTAGAAATTACAGTGTGTACAACAGTACAGAATCCGGCTCTCAGGAGGATATGTACAGTATGTACAGTGTACAGTATACGTCTTGATATTATATTATTTATGATTATTGGTCGCTATGTGGAAGTCATTCATATTACTGTTAGATTGCTATAACAGATTAGAGAGCCGTGCAACTCTATCGCTGTGTGACTGAGTACACTCTTTTTTTATGTACATTTTAGTTTAATTCAACCTTTCAGATTTTTTTTTATGAAATATTCGGATCAGATGAAACTAAAATTCTTGCTTTTCTCATCACAGAGAGCTTTGACTCATTTCAGCCTTTCTATAAGAAAGAGCTGGAAGGAGACATCGAGCGGGATTTGCACGGCCTAAAGGTAAATGTTGCTGGGTGCAAAAGTTTGCACACCCTTCGTTTTGATGATTAACATACAGTAAGAACTTCATTTCATTCAATTCAATTTTTCTCTGTGTAGTGCATTTGATACTGGCTGTTCTTACAGAGCAGCTTTGAAAAAATGAAGGGGAATGTACGAATTATTAAGAGCAGAACTGAAGAGGAAGAGGCGATAGGAAGGGAACCAGACAAGCCCTTCCTAATTTTCTGTGATATCAGATAGTGTGACCGTAAACCATTCCCTGCTATAACGAAAGCTGAACGTTTAATATTACGGGAAAATGTCTGTATGGTGTAACAGGACATCCAGAGAGGGGAGTTTGTACAGCTGGAATACAATATGAATCTGAGACAGTTCTAACAATACCTCAATCCGAGACAGTGAGAGACTGGGTGCGGTCATTAGAGAATGTTTGAGAACATTTACATTCGTTCACATTTAGAACTTAAAAAAAAAATAAAATCAACTTATTAGTAATAAAAAATGTGGTTATTTTGGTTCAAATAAATATTACTTTAATTATTTCACATTCTCATGCAGGATTCATTTGACGGCCCATCAGAGCTGCTGGAGAAGCTAAAAACATTGACAACAGAGTCTGCAGGTACAAATTGACTTCTGAATTATATAATAATAATAATAATAATAATAATAATAATAATAATATGTATTTATATGTAGGTTATAAATCATCAATAGCACTAGCCAAATTCAATATGTAAGCAATAAAGCAGCATGCTGTGGTAAAGAACTAATCAAGAGCACAGATACAAGAAATAAACGTTATAAGAAATCAAGTCACAATCAAGTACAGTGAACAAGTGCACAATCAAGTGAACAAGTGCACAATCAAAATCAATGAAGAGGGAGAATGTATTTAGGATAACTTGGCTCAGGCTAATCAAACGCTAGTGAAAAGTTTCATTTTATGGTTTTATTAAAGGAAATGATCATTTTCTTTATCTTCTTGGTTGATCATTGAATGTTTAATCAAATACCAACTGCAACAAATTTCAAATTCCTAAATCGGTGCTTGACTGCACATCTCCACATTCGCGTATCATTAACGTCCTCATCATTACCTCCAGTTGTCCCATTACTGGAGGCTCCGTCCTTTTCCCAGCGCTCCGGCGACTCCCCCACCCCTCTGAGGAGTTCAGACATGGGCCCGGTCGAAGCGAGCCAGGAGGACATCAGTTTAATGACCTCGGGTAGCTTTCAAGTGGACGCCGTCCCCGAGAATCCTCCCAACCTGGAGCAGAAACTCAACCAAGAGCTCAACTACCACAAACTGGGCAGCTTCAACCCCGAGCCGCAGCCCTCGTTCCCCTTGTACGGTAACGCCGGTCCGCTCCTGCAGGCTGCTCCTGGTTCGAACTGGGCTGGAGACCTTCCACAGCAGGTGTCCTCAGTCCAGTCCTGGTCCAAACCTAACCCGTATCTTCCGGAGGTTTCGGTCAGGCCGGAGTATGAGAGAGGGATGTCGGTGCCGCCTTCACAGAGCAGCCAGTTCCAACCGTCTAAACCTTACGAACGCATGACGTCATGGGCTTCGGAATACTCTCAAGGAGCGATGTGTCCGCAGACAGATAAAGGTACGCATGCACACTGTTTTCAGAAATAACCAACGAAAATAGCATGTGGGACAAATTTTCTATCAAGTATGGTTGCACCTTAAATTGCGTGGCTGAAATCAAATTTCGAACACAATAAACAAGTACGTTAGCTTTGGAACGATCTGCAAAACCGATATTAATGCTTTGCGCAAAATACTTGCAGATTTTAGGACAAAAAATGTGCAAAACTTCCCGTTGTAGATACAGACACCATTTTTGAAACCTTTTTTTTTTTTTTTTTTTTTAAACCATTTTAAACAAATTTTTGTTTTTGAGATTTTTTTTTACATTTTTTTTTTTACAATGATTGTTTGCAAAAAGAATAATTTTCCATATTCTGTTTTTTCAGCTATTACTGAGCTCAGATTTGAAGCTTTAACTTTATGGAAATAAGCTACGAACGCTAGTTCCTTCTTTGCACTCCACAATCTCATTCAAATCAAGCACTTCCTCATTTTTGCATGCAATGTTTTCATGGTGATACAAAACGGGAAAGTAATATCTAATATGTATACAAGTACAGCGGTACCTCGGCATACGAACGTCCAGCCTTAAGAATTTTCAACTTAAAACTTTTTTTTTTTGGGGGGGGGGAATGTCAATTAGCCTAATCTACATGTCTTCGGACTGTTGGAGGGAACCGGAGAACCCGCAGGAAACCCACCAAGAACGGGGAGAACATGCAAACCCCATGGACAGACACCGAGGCGGGAATCGAACCCAGGACCTGTAGGGGCAAGGCGACAGCACGAACCGCTACACAACCTTGCCCCCAAAAATATGATTATGCTGTTGACGATGGGTAATATTGGTGATATTTTTGGGTGGCTGAAACGAATTATCTGCATTTCCATTATTTCCTTTGGGAAAATGCGTTTCACTATACGAATTTCCACCTTAAAACAGGATTAAATTTGTATGCCGAGGTACCGCTGTATATACAGTACATTCGTGTATGCGAGTATGTGATGGGTTATTTTTCTACTTTGGCGTGCACGGTTATCCTTACAACCTTTCACCTGACACGATTTTTCTTGATTTCGTGCTTTGGTGGTGAAGTGTACATCAGTCAAGCCAGTGGGATTCAGATCGGGAACAACAACACCATGCACTTCCGCAGCATGGACAGCTCGTCTCTCAGCTCCCAGTCCAGCGCTTCGTCCTCCAACACAAAGTATAAAGAGCTTCTCTCAAAGTATGGTGAGCACTTTTCACACATTCTGTTTGTTTTTTCTTTTTTTATTTGTACTATTGCATTCCAAGCAACTTAAACTCCAGTGAAGCAAATGTACTAATATTCCTCTTCTAAAACCTTGTGAAGTGTTGCGTACCGGATTTACACTTAATCTGAGAGCAGGTTGAAGTAGACTCCCACCCCCATCCTGCACAAGCAGCAGCGATAACGCTACGTCGATATGTGTGTGTTGTATCCATGCAGAAGACCACAGCGTCACTGATGAACATCTGGAGCTGGTCCGCAAGAACGTAGGTGGGAAGTGGAAAGCCTGCGCCCGGAAGCTGGGCCTGACCGACGTGGAGATCGACGCCATCGAACACGACTACGCGCGCGACGGCCTGGCCGAGAAGGTCCACCAGATGCTGGAGCGCTGGAAGATGAAGGAAGGACTTCAGGGCTGTACAGTGGGGAAACTGTGCCGCGCGCTGGAGCAGTCCGTCAACGCAGACGCGCTGATCGAAATACTGCACAAGTCGCAAGACTACACCGTTCCTTCCAGCCTCTGCGGTCTGAGCCTGATTTAAACAGTCCACAAGCCATGTGGTGGTTTTATATAGCAATAATAACAGCGAATGTTATTTTTTATGCTTTGATCTCCGCTTTTTCCATTTTCTTACTCTTGAATGGAGGTGATGTTCTCTGCTTCTTTTGTTGCTTTCTTTAAAAAAATGTAAAAATTATTTGTAAATGAAAAAAAAAAAAATGACGTGTTTTTCAAAAAATCTTTACTTTGACCAAATCAGATGACAATTTTGATAAAGCATTGTATAATTTGGGGCGGCGGGAGTAAAGAAGGACGATCTTGACAAACAACTGCGTGATTCACTCAAAAGAAGCTTCTGTAGTAACTCCCTCTATGAACCAAAAAATACGCTACGTACCATAACGCGCGTGTAATTGATTTTGCATTACATGCGATACTGGAAGGAATCTCTGTTTTCTGCCAGACACATTTCGACGTGGCCGGTTCCTGAACGTTCCTGAACCAGTGGCAGTACCTGACTTGTCTCCATATCACTCGCTTTGGGCTCCTGAACGACGGTGACCTGATACGCCTTGACGTTCGCGTCACTGAGAATTCGAGAGCGACTGCTGCAGACGTCACCGATCGTGTCCTGCGACATTTTTGGCTTACGGCTTCCACCATGGGAGGTCATCAACGATCCTGTCGGATCCAGTTTCTGTACCGTCCTCTGAATAACACTCCTTGAGGGAACCTCAGGAACACCATATTTCTTCCTAAATTCCCTCTGACATCACTTAAACCAGTAGGTTTGCAATATGAATATCACCATCATGATGAGAAGTCGAGCGACTGAGTGAAGGTGCGAAAGGAGCGATGTCTGTCTGTCTGCCGCTCCTACCCTATTGGTCCGACTCAGGGGGGTCCCCCCGTATTCAAAACTCCATATATTTAGGAGCACAGTTTGTACATACAGTAGTTTCGTTTTCCTTTTGGAGTGTTTACAGAAAACCTGTACATTTTGAATAGTTGATATACAAATGTAATACCTTTTTTTAAGAGTTTTTGTTCATTGCTCTGGAGACCCTCAAAGGGTCTTTGAACTGATTTCCAGAACAGGTTCCAACTTGAACATTTTAATGTTATAGATTAGTTGTCCAACAAACCTTTAAGAGAACCTGGTTTCATTTTTCTTAGATTGAGAGCACTCAGTTTAAATTCAAACAAAATGAATTTCCAGTGAAATGGAGTTTGTATGACAAGGGGTAAGGAAAGGGATCTTACCTACAACCAAACTGTAGGGTTCTTCATTATAGCCAGTTGTCTTGTTTTTTTTTTTTTATGTTCTAGAAGATCAAACAAGTTCTAAAAAAACCAAATGTAAATTCAAAGTAAAAGACTTAAAAGTTTCACAAAGTTGTATATAGTTTGAATTATATCTTTACAATTTATTTTTTTATTCTAATCACAATTCCTAACAGGTGAACAGTCAACAATTTAGTGCAGCATGTTTACATTATGTATGAGTTGGTGTGGATTGCATGACATCACTGGTTCTCATCGTGGGAATCCATGAGAGTCCATAAACCACAGCCAGTCCATTCATTTGTTTAATTCACTTAGACCTTAATGTGTTTTGTGATTATATAAAAATGAACGTGGGCATAGTTTGGACCCACCTTCTCATTCAGTGTTTTTGTTTAGCAATTTCTTTTCTACATTCTAGCTGTTCTGGGTCCGTTCTTGCAAGAACAGTATCTTCAAGTGCATTTGCAAAACCCATCAAGCTCCATGATGAAACTGGCTCTCCTGAAGACCTTCGCAGACCAAAACTTGGCTCTGCTGCAGAGGAGACGTTCATTTAGAATTACAGTCTCAGAAATCACCAATTAACCACCAGCACCTCAGATTAGAGGCGTTATGAAGCTTTACGGAGCCAAAGTAGCAGATATACATCTCAATATCAACTGTTCAAAGGAGATTATTGTGTGTTTTGGATAAACGCCTTCAGTATTGTTTTATAGTGGTTTTAGAGTTTGAATGTGTGTCCAAACTTTTGACTGGCACCATGTGGCCAAAAGTATGTGGACACCTGACATTACATTTAGGAGCCTGTTGGGAAAACCCATACCAAAACCAAGGGCATTTAATTGGAGATCGTCCATCTCCACAAGGATTTCCACTAGAGAGTGGCACTGAAAATGATTGTTCATTAAACCACAAGAAGGTTCCTCTTGTTGAGTGAGGGGTTCTGGAGTGCAGTTGGTTTTCCAGTTCATTCTAAAGGTCTTCAGTGGGATTGAGGTCAGGGCTCCGAAATTCTTCCAGTCCATGTTTTTGAGGAAAAGCCGCATATGGTATGCATGTGATGGTCAGGTTTTCCCATACTTTTGGACACACAGAGTAAATGGAGATGAGAGGAGATGGGGAATGTATTTTGTACTTAAAGGCATCCTTGGCTTCAAAACGTTTGAGAAGCTCTGTATATAAAACCTCAGGAAAGGTATGCATATTGTTATGTTTTGTGTCATGATGTGCTGAAGGCTGACCTGAGCAAAGTAGTTCTTTTAGAACAAATTTCGTCAGTGTGAAAGACTGAATACATAAAACTTGAGAGGTGCATTTTTCAGAAGAAAATGCGAGTGGCGCTCGCCGTGGCACTCTAGCATCATGTTAGCGACATTCTAATGATGTTGCTAGCAACATGCTAGTATAGTTAGCACAATGCTAGCAACATGCTACTCACCTTAACATCATGCTAGCAACATGAAAATCACACTAGCGTCATGTTAGCGATGCTAGCATGTGCGCTAACAGCATGCTAATGATGTTAGCAACCTGCTAATATTGTAAGCACAATGCTAGCAACATGCTACTCACCTTAACATCATGCTAGCAACATGAAAATCACACTAGCGTCATGTTAGCGATGCTAGCATGTGCGCTAACAGCATGCTAATGATGTTAGCAACCTGCTAATATTGTAAGCACAATGCTAGCAACATGCTACTCACCTAAACATCATGCTAGCGACATGCTAACCATGTTAGGATCTCGTTAACATGCTAATGATGTTGTTAGCAAAATGCTACTGTAGTTAGCACAATGCTAGCAACACGCTAATGATCGAAATATCATGCGAACGTGTTTGGTCGATTAATATTTCTGTGTACAGTCCATGTACTATAATTGTACAGAACATTACTATTTACAATGATGTCCATCCATCCATCCATCTAGGAACCGCTGTAGTCCAACGATGGACCGAGGAGGCCAATGGTGATCACCGTAGTGTTTATTCCCATTTTTACACCCATGGTAGGACCTCCGGTCAACATTACAATAATGTGATTCAAATGATTATTAAGATATTGGATGTTACTCAAGAACAAGGACACAAAGACCAGGCTTTCTTCTCTGGGAAGCTAATCTTTAGCCGTAGCAAGAAACTTGGCAACAAATTGAGAATTGTACAGGTTTGATATATGCACATGACATTGTGCAATACCTCAGTCAGGCCGTGTTTAATGTACAAAGGTGCTTTTGATCTCCTTGATTACATTTTTGGATAAATAAAATGAAGTCATAATAAACTGGACGCAAAAAGCGATTAAATATTACTCAGACTTCTCAGTGTAACAGATTTTCACCACATCTGAGTCAAAACGCAAGTCATGTTCACTTGGATTAAGAGAACTTCACAATCGAAACAAACCAATAAAAAACGTTTATCATGGTTCTAAGATGAGTCTTCCGTTCTAGCAGTAATGTCGCAATGAATTCTGGGACTTTCCGATTGTGTTCATACCGGCAAATCACCAACCAATACAGTACATCCTTGTTTCTTTCTGTTTGTTTGTATGGTTTTCTTTTATTTTAGTTAAAGAGCACTTTCAGGGTTTTTAGTTGTTATTAAGCATTATTATTAGTAAGTGTCTGCTTGTATAACTTATATTGTATAACAGCCTAATTGTGCAATATAAAAATCCACCTACTCTTTCACTTTCTTTCTTTTCATGAAATGCTTCCTTTATTTTTATAAATGCTGGATAGAAAGAAATCACACGGTGATGGATTTATTTTAGGATTTATTAAATGCTTCAGGTTTCTGATCACAGTTTGGTCTGATCACTTTGTAAGGTCCATCCTCATATCAGGCATCAGAATATGGAAGCTAAAATGCATTTTGTATGCACAATTAAGGTGGAATTATTTTAATTGAATCGTTAATGGAATTAGTAGTAAGTTATTGTGCATATAGTTTTAAACATTTAATAACTGGCGTTACTTCCTTTCCCGCAAACACAGAGGACGGTTAACTGAATGACGGCAACATCAACGACCATTTAGAGAAACGTCTTAACCATTCACAAAATGTCTTTCATGTGTAACATCACATGGTTTCATGTCCGATTTGTGACATAGTTCTAAAATGAGTAACACTAACGACAGATTTAAAATTTCTACATAACTGAAGACATTCCTAAAGAAATGGAGAGAGACATGTGACTTATCTGTTGCATTTGTCCAGTGCTCCCTATCTAGTGACATCTGACGCAGGAACTTATGTAACTTCGAAATACAACTCTCTTTGTGTGCCTGTAACAGTAATGGCATGGTTTGTGGAGACCGATATTTATTTCATAATATTATTTAATGTTCTCAATTACTGTTCCGTGATTTTAGTGTTTCACATATTTTATAAGATGCTGATGTTCTTGTGATACAGCTTTATTGCATGAAGAATATCTTTAGATGAAAGGTATACGTTCCCACTTTGATGATGTAAGATCAAAGGGACAAGACATTTTCTTGAACATGGCCTTTTAAAAACAGAATTAAGCATTTAATCATTTAATTTCATGATTGAAATGCATACTCCTGTATATGTTCTGAACCTATACAAGTAATGTACAGTATGTTAAGATAAATGATTTTGACATTAGTGGTAGCACTTTCCACGTTTTTTTTTTTTTTTTTGGAAAAATGGCCAGTGTGTGTTAATATTGTGAGCTCCTGACATTCTGTAAGAGAGAAATGAACAAGGAAGTCAAGCAGAATAACAGTAGGGCAGGATTATTGGGGGGAAAAACCAGCACTTCCTGTATAGTCGAGTGTGTAAACAGCTCGGTGTTTTCCACGGCTAGAAAAGCTGAGACAGAAAGTGAAAGTGAAGAGTACGACCAGGCAGAGGGACCTTTAAAGCATGCAGTCGGGAGACTGAGCTCAAGACCTACAAGTCCTCTTCACTGTAAGTGTTCCGGTTTACACCTTATTACTCTCTTTTATTACAAATACAGCCGGTGTGTGTGTGGAGAAAACTAATTTGTTCTGCTGGCATGAGTGTGACGAGGTCGTATGGCCAGGTCCATGCAGGAGGACACATGGATTGTGTCCACAGGCATGTGGAGACGTAATGGAGAAGGACAGGACAGGACAGAAAATAGACTGTACGGACACTGTACTGACGGAAATCAGCTGACCTCGGATTATATCAGCCGTACATAAGAGAAGCGATTCATTTTTTTTGTTTTTCTCTTTGTTTGTTTGTTTGTTTGTTTACGGGTTTGTGAGGCCTGTTTTGAGTTTAGTGCCTGTATTAAGCAAACATGCTCTTGTTTTTGTCTTCTTTTTCTTTGTGTTCTAAACATTCATTTGCTTTCGGATTGAATAAGTTAGTGTTCTGTCCTGATCAACTAAACAGACTTAAAGAAAAAAAAAAGGGGGGGGGGGGGTCCGGAAGCTGTGGGTGTGTATGGTTGTGTGTGTTTCTTTTTTTTTTTTTTTGTATTGAATATCATCTGCCTTTAAACATAGAACTTGATTTACAAGCTCTTAAAATGTGTGTGTGTGTGTGTGTGTTAGATAGGAATATCCAGTCTCCATAAAAAAATAAAAATAAAAAAAAACAATATACATACAGTATACGGAGATATAATAATCATTATTATTATTATTATTGTTATTATTATTATTATTAGGAACAGTATGAAAAAAATAAATAAAATGAGTGCTTTGATTTTCTGAGATTAAGATCAGGTTAAGATGTAGCATAGCATTAAGTACTAATTTTAGTAATGATATTAAAGGGATGTTTGTTTGTTTGTTTGTTTGTTTGCTTTTTAGAAAGGATATCACTATTACTGCTGCATAAAAGATCCTTTCCATGTGCAGGTCACATGACCCCATTTTCACATGATTACATGTTCAGTACTTTGCACAAAATTTTTTTTTTTTTCTTTTTTCTTTGAACTAGATAAACATGAGTGTTTTTTTATTTTCAGGCATCGAGTTATTATATCTTCATACATTATTAATCAATCATATTAAATGGGTCGAGTCAAATAACTTATGAATGTTCCTCCTTCAGTTCTCTCAGGATGTTCACAGAGTGGATCTCGGATGTGGTTTAGTCTAAAATGAATCAAAGGGAGAATCGTTGCCTGACGCGTCTGACACACTTCGAAGTGTTTACTGACATCGGGAGATTTCAAGTCAAACACACACACACACACACACACACGCACACTATCTGCACGGGAGCTTATTTTAGACTTTTGGCCAGGTGCCCTGTTTTTGATCAACATCAAAGCAACAGAAGTCATTAACATGCTAGAACACGCCTTCTACTTTAATGTGAGCTCATTCTACTCTGTACAACAATACTGGAGGCGTCCAAAATATCTCCTTTGGACAGTTGAGGTCCTAGAATCAACACCTGCCCCACCCTCTCAACAAGTTTACATTTAATCATTTGGCAGACGCCCTTAAGACGTAACTCTAAACGAACTTCAGCAGAGCTCAGTCTTGGTCTTGCTTTCCTGCGAAAGTCTTCATGGTGCTGAAGGGGTTTGCAAATGCACTCGACACCATGTACTGTTCCAGAACAGCTGACCTTCGTGTCATAAAATAACAATCATTTTTTCAAACGTTTTTGAAATCGCTAGTGTTGTTCTCGAATGGAGAGAGAGAGAGAGAAAAAAAAAACTATTGAATCAGAAGGTGTGTCCTTTTGAGACTTCTGACTTAGACTTAAAGACAGACAGACGGATAGATAGATAGGAAGCACTTTAGTGTCTTCTGGTTAGACAAAAGGGTTTCGCCGAGCCAAAGGGAGTTGCATGAATGCTTGTCCGGACACGGGCTATAGGAAGCGTCCTCATGTACGGAATGAGGAAGTACAACAGCAGGCTTGTTTTATGGACCTTTGACACTGACTGTAAGACATGGGAAAGTTCACACAATATCAGAAAACCTTTCTGTTGTTTCCCACCCATTTACCAGTCTAGGAAATGCGTTCATTGGCCTCATTAGGAGGTTCTGTGGCTCGCGTTCAGCATTTGTTCAACATTGTTTTGTGGCCGTTGGTTCAGCATGACGTCATGTGATCAGCAATGGGCCAACGGCATTTTATTGAAAGTCATTATAACATTTCAAAAACCCACCTCCATTGAGACGACCTGCTGAAATTGTGTTATGCGTACAGTATGGAGACCTTCCTTAATGGTGCTAGTTAATGCTACATCCACGCTTCACCCTAATCTTCACATCTGTAACCCAAGCAACACATCTGGTCTCTTTTTATATATACAGAGAGAGACAGAGAGAACCGAACACTTTTATTGGGTAAATTTTGCAGTTTGTTATGAGTCATTTTAGACGCTGTTTCCAAGTTTCAGAAAACTGCACACACACACACACACACACACACACACACACACACACACAGGACATGAAACCAGACATAAAAGTTGTTTTTTTTATTATTAACCCTTTGCATGGGAAACGAGATCACCGTGGTGTGCACACATTGCTTATTCTTCTCTCCACTCCATGAACCCTCCTTTAACTCTTCTAATCTTATTGTGTTCAAAATCTGGTTCTTCTCACAGTAGCTACAGGTACAACGGGACATTACACTGGTGGCTAGAAGTGGGTGGGGTATGCTGTACTGTATTAGTCAGCAAGTGAAGTCGATGTGTTGGAAGAAGAAGAAGTGGGCGAGTGTATTGCAGTGTAGTGTACAGTAAGTGGACGTCTAGACGACTGAGTCAGAGCGACTAAAAAAACTGCAGGTCTTGTCAGGTTCCTGGTCTGCGCGGGGCAGGACGTACCGAAAGCGATCCAAGAACTGGTGACGGGGTCATGGGTGGCCAAGGTTCACTGCTGCACATGGGGAGTGAAGACTGGTCCGATTCGAAGAAGCTCTAGTGTAGATCAAATTGCTGACAATGTTAATGCTGGTTTTTACACCTCCCGGGGTGAAGGTTCGATTCCCACCTCGGGGTCTGTGTGCACAGAGTTTGCATGTTTGGTGGGTTTCCTCTGGGTCCTCTGGTTTCCTCCCACAGTCCAAAGGCATGCAGGTTAAGTTAATTGGCGTTCCCAAATGGCTTGTAGTGTGTGAATCAAGTGCGACCCTGTACACGGGATAAAGTGGTATAGATGATTAACGAGTGAGTGGATATACTGTACTTTTTTTTTACACTTTTTTTTTTTTCAGAAATGGGAAACGCGTCAGGATTCAGCATGAATGACTTGAATGAAGCTTCTCCGATAGCAGATGTCGATTCCGACGAGGAGCAGGACTACGACTGCCCCATCTGTCAGGAGGTTCTGAAGTTGCCCATCCGCACCAAGAACTGCCACCATGTGTGAGTGGAAGCTCAGATTTAACAGAACTCAGATTTCGATTAGACTTCAATAATACAAGCAAGAGACTTTCTGTTCACTCTAGACGTGTTCCATCACCAGGTTCTGTAGGAGCTGTTTTCAGACGGCGGTGAGAAGCCAGGGCCCTCAGTGCCCGATGTGCCGGAGCCCCGTGTCGGAGAGAGAGCACCGAGCCAAGGACATCCAGCAGAGGATGAAAGAGAAAAAGGGCAGATGCAGAGCATGTGGACAAGAGGTTAACACTTTCTTCTATGGATACAAGCATGGGTTTTAGGTTCAACTTCAAGATCTGACCGGATTGCGAAACCATATGATGATTGGTCAGAAATTCATATAGAAATATATTTTATATACAAGTACTATAATGTTGATTGTGTAATAAGATGCGAGTTAATTAGTCATGGAGAATGTGCCTAAAGTCCCCGTTCTGTTCTGCGTCTCATGCATTCGGAAATTTCATCCACCAGAGGGAGCTGTGTCTCAGATTTATTCACCGAACGTAATCCGTGGGAAAGTCCCAAAGTTTCTCCCCAGCTGTTCCATTTCCATGAACACAATCATGTGATAATGACATGCACATGCCCTGGATAATCCCATCTCATAAATGTGACTTTACAGAAACGGAAAAGGAAAGGACCTCTTTTTATACTGCGTATGATTCACATTCTGCCTTTTCATCTTTACAGAAAATTCTCAGCAAGATGCGGCTCCATTACAAAACCTGCAGGAAGTATATTGAGGAATTTGGTCCCGTCAGTGCACCCTCAGCACCGCTTCCCACCCAAACGCCTGACGTCCCACAAAGCAGTGCATTTATCCCCAACAATTCCATCGCTATGCCCTCTAACAGGTATGTAACCGCGTTCAAACTCCATCACCATGTCCAGACGTGCTAATCTAGCCTTGGGGCAACTGGCTCATCATGTCGAGTCATAAGGTGCGGCAGATGATAAATCCTGACGTTTGGTGGCTCTCGGTTTGAAATAACACGTTTTCTGTGCACAGAAACCAACCAATTACTAGACAACATAATCAATGGGAATGTGTGATATAATAGCATACTCACTGTTTTATGGCCAAGATGATGGACAAAAGTATTTGCCCAAATGACTTACATACGCTTCGATATGGAGTTGGTCTCTCTTTTGCAGCTATAACAGCTTCCACTCTTCTGTTTTTTTGGAGAATTCCTGCCCATTCATTCTGTAGAGCGTTTATGAGGTCAGACACTGATGTTGGATGAGAAGGCCTGGCCTTGGTTCATCTCAGTTCCAGTTCGTCCCAAAGGTGCTTGATTGGGGTTGAGGTCTCAGGGCTCTGTGCTAGGGCCGGTCGAGTTCTTCCACACTGAACTCATCGCACCATATCTTTATAGTCCTTGCTTTGTGCTTTCTGCGGCGGAGTCATGCTGGAATAGAAAAGGGTCTTCCACAAAGTTGCATAAAAGCATAGCGATGTCTTGGTATCCTGAAGCATTATGATTGTCCTCCACTGGGGACCTGACTGAAACACCTGAATTTAATAATCAACAGGTTTGCGCAAATACTTTCTTTTCCCCCATAAAATGTATCCATTGGTGTCTATGGCATTAAACAGTTGGCAGTAAACGGTGTCTGTTGCAAAGAATTGTTTCTATGGCAGTACCAGTAAAAGCCCTCTATGACAGTATACCATTTGTTTTACTATGGACAAGAGTCTTCTGCAAATGTCAATCATTTTGACGCAAGATATATAATCACAAGTCCCCTGGTTCAATTATTATTATCGCGATGCCTCTCATGCATATGAATACCCCTGTACTGTATGTTGCGCTTATGATTGCTTTTGTACGGTAGATCCGTGTCCAGTGCAGCGAGGGTGTACACGTGTCCTTACTGCTCCCTGATGAACCTCAGTGACATGGCCCTGGTGCACCACTGCCTCCTTTACCATCATCAAGAGCGCAGCCGAAACACAATCGTAAGATCCGCATGCCCGAAACTTTCATATAGAGAGAGAGAGAGAGAGAGAGAGAGAGAAATCTCCCAATGAATTAATTGATTTATTTTAGAAATGTACAGTAAATAGATAAGTTTGGTGAAAGATTTAAAGGTAAATTAATTGGGAAAAACAATTCTATTTCTATAGTTTCTATTATTAACATAAAAGTCATTTCCCCTGGTATTGTTTAACTATTGTTCAATTTATTCCTCTTGAGATCCATCATCGAAATTAATTTATCTAGAGCTTGTCCAAGAAAGCGGCCCAAACTTTTGAATTTCGAACATTCTCCACCGAACAGTTTTTTTTCTGAATTTGCTTTCACCCAAATCCATTTGGTTCCTTAAATCATTCTTTTATTTGGTATAATATATTTCTTTTTCCTACCGCATCAATGTCCTCAAGTCTTCTTTTAAACCCGTGACCCCTAAGATTTCCCACATATTTATCAATGTTCTGTAAATCAGTTCAATTCAATTCAGGTTTATTTGTATAGCGCTTTTAACTTTTTTAATCGTCATTGATAATCATTGTCACAAAATCAAAAATAAGTGTAATTTCTGCTAAAAACAGAGCAACTCAAATGTAAAATGTAAAAAAAAAAAGTTGACATTATGCGCTCATGTGCAGCACGTCTTGTGCACGTCTCTGTTTATGATTTCCGATTAAATTAACCCTGTTCCTTCTGAAGGTTTGTCCAATCTGTGCGCGCATGCCGTTCGGGGATGTCAACTACGTCAGCTGCAACTTTCTTGGCCATTTGATGTGCAGACACCGCTTCAGCTACGCCAACTACATGGTCTCAGCATCTCTCTCTCTCTCTCTCTCTCTCTCTCTCTCTCTCTTCCAGCTCTCAGTATTCACTCAGAATTGTTTATAATTCCTACAGTATACATTGAATTAAGTTGTATATATTTTACATCAAATTTGACATTTTTCACTTTACATTTCTTTTTATTCATTTAATAATAAAAAACAAATTCTTTATTATTTTTTTTTTTTTTTACATTTTACATATTAACATTCTTGCACCAAACTATCTAATTTTAATAATCATCTAAAGGTCTTCAGATTTTACATATTAACATTATGTCTATTATGCTAAAAAATAAATAAATAAATAAAAAAATTGCAATAAACTTAATTCTATTAAGTTAGTTTAGCCTAAGCGTAGTGTTTTATTTAAATGGAAAGTTTGCCTCTTAAATATGTTGATGCACTGAATCATTATTTATTTATTTATTTATTTTGTGTGTGTGTGTGTGTGCGCGCTCTTTATGTCGTTCCTACAGAATGATAGTGAGGATGAAGATGTGCAGCTCTTCAGGACCCTGCAGGCGTCAGTCCACCTGTTCTAAACCATCTCTTTTATTTCTGCATCAGCAGAAGAAACGCACTTTAGCCGATTGCTGAAAAGCACATCAGAAGTCGTTATGTTCCTGCTTCTCATTGCTGTTCTGATCATTCTTCGTCTACTTCTAATTATTCCGGGGAATTAGAGAATTGTTGTAGACGTTTAAGCCTTAACTGATGTCTTTTCCTCCGAACTGATCCTTTTCTCCTTGCACACAATGCAGTTTACATATTACTGTAAGGAAATCACTGTTCATTAGCTCTCCTTTACTTTTTGTTTTTAACAAACTGACCATCGATTTGCACTGGCTGCTGACTAACATACTGTAAAAAAAAAAAAAAAATGTCGTCATCTCAGGAACGTTTTGTGTTTCGCACAACGGTTTTGCATTCTCTACAGCTTTGGACCGGTCAACCCTTTATTAGTTTTAACAGTATTTATATTCTCTAAAAATCCATAAAATGTGTTAAAAATGTACTGTGAGATGTAATACATGGGAAACAACAACAACAATGACAACAACAACAAAAAACAAACAACAACTGAATAATCATGTTGGTATTATAGAAATACAGGCACAATTGACATTTATTTCAAGTTGTGTAAAATATATACAGTAAATAAACAAATACATGAATAAATAGTGTTCATCAATACAGAAAATATTCTTTTTTATTATTATTATTGATATTATTAGTAATATTATTATTATTTTATATATTGAGCATACATTTTCCATTTAGTTAAAAATTTAGTTTTTAATTTAGCAACAAAAAAAAATCAGAACGATGTTAGCCAACGTTTATATATATATATATATATATATATATATATATATATATATATATATATATATATATTATCATTAATTAATTCCTTTCATTTTTTCCAATGCACATAGGATATCTAAATAAATCATAAATCTAATAATTTTATCAAGTTATGTGGTTAAATATTGCTTTATTAGATCGTGAATCTTGAATTATATTACGTACACACACACACACACACACACGTGATGTATAGCAGCGGAAATGATGGCAGTGCTGGTCATTGCTTATTGGTTCTCTGTTTATCTAAGTGTTGTTTCTGCTGCTTTCAGGTCTCCCTGCAAATCTGTTTAACTGACTGTCGGCTCCTTGTTCACCTTCCTGATCATCAGTCTGTCTTTAGGCAATTTGTTGGAGTTATTTATGAAGTTTTTATTCACATATTATCAAATCAGTAGAGCAAAACAGTCAGCAGGACCTTTTTTTTTCGTGCACGTGTGTGTGTGTGTGTGTGTGTGTGTTTTAAATGCTATATTCAGTCAAACTTGAGGAGCATACTGTATAAGGACATTCCATACTGTAGGTCTAGGTTGTTATAAATGTCTCTGCTCTGCACGTTTGAATGTAAGTGATCAAATCCAAATACAACAATCCGCATTCCGTGCAATAACGCATTCTCCCATATAGCTAAAAAAATATCTAAAAAAAATAAAAAGTCACATTTGTACTACTTTTACACAACCATGATTGTGGAATTTGCCTACATTGTTGTCACTTCATTGGCAAGGCCCCGTCTAATGATATCAGGCGTAATTTTCCTGAAAGTGATTTGTATCTTAATTTGTTTTTATGCAATCTTTAAATAAAGTGTTCAACTACATATAAAGTCTTTTTTGTTTGTTTTCCCTGCTGTTATTCTTGTTTATCTTTGTAACTAATCAAAAGACATAATGTGTGCAAAATTTAAAAGGACCTTTGATTGTGTATGTGTATTAAACAAGGAAAAGAATAAACATGAGTACTTGTGTCTCCTCATTACAGT
The DNA here is from genome assembly GCA_013621035.1 of Clarias magur. NCBI lineage: Eukaryota > Metazoa > Chordata > Actinopteri > Siluriformes > Clariidae > Clarias > Clarias magur. The sequence goes on along the minus strand of QNUK01000185.1, from coordinate 1,190,487 downwards.
ATAATGTTTGTTTATTATGTAAAAACATAAACATCATCTGATTAGGCGAATAAAACCTCAGATGAAGAAGAACATATACATTTTTCGACTGTGCCATTAATTATTTAAAAAAACAACAACAACAACAACAAAAACACAACAACAACAACAACCCTGAAGTAATTATATTCTATATGACTTTTTCAGTCTCTCGCAATGTTGTGGAGGAATTTTGTCCCACTCTTCTTTGCTCCAGTTCATTAAGGTTTCGCGCACTCGCTCATGCACAGCTCTCTTTAGGTCTCGCTACAGCATCTCTCTAATGTAGCGCTTTGGTTTTTTCGTATTTCTCTGAGCATCACACGGTCTGACCTTGTGTTGAATGTACTGGGACGTCTTTGTGAAGAATCTTTCGCACCTTAGAAAATGGAACTCCAAATTGGTTGGAAATGGTTTTGTAACCCTTTCCAGATTGATGCCATGCCAAAACATCTGCTTTTATAAGGTCGTGCAGATGTTTGCACACCCTCTTCAATCCAGTGGAAGCACTAAGGTGGTACCTAGTATAGCCCACATGTTTTTTTTTTTTTGTTTTTTGTTTTTTGGCTTTCCTTTTTTAGGCTTCAATAAATATTTGCAGGTGAAAAGGTTACATGTTGTTGTTCATTTGGTTTTGTATCTGCTATGATTTTTTTTTTATCATGTTTTTACAGGAAAAACAAAATTTCAAAGAGGGGGTAATAACTTTTGAACAAAAGTTAACTGTATCTGTTCTATTTTTACTGATTATTAATTGAACACCCATTTAGCCAGCTACAGAAACATTCCAAAGGGGGCACTGATTCCAATTCCTTGTAGATGTCACAGTAATAAACGCTTATATGACCTTAAGAGGTTCTCTGAAAATCACACGTGCGGTTGTTTGAGTCGGACACATCGAAATAAACGCCTCATAAAACTACGGTTAACGTTTTCTCTTAAAATGTGCACTATTATTTTAAAAATGTATTTCACTGATAGAAATTGGCATGTGACTAGCAAAATATATTTTTAGCATGCACTTATTTTTTATACACATTTCAAAATATTTGAAAATTTTTCAAGAGCTACAATCATCACTCATTCCAAATCAGTATTCTGTATGTCTAACAAGAATAACAATAATAATAAAAAATAAATAAATGAGTAAGTTAGTAAAATATTGCCGCTGTTTTCATGCAGACACAATGTAACAGCAGCATATTCAAATAACTAATGTTCACTTCTTTTATTTATTCATGTTATTCATTTACTTTGGTCAGTAAAATAATGTATATTTAAATGATTTTACAACTTTAGTATTTGTTTAGTGTAAAAATTTTTTTTCTTTTAAATAACAAATCACAGTTCAGTTTGTTTCATTTCGTTTCGTTTCATTCTAGAGTCAATAGACTTCAAAAGTATCAAAGGTTTTCCTCTTTTGGAAGTTCAATTAAAACTCCTTGCACTTACATTGTGCCATCAATTACGTCCGTGTGGAATACATGTGACTTTCTCCAGAGAACAGCATATTACCCATCTACTAGCCACACGTGTCAGTATCAATATCGACCTCTCACTAATCTTTCTTATATTGCAGCATATCTGTTTTATGGAGAGCGTTTAGGCCATAAAGGGCATTTATTTTTCTGTATATGTGTGTGTGTGTGTGTGTTGAACACACTTCCCGTATCACATCAGTTAGAAAGAGTTAATCATTCATTTTCTACATCATCATCTATTTATGTACAGTGTGTTCGTGTTAGCGTTAGCGCTGGTCCTGAGCTCGGGTCTCGTCACCGCCACAGCAGCATGGACCGCACTGTCTCACCGTGGACGCGTCTGATTGTGATTATAACACTCCTGGCCTCGGGCGTCAGAGCGCTGGTAGGTTTCATCTCACACACAAGATAGTCATAATAATTACTAAAAATTACTCTTTTTTTAAATAAGGATGTTCTTCTGACCTGATGAATACTTTATGACCTGATCGACTCGGGCGCATTAATAACAACATCAGCACATCTGTTTAATCTCCCCGGACGTAGATAAGATGTCTCATTAAATTAAAGATTTTGTTGTTTATCGACATACATTCAATGGTATTAAATACTTTTATATAACTGCATACAGAGTTCTACATATTTAAGTGTATTTTTTGTGTTAATAAATAATAACCACCTCTAATAACCATTTATTTATTTATTTATTTATTTATTCACTCAGTTATTTAAAGTTGCCCCTATTCAAACATTTTCCAGATTTAAAAATGGGATACAGCATTTGCTTTGATATTACAATATGTTACGTGTATTTGATTAGTTAAGTTATTGTCTATTTAAATGCTTGATATTCATTACTTAAATACTGTTTTATTAATTTATTCATTTGCTTGTTCGTTTAAAATGTATATATTACAATGCCTTTTTTAAATTTGTTTTGATGATGATGATGATGATAATAATAATAATAATAATAATAATAATAATAATATTGTGGTGTTGTTATACTTTCTTTTCTTTAATTAATCTATTTACTTTTTATAAATTAGTAAACTGTTTTTTTTTTCTCTCACTTAGCCAACAAGCAAAATAACAGGCAAGGCTGATTTCTATTACAAATACATATTTGCATTTTTTATAACGTCCTAAATACATAAAAAAAAAATAATTATAGGAATTAGACAATATATATATATATATATATATATATATATATATATATATATATATATATATATATATATATATCTTATATATATATATATATATATATATATATATATATATATATATATATAAAAGCTATGTACTTTTGATGCCATTTGACAGAATATGATGTAGATGGTGGAAAAGAGGACCTATTTGAAGTCAATCAAGGTAAGAGAGAAGTTAAGCGCCTTGTACGATGTTATAGATGAGTGCTTATGATATCATAGTTTACTGAGTAACGTGTTTTACTGTAATCACCGTCTGGCTACAGCGGCTGGTCTCGATCTCTTCGAGGGAGATATTTTGTTCGATGAGGTGAGCGCAAAGTCTTATCACAACTAGATAACGAGCCCTTATCCATCCTGCTGCTCTGGGATGATGATTATGAACATGGTAAACAGTCCAAAGCTGCATTAAGGACTGAATTCTGACAACGTGTTGACTGCAGCTACAAATCACAGGTTTATAAAATAAACACCTCAGGGTGTGCTGTTATTGGAAACGGATCTTGGTAACAGAACCCGTCCTGAATACCTGTTTCCTTTGTGGATGTTAGAAAGAAGGGAGGAACTCCATCATCGGGGACGAGTACCTGTGGCCCACCACCGTGCCGTACTATTTTGAGGACGATTTGGGTAAGGCACATCAGCCCTGGAGATATTGCGGACGTTTCCGCTAACAAATACGACTTTGCACATACTGTATGTAACATGCTGTTATACATGGTCCATTAATACGGCTTTGCGTTTTGTTGAAGCCAGAAACAAAGTTAAACTGAAATAAAATGATGCAAATTAATTGTTTTAGGTTTCTAAGCTAAATGTATATATATTTTTATTTTGATCATACCATCACTACGACTTCACTTCTACTGTGTGTTTCAGACATTAACGCTAAAGGTGTCATATTGAAGGCGTTTGAACAGTATCGCCTGAAGACCTGCATTGATTACAAACCCTGGAGCGGAGAGAAGAATTACATCTCTGTGTTTAAAGGCAGCGGGTGAGTTTAGAACACACAGAACCGCGAGCGCTCGTTGCTAAGGTGTTCTTGTTTTGCCTTCACGGTGCTGATAAAACAGTTCCGAATAACATGCATCGACTCAGGGTTGTTATTAACCAATACAAACCCGCCTCGTTTCCATGCCCAGGTGTTTCTCCTCTGTGGGGAACCGGCGTGTGGGAAAGCAGCAGTTATCCATCGGTGCAGGATGCGACCGGATCGCCACCATCGAACACGAGTTCCTTCACGCGCTGGGGTTCTGGCACGAGCAGTCGCGCGCCGACCGTGATGATTACGTCACCATTATGTGGGATCGCATTGAAGCAGGTCCTAACCCTCTCCAGAACCGATCATTCTTCCCCACTTGTGCCTCACCACTTCATACTGATCAATTCTTTAAGCTGTTGATATTCAATTCTCTAGACTGTAATGCTGGATGGATGTACAGTAAGAATGGGGACATTTTAGCCATTTATAATATTCAAGCATCACAAAAATGTCCCAACTTGGATAAACCTGTTAAAACCTGTCAATCAATTGTGAAAAACTTTCATGAATGCTACAATACATTAATATTATCGTGCACCGACCCATTTGTTTTTAGGTAGGGAGCACAATTTCAACAAATACGACGACACCATTTCCAGCTCCCTGAACGTCCCTTATGACTACGGTTCCATGATGCACTACAGCAAGAACTCCTTCCGTAACGGCACCGAGCCCACCATCGTCACCAAGATTCCCGCCTTCAGCGACGTCATCGGACAGCGCATGGAGTTCAGCGACAGCGACTTGCTCAAGCTAAACAGGCGCTACAACTGCAGTAAGACTAACTTTGTGGTAGTTTTGCTAACTCTAGGGTCTGAAATCAGAATTTATACAGTCTAAAATACAAAGGCAGCAAACATAAGCAAGAGTATAAACATAAAATATGCTTGCACTAGGGTTTATTAATTGGATCAGTAGGGCACAACTAGTTGATCTTAACAACCAGTTGTGCATCATAGGACGCGAATAAAAATGAAGGATTGATTATAGCAAATTAGCAAAACTCTAGAAACTACAGAAATCAGCAACAGGGAGACTATGGTGTGGAAAACCCAAGCTTTACATTTGCAACATTTGTCAGACGGCCTTATCCAGAGCCACTTCAACATCCTGAACTCATTATACATTAGAGCCGTCGAGGGCTTTGCTCAAGGGCCCAACAGTGCCAACTTGGTGGCGCTGGGGTTTGAATCTGGGATCTTCCCAACAGTAGGCCAACGCCTTAACCACTGAGCTACTGTACCTCTGCCAACCAAGAGGAACACATATATACTGTAAAAAACTATATAGATCCTCTGTTTTGTGCTGCTGTAACCAAATTACTCATTTTATTTACTTGAATGTGGCTTAGCTCTATAAGCTGTACAAGTTCTGCACCTGTGCTAACATCATAAAACACTACTGTCGCTAATTCTTATCGAAAGCCATTAATCATTAATGTTTAAGCACTAAAAAGTAACTATTTCCAGGCATTCAGGCAATCTTATCCAAGCAACTTTTGTAAGAAAGGGGTTTTATTGAGTACCTTCGACTTATTGGGTTGACTAAATGAATCGGGAGGATCTCAAATAAGACCTTGCCCGAGTTCATTCTGTAATATCTGTTTATCATTAAGAAATCGTAAGCGATATCTGGTTTATGGCGGCTGATAGCAGATTATCTTTTTAACAACACTTCAACAGCCTGAGTGCAGAGAAAACCTTGGCGAGGGATCACAAACAAGCAGATGGTGCTATAATGGAACATTCGGCGAACGTGCGACATTGATTACTATGCTGATGAGATACTTATGAGTCTCCAACTTATTTCTAGCAGAAACAGCAGGGACCCTGCAAACAAGGAGCTCATTGTTGATCGCTTGAAAGGGAAGTAGTCTTGCCATATCCATATTTGTTTAAGGGATGTTGGCCACACAGGACAAAACCGAAGTTAGGGTTTAACTGCGCTTGTTGCACCAATCCGTCATATTTTAGATAATATCCATTATCGCTAATATATTGAACAGATATCAGTTCTTATATTCACAAAGCTTCTTAAGCCTAAAAGTTGCTCATAGTGGCGAAGTTCTACGAAAATTCTTAGAATTATGACATTTTCTTAGAATTTCCCCTTAAATTTAGGACTAAATCTTAGTTAAGATAAAAATGATTCATGAAACATCTCAGCCCTAAAAACAGCTCCTAAGGTAAACATTGTCAAGAGTAGAGAGGAGGACTTTTAAGAGGCTTTTAAGAGTTTCTATAGCAGAGGACAAAATGATGGAAAGAAGAAATATTCTCCAAATACTGAACATAAAGCTAAAAGTAAACACTGCTCTCCTGTCCAATTTGGTTTTCTTGTTCTTTTACTTTCTTCTATCGCTCTTGGATTGTTGGCTACAACCATCCAAAAGTGCTTAAACAGACTATCCTGTAATTATGTAAATTGTTCAAATTTGAGCCATTTACTCCCATCAATCTGAAATGGATAAAATCAGTACAGATTATTACAGACCTATAACAGAAACTTTGCATGAAGTAGCCTGTAGTCATAATTTTTTTCATTATATACAAACATTATGATTTCACGGTCTGTTCTATTATTATGTATTCTATTTTCACAAGAACGAATTTCAAGTCCTTTAAAGAGGTCAGAGGTTTTTTTTATTTTTATTTTTTATCAACCAATAACAGTCCTTGAATTGCATCATCCCTAGCAACGGGGTTGACCACACCTCCTCACTAAGATAAAGGTTTTTGTACTTTCCTTACTCAGAGGTGCTCTGAGAAGTTTCCTAAGTCACTTTTAGTCTAGGACTCCCAGCTAAGATAAGATAGGAGCTGTCTGAGAGAATTCTAAGAAGCTTTGTTCTGGTTTACGGTGGCTAATTTGAAAGTTATGTAATTAACTGGAAAACTTCCAGTTTTGTACTTGTCACCTGCTAAAGATTTATCCTTTGGTCAAGGTATAAAGATACATTCTACTGGTACTGATACATATAACAGTGTACCCTTGAGAGTACCACACCAATGAGAGGGAAAAGTACAGTTTAGTACGTTTATTTCTAATGGTGCTTTCACACTGTGAGTCAGGGAACACATCCAGGGACACCAAAGTTTAGTACGTTTGCCTAATGTGAACACTGCGTGTCATACCCTTTTCCACGGAACGTCGATAAAATTAGGCATACTGCAAAGGCTGGCTTTCTTATACTCCTTTCATTTTTTTTGTCTATTGGTGGGTCAGCCTTTAATTAGGTGCATACTGCCACTTACTGTATCAGAAAGTGTAAGTGTACTCGGGTACGGAACAATATTATGAATTGGATCAGGGAGCAATTCGTACCTGGGCATTGTACAAATCAATCATGCCTAGTGTAAAACCAACCTCACTACTGATTAGCAAAAAAGGGCATGGACTTGGCACTTCATCCATACCAATTTGTTATTACCTTGTGTGATTATGTATGATTGTGGGATCACTAAGGATACTTTATGACTGTGCAAAGTTTCCCCTGTACTTTTACTAACTGCTGTTCTGTGTTGCCCTTTCCATAGCCAAGACTGCAACTTTCCTAGACACCTGTGACTTTGAGCTGGAGAATATTTGTGGGATGATCCAAGGTCAGGGCGACCAGGGAGACTGGGAACGTGTGAGCAAGGCGACTGGTGGACCCGATATGGACTACTCGAACATGGGGCGCTGTACAGGTACTGATGCCTTTTCTCTCATTTATCAGCATCTTGTACTGTACATAGACTTAAGCAGAAAGGTGGAACTGTGGGTAACTCAAATCTCCAGGGTCTAGAGTATGTCTGATCGTCAAGTTACTGAATGCTTATAGTATATAAGCTTACTCCAAGTCAGATTCCTGTTAATGTTTTTTATCATTATTATAATTATTTGATAGGCACTGGTTACTTCATGCACTTCAGCACCATCAGTGGTAAGGAAGGGGACAGCGCTTTGTTAGAAAGCAGGCTGCTCTACCCTAACCGCAACTACCAGTGTCTACAGTTCTTCTATTACCACACTGGAAATGTCAATGATAAGCTGGAGATCTGGGTGAGAGAATACAACAAAGCCAACCCTGATGGAACACTACGCATGATCGAGGTAGTAAATGGTGAGTTCGAGTCAAAAAGTTGGCTTGCACACAAGATCCCTTGACTAATTTAACAACATACTAATGCGTGACTCTAATATGGTCTTCTTTAAAGGACTGCCCGAGCCGCTATGGCAGCTACACCATCTTAGCCTAGCTGTCTCCACAAAGTTCCGTGTGGTATTTAAAGGCACAAAGGGTGCTGGAACCTCCACAGGTGGGATCTCTCTGGATGATGTCAATCTTTCAGAGACCACCTGCCCAGAACATGTGTGGCGAATCAAGAACTTCCAAAGTGTTATGGAAAACACAACTATGGGCACTACCATCTACAGCCCACGCTTTCGTTCAAAGTATGGCTACACCTTTCAGATGGGATTGAACCCCAATGGGACTGCGACCAACCCAGGGGAGTTGGGAGCTTTTGCATATTTGGTATCAGGTGATGATGCGACAGATGGCACTCTTACTTGGCCCTGTCCATGGAAGCAGATTACAATGATGTTAATGGATCAACACGCGGATATTCGCAAACGCATGTCCAATCAGAGAAGCATCACAACTGACCCCAATCAAAAGTTACAAGGTAGCCCTTTGTGCACATTGCATTGTGTTCATTAAACACTAACCATGATATCTGCGTTGTTTAAGACCAGGGAGGCGGTCACAGATTAGTCATTTTCACGTATTTATATTTTTTAAGATTCTACGATGTTTACCTGGGACAACCCACGAAAAGTGGGAAAAGAAGTAGAAGATGCAGACGGAACTAAATACTTCAGAGGACCAGGATATGGAACAGCTGTTTACCTGACTCAGGCCAGAGCACTTAGCAGAGACTTTATCAAGGGTGGCGATGCCATCTTCCTGCTCAGCATGGAAGGTAAGAAAACCAAAGCGGTATGTACCGTAGAGGCATCAACTACTGTAGTTCTTTGAAGATGGAAGGAATGCAGCCCCCTCTCCCTTAATCCTGGGCTCGTACTCACAAAGCTTCTTAAGCCTCAAAGTTGATCCTAGTGAAGAAAATTCTTAGAATTATGAATTAGTCCTAAATTTAAGGGGAAATTTAAGATAGAGGGTTTTGTACTTGTCTTACTCAAAGTTGCTCTGAGAAGTTTCCTAAAATCACTTTCAGTCTAGGACTCCCAGCTAGGACGTTTTAAGCTAAGATAGGAGCTCTCTGAGAGAATTCTAAGAAGCTTTTTGAATACGGGCCCTGGAGTGTGAACTTAAGATTGAATACCACCATATGGATGTCCACGTCATGGAGATAGAGCAGGGTTCTTAATTTAAGGTCCTTGGAAAAGTTGTGGGCAAATTTTTTGAACACTTGCTTGTTTGCTTATTGAACCAGACTTTCGGGACACCCTATATCAGTTTCCCCATAAGCCTCTATTGGTGGTTACTGTAAAACCCTATGTACACACACACACACACAAGTGCAGTTTATACTGTTATGGAATTCGGCACATGGTATTCTACCTTAGACTAGAGTTTTCAGAAAGGGTTATAATAACAAATTTATTATTGTGTTTATACGCAATAATGTTCCTCTTTAGAAGGTTTACAGGTCTGTTTTTATTCTCAATGTAGAAACTAGCATGACTTAATAAAGTGTTTCCGGTCTTTGTCCTGTAGATATATCACACCTGGTTTCTTCTCAGCCCATTCCTACAACAGTCGAACCCACAACAGTCGAACCCACAACCCCTTCTAAACTATGTACCTCAGTAAAATGTGAAAACAATGGAGTGTGTGTGCTGGACAGTGGTGACAAAGCAGTCTGCAGGTACTGTATGTCTCAGCAAAGACGGAGTCTGCCAAGTTAACACCTACTGTAGAATTGTGCCAACGTTCTCCTCAGGAGACCGGTTCATTTTACTAACGGTGTTGCATCTCTGCCTGCAGGTGTGCCGTAGGTGACGACTGGTGGTACTACGGGGACAGGTGTCAGTATAAGAGCTCGAACAATGACGCGGTGGTGACGGCGGCCGTGTCGTCAGTCGTGGTCTTTGCCGTCATGCTGGTGGTGACAGTAGTGAGCGTGGTGTGTCTGAAGAAGAAGTACAAGAAGAAGATGAACAAAACGGGTGGCGTCACCACAACAAACATGTACGCGAATTAACAGGCACATGAATCATTTCATCTGTAACAGGAATAGCAATATACCCTTAAGTATGTAAAACAAAAAACAAGTATGTTTATCTCATCATTTCTCATCCCAAGCTAAAAACATATTCTATAAACTACATTATATAAACTACACAAAAGTATTCATCGACATATACGCCATTTGGCAGACGCCCTTACCACATTTTTATCTCATTATCCATCTGAGGGGTTGAGGGCCCAACAGCTGGTGGTGTTGGGGTTTGAACCTAGGACCTTCCAGTAGTTCAGCAGCTCAACACCTCAACCACTGAGCTTCCCCAGTCCCTTTACCTTCCGTCAGTAACTGCTTCGTCCTGGTCAGAGTCATGGTGAACCCAGAGCTCCAAAATAGAAATCCACCCTAGATGGAAGTTCACACCAAGCAAGAACTTTAACCTGTTTCTTAGGAAGAGGAAGAAACCCAGAGAACCTGGAGGAAATTCACACAGACATAAAGAGAACATGTGAAACGCAAATGCAGCAGTGCTGCCATCTTGTGGTTAGTCTGGGGACAACCTTAACCCTTCCATACAGTAAATTATTCAAAAATAAAGTCCTTTAGACATTTTTTTTTTTACTTAAAATGGTATGACATGATTTAATAACAACAACAAAAAACTATAAAGTAAGCGCAAATATGATGTATCAAATTTGCACCATTATTTGCCCCAGATTTTTTGCAATTTCTTCCTCCCCCCCCCCCCCCAAAAAAAAAGTGTTTATTTCTCAAATATTAATAAAGAAAACTTGTTTAAAGAGGATGTTTCACATTATTATGCAATTTATTTCTTATGCAACGTGGAAATACTTCTTTCTGAGGATGAGCCACGCCTAACAAAAGCCTTGAAAACAAATGATATCGTGGGAAAATGAAATAAAGATCATCAAGCTGTTCAAATATTTGTGCAGATGAATTCTGTGAGAAACAGGCTTAACAAGGAAAGTTAGAGGTATTACAAGAGCAGCTGTAAGAGAAAAGAAAAGCAAGTCTCAAGGAGCAAACAGGGGTTTAAAGTGGCTGGTGTCTCAGGAACGTCCCGATGCAGGATGATCCAGAGGCTGGAAGTTGTGCGTTAAGCAGCATTTCATCCACCCCTAACCAAAGCCGCCAGAGAAAAGCATTTGCACTGAGCTTGGAAACACATAAAAGACACAATCGTTCAGTGAATAAAATGATTTGAAGATTAAAGAGTTCTTGTTTGTGGTGGGGAATGGCCATTTGGTTCCACCAAGACTGCGAGAGACGGTACGTCCCCTTAAGGTCAACGAAGCGTTCCAAATGGCCTGCATCAAGTAAAGACAACAACTAAGGAGATTGCTGAAATGACTGCGCAAGATGTTATCGAAACCTGGAGGAATACTGCTGAACCATCATTATATTTGTGTCAGAAAAAAAAATAAAGAAATAAAGTCATAAGTGAGGATGAGCGGAGATCACGTGAATGCTTGGGTGATGTTGCATGGTAAATAATACATCAACAGTAAAATCCATAGCTATGTTTAATAGTGCAAGTATAAGCATTTACACACACAAACACAATGCAATTGTGCAAAAACAAAACAAACAAAGGTCATGTGACCGGATGAGTCCAGATTGAGCCTATTCCAGAGTGATGGGCGTATCAGGGTAAGAAGGGAAGCGCATGAAGCGGTGCACCCATCATGTATAGTGTCCACTGTACAAGCCTCTGGAGACAGTGTTATTGCTTCAGGTCGAATGTGGCAATAAAATGAAGTCAGCTGATGACCTGGATGTACAGAATCCCCAGGTTACCACATCTACAGAGTACCCCCCCCCCCTCCCTGAGGAATCCGTGCATTTCACACACTTCTATCAGCACACTGCATGGTGTAATCCTTTCAAGCTAGAGACGGTGGAATGAAATATTAGCGTCGCGTCTTCTTGGCCGGGTAGTGTTGTGAAGCTCCCAAATGAATATTTTCTGCCATGATATAAAACAAAGAGCTGTGTCCTCTGGGGAGGAAATAAAAAATAAATCCATGAAGGACAATGCATCATTAAAAAACTCATCCCCTGACCTCAATCATGTTAAAAACCTGTCGAGCAAACTTAAAAGGAACATCTATAAAGGTGGGAGGCAGAATCCCTCAACACAGCAGCTCTGTAAGGCAATAATAATAATAATAATAATAATAATAATAATAATAATAATAGCATCTTCAAATAAAATACTAGTTTTTTTTTATTAATATGTATTTTAAACTAGAGCTGCTTGATTATAATAACAAATCAGTTAACAGTTGATTTCAACAATTGATTTTCTTGAACTTTAAATATAATTTACCTATAAAACAAATAAATAAATAAACATTTAATCATGATTATTATTATTATTATTATTATTATTATTTTAAATTGCAAATTCCAATTAATTGTAAAGAAGTAAATTGAATTGCATTGTTTAGTAATATTTTCAATCTTTCTGTACAGCAAACATGGCAGATTTCAGTTTTGAGTTCATTATGAACTACTGAATGTTTTTAAAAATGTATTCTGCTCAATTATCTGAAACAATACTTATTTTTCATGACAAGTATATTTGCGTCCTGTTACTTGTAGCAACATCTCTATTTAAAATGTAATTGTTGAGGATTAAATTAATCTTTAATCGTACCAACCGTTCATGGAGAAGCAAACAAAAATGGCATTTGTATAGTAATATATCTGGAACATGATGTGTATTAAAAAACAAAAACAAACAAACAAAAAAAAAACAAAACAAATGAAAGCAATGAGCAAAATGCATCAAATTTAAAAGAATAAATTATGGAAATATTATTGACATTAAACAATTGAAGAATTTAATAAAAAAAAGTCGATGACCAAATTTTAAATGTCCAATTTTTTATTGTCGTAAGAACACACGAAAAATGCAGCAAATTTAAGTTAATTATTTTAAAACAAGTTAATTATTTATTTAGGGAAAAAAAGCTAATCTGTAAATTGTAGTCTCGTGCAAATATATTTCTAGAAAGCAATGGAAATCAGGACTATGATCTGATCTATTGAAAAGGCACAGCAACAATCTTATATTTTTGTTACCTTAAACTGTCACTTCAAAAATGTGGATACGATGCACAAAAGGGTGACTTTTACGTTCACTAATGTTCAAAATATGATAAAAACAAAAATTGCAGGTGATCGTAACAGTTGATTTTTACTTTAAATATAATTTACATGTAAAACAAAAAGAAATGAAAAAAAAGAATGAAAAAAAAAGGAGAACGTCATTGCAAAACAGAATGTAGCACAATAATCATTTAATCATGATTGTCTTATTTTTGATACAGTGGAACCTTGGATTACGAGCATAATTCGTTCCGGAAGTGGGCTCGTCTTCCAAAATCCTCGTAAACCAAATCATCATTTTCCCATAAGAAATAATGAAAACTCAAAATTATTCGTTCCACAGCCCCAAAAAATAAATACACAAAAATAATTAATACAATCTATAAAGTGAAAATAAACTAAAATTAACCTGCACTTTACCTTTTATAAAAGTACAAATAAATCCTGACAGATAAGTGTTTCCATTGGTGCGCGTAGGCGCCGTGTGTGTGTGTGTGTGTGTGTGGAATTCGCCCTTCCCTTGCCTCGTTTTACACAGTAACACTCCTCCTCCCTCTCCCCACCTCGCTTTTTAAGTTTCACAATAAACACACACACAACGGAAACACCGTTTTATCAGGAAAAAAATAAATCTCTCTGACCTGGTGTGAGCGCATACTAAGGGAATCACTGTGGTAAAGTAAAAAAAAAAACAAAAACAAAACAAATGAACCAGCACCTTACCTTTGAAAAGAATCGCGACAGACCAGAGTTTGTGTGTGTTTGTGAAGCCGGGGAGGGGATGAAAAGGCGAGAGAGCGTCGGTGCGTGTGTGTGTGTGTCGGTGTCAAATTACGCACACGCACACACACACATAAGAGACGCTGAAAGAGAGGGGGAGATGTTGATCATACAAGTAAAAGACGAGCAGAGTTTCTGTGTGTTTGCGAAGCTGTGGAGGGGGGGGGTGAAAAGGTGAGAGCGCGTGTGTGTGTCGGTGTGTACGTGTGTGTCGCTAAAACAGAGAGGGAGATGTTGATTATACAAGTAAGAGACGAGCACTAAGAGCTAGCAGGGGAGAGGATTACACACAATTCCGCAGCGCAAGAGTGACTATTGGTGTCAAAATAAGAGGCACATGCGCGATACATGATACTCAGCACTAGTAAACCAAGACTTGCTCATTTTTCAAATCAAAATTTATTAAAAATTTCTTTTTCCGCGCTACTCGCAATCCGAGGTTACACTGTAAAAAATTTGAAAATTAAATAATTAATGACCAAAATTTGTGTCCATATTTTTGTTACTAAATATAAAAAAAAGATGTCTTAAAAATACATGCAGCTAATTTTCTGAAATATGTTTATTTATTTTAAAAAAAATGCTAATCTCTAAATAAATATATTTCTAGAAAGCAATGTAAATCAGGACCGTGATCCGATCTATGGAAAAGGCACAGCGACAGTCTTATATTTTCCTTACCTTATCTGACGGTCCATAAAGAGGACACGATGCATGAAAGGGTGACTTCATTATAATAAACAATTAAATAAGAGAGATTATTTCATACATAAATAACTCAATCTTTATATCTAAAATAAAACAAGCCAAGAGGCCTCATCATGATAAATTTAGAATTTATTATAACAAAAAAAGAAAAAACAAAACAAAAACAAGGAACATTTTGTGTGGTTTGAATACAGATAATCTTTACTGGTCATGCTGGTGACAACAGAAGAATGAGCTGTGTGTGTGTGTGTGTGTGTGTGTGTGTGTGTGTGTGTGTGTGTGTGTGTGTGTGTGTGTTTAACCAGTTAACAGTGAGAACAAGACCGAGCAGTTGATTGTTGAAAAGTCATTAGTTTGCGTACTGAATACCTTTGTGTATTTTCATGTGTAAGGAAGGAATAAGCTTATTACAGCCACACACAGTTCCTTTAAAAAGCATCTGTATACAATATTTCTTATTTACAGTAATTGGAACAGAACACAAAACAAAACAAACAAACAAAAAAAAAAATCACCATTTCTCGCAGAGAAGATTAGTACAAAAAAAGTGACTAGGTCACCATAAAAGAGTAAGCAACTCCTAGGAGTTAGTCTTTTTCCATTTCTACTAAATTTCTAGTTTTACAGGCACGAAGCCTCGATTTAGTGAAGAAATACAGTCTTACGTAAGTGCCCTATCTACAACAGATAAGCGTGGTGCACTACACATCACCTTCTCAAACAAAACGATTCTGCGCTTTGCCTCTTGGGTTTATTTTTCCCCATTTCTTGTAATAGTCTTTTGCAGTGTTTCCTCATAAAAAAAAAAAAGATATGGTAAAAAAAAAAAAAAAAAAAAGGAAAAAGAAACAAATCCACAATTCTGTCGAGTGGTAATGCGTTACAACTTCACAAGACTAGTGTTGAACTTTATAAGATACTGTCACTTAAAAAAAAAAAAAAAAAGAAAAACACTAAACAGTCAGTAGGTCAGTAGTCGGCTGATCTGAGCTCTTAAAGGGGCGGGGTAGCACAGCAGCGTGCAAGTCGGGTGCTGGAGTCTCTTAAAGGGATTCTCTGTCGTGCTGTTGGTCGGCTCTTGGGTGGGGGGGGGGAGGGGTGTGGAGAGGGGAAGGCTTCCTATAGGTTTGGACTGCAGGAAACACGGATCTGTGCATCGATGTGGATGTGGTGTGACGACAAGGACGCGATGGTGCTGAACATTGTGTGTAGGCGTGTTGTGGCTAAGATGGATCTTGGATGAAGTCTATGGAGAGCTGCCATGTCTAGAGGTCTAGAGCTTACTTTTTCACGATTGTGCGACGTTTATCTGATCTACAAGCATCAGGTTTACTTTCTGTTAGCTTGTCAATAGCATGAAATCATTGCCTCTGTAGTAGAGTGTTAAACATTTCTTGTTACTTTTTTTGTGTTGTTTTTGAACATCTTCATCAACATATTCAGGTTCCTGTAACCATTTTGTTGTCAGATGAATAATTAATCAGTAACATTTGTCTGAATAGTGGCATCATCAGCCTATTCATTATTATTATTATTATTATTACTTAAACCCACTCAATTAACAGTTGGCTATAAATTAACTTATTAAGGCCACAACTTCAATATCTCTTGCACGTGAATTAAATATATTAAAACAAGTAGAATATAAGGACATATTTAAGTAAAAGTTACATACTGTATAACACACGAGTCATGACAGCCAATTGTAGACATGTGGGACATTGCAGTTCCTCTATGATCCTGCAGGTGGTGCGCTCTAAACTATTCCCACAGCACAGCATCCAATGTGGTAGGAACAAATTATTTCCTAAGTTTGTTTAGTATTGTAATAAAATCTAAAAGTTTAATAATTGAGTCGGGACATTTACAAAACTGTGATACTGACAGACTCACAATACAAATCTAATCTTGGCACTTGGGTATTGTGGTGATTTCGTATTGGGAGGTCCCCGGTGATTCCCCTACTCGTAGCTAACTGTATTTTTAAAATGAATAGGAGAGAGAAATTAGTTGAATAAGACTTTTGTGGTCACAGGAAGATAAGTAAGATGGCTGAGAACGATAGATTTGAACCTCTCGCCAACACCAACCCCAACAATCACTGGGTAACTTCATGGATGCACCATTATCCCATGTCACATGAGGCAAATTCTCAATTAAATAATTGACTGGGCGCAACAAATTAAGCTTACCATTCCACATGTTACCTCGTGGATGCAAGGTCACACCATTCTTGACCACACCATTGGTGTCTTGTTGGCCACAACGCAACTAATAATTGTCTCTTGGACTTGTGGCCTAAATAAAGTCGGTTAGGCAAAACTGAAAGTAAACTTTCAAACCGCCCACTTACTATATACAAAACAAACTCAAAATATTATGAATACATACATACAGGGGCAATGATGCAGTTGACAGGAACTAACCTGAAAATAAACAGATGTGTTGTTCATGTAGGAGATAAACGTCATGCTAGAGGGCGAGTAGTTCATAGACTGGTACAACCGATTTGCCTAATTCACGATTATTTGTTTTCTCAAATACTTAAGGATACTCTGGCAAATACAACTGGGTTTTCCAGTCCCAGTCCTAGGAAAATACCTTAACAGTGCTAATGTTTTCTCAAATAACACCTGGCTCAGCTAATCTGCTAACACTCTCACACACTCTGTGCAATCAGCAGGGAAAACACTGAACTGTTCAGTGCAAGAGGATCTCCAAGCCTGGGATAGGGAAACCATGCTGTGCCATCACAGCGGCGTGTCATAGTAATCAGCGGGCTGCTCGCTCTTACTGGGCTTCTGTTGCTCCTGCTGATGCTGCTTCATTATCTCCTTGACTTCCTCCTCTAGCTCGGGTGGAATGATGAGCTGGTCGTCAGGGTCAGGCATCGCCGGGGCTGTGAAATAGCCGCCGGACTTCTTAGACGGGGCCTCGGCCGCCACTTCGATCAGGTTGTGGCTCGTCTCGTGGGGAGCCACTGAGCCGTTGCCTCTCCTGCGAGATAGGGTTTTGCTCCATCCTTCGGGTGTTGCACTGTTGCCTGCTTTCTCGCTTTGCCTGCCTTCTTTCTCAGGATCGTTAGTGATCGGCATCGCGTCTGCTTCCGAAGGTACTACGTCGTCTGGAATTTCGGGGGTGCTTGGAGGAGGAGGGGGTGGAGGTGCCAGGAGGCGCAAGCAGTGGACGTCAGCTTCCACTTCAAGACGGCTGCCATTGGAAAAGACGCCGGCAATGGGCTCTTCATCCTCGCTGTCCAGGCCGTTATCGGACAGCGCACTCGAGAAAGTAGCACTTGACAGCTGACGCTGAAAAGAGCTGGAATTACCGGCCGTAATGGCAGATGAAGTCGGTGTCGGGTGAAGAGAGCAGCAGGAGAGCAGACGTGGGTTTGGGTTCGGATTTGACGGTTGGTGGAGATGGAGGTGTGCCTCCTGGAGCAGGATCGGAGGTTCGTCTGAGGAAGCGGTGGACCCGACTTCCGAGCTCATCTCAGAGGCGCTGACCTCTGAGCTGATCTCGCTGCAGGAGGAAGGTGGCACGCCAGCTGAGGGCGGATAGAGGCCGGTGCCGGGACCAGGACTAGGAGGTGGCTGTGGGGTAGAGTGGAGGCCACTAGAGGACGAACAGCAGCAGCAACAGCAGCAATCCTCAGTCACGCTTAGCTGCACCACCACGGCGCTCAGGCTTTCGGTGCAACCGTACGCTTGAGCAAGTGTGCAGAGTTTTTTGGCAGCGGCGAGGGGATCTGGAACCTTGCGCACAGCCTCGACAGCCTCAGAAGGCTCCAATGCCTCAAACAGGCCACGGCTGCCCAGGATAAAGAACTCGTCTCGTGGTGTGAGTGGGAGCGTGTGCACATACGGTCGCGGCAGCACAGCCGGGTACAGGAAGGAGTAGCCCATGATCCGTGTGGAGTCAGTCACGCCATTCACTTTGTTATCCTGGTAACGGAAAGAAACGTGTGTTACATCTAGCTTGGGTATCATTTCTCAAGATATTAAATAATTATGACTAGCAAGTCCAATCAAAAGTAAAAGAATGATTTAAAGATCTTATTCACTGTATTAGTTAAATTAAAACGCAATATAGTCTTTAGAAGTTTATAGGAAAAGCCTTTATTTTGCTCGTAGATAGCAACCAGTGCTTATAGCAAACAGGAACTTATCTTCCTGTGACCACAAAAGTCTTATTCAACTAACCAACTAGATAGCAAATTTTAAAGCTGAGATGCAGCTACTACAAAGGAATAGTAGTTTACCTCACTGATGTTTACAGGGAGTTTGTTGTAGTTTACCTCTGTGAAGTTTACAGTTAACGTGTTAGTTGTAGTTTACCTCACTGAGGTTTTACATACTGTATAAAGTCTTTGTTATAGTTTACCTTACTGTCATTTACAGGCGTTATTTGTTGTTTGCCTTACTGACGTTTATAGTTAAATTGATAGTAGTAGTTTACCTTCCTAATGCTGGTTGTACTTTCTGAGGTTTACAGATAAAGCACTGGTTGTAGTTTACTTCACAGAGGTTTACAGATAAAGTGTTGGCTGCGGTTTACCTCACTGGCGTTTATAGGTAGCGTTGGTTGTAGTTTACCTCATTGACGTTTACAGATAAATTGTTGGCTGTAGTTTACCACACTGACGCTTATACACACGTGGACAAAATTGTTGGTACCCTTCGGTCAATGAAAGAAAAACTCACAATGGTCACAGAAATAACTTTAATCTGACAAAAGTAATAATAAATAAGAATTCTATGAATGTTAACCAATGAAAGTCAGACATTGCTTTTCAACCATGCTTCAACAGAATTATTTTAAAAAATGAACTCATGGAACAGGCCTGGACAAAAATGATGGTACCCCTAACTTAATAGTTTGTTGCACAACCTTTTGAGGCAATCACTGCAATCATTCCTGTAACTGTCAATGAGACTTCTGCACCTCTCTGCAGGTATTTTGGCCCACTCCTCATGAGCAAGCTGCTCCAGTTGTTTCCGGTTTGAAGGGTGCCTTTTCCAGACAGCATGTTTCAGCTCCTTCCAAAGATGCTCAATAGGATTGAGGTCAGGGCTCATAGAAGGCCACTTTAGAATAGTCCAATGTTTTCCTCTTAGCCATTCTTGGGAGTTTTTAGCTGTGTGTTTTGGGTCATTGTCCTGTTGCAAGACCCATGACCTGCGACTGAGACCCAGCTTTCTGACACTGGCCAGCACATTTCTCTCTAGAATCCCTTGATAGTCTTGAGATTTCATTGTACCCTGCACAGATTCAAGACACCCTGTGCCAGATGCAGCAAAGCAGCCCCAGAACATAACACAGCCTCCTCCATGTTTCACAGTAGGGACAGTGTACTTTTCTTCATATGCTTCATTTTTCCGTCTGTGAACATAGAGCTGATGTGCCTTGGCAAAAAGTTCCATTTTTGTCTCATCTGTCCATAGGACATTCTCCCAGAAGCTTTGTGGCTTGTCAACATGTAGTTTGGCATATTCCAGTCTGGCTTTTTTATGATTTGTTTTCAACAATGGTGTCCTCCTTGGTCGTCTCCCATGTAGTCCACTTTGGCTCAAACAACGCCGGATCTGACACTGATGTTCCTTGAGCATGAAGTTCACCTTGGATCTCTTTAGAAGTCTTTCTGGGCTCTTTTGTTACCATTGGGATTATCCGTCTCTTTGATTTGTCATGAATTTTCCTCGTGCGGCCACGTCCAGGGAGGTTGGCTACAGTCCCATGGATCTTAAATTTCTGAATAATATGTGCAACTGTAGTCACAGGAACATCTAGCTGCTTGTAAATGGTCTTATAGCCTTTACCTTTAACATGCTTGTCTATAATTTTCTTTCGAATCTCCTGAGACAACTCTTTCCTTCGCTTCCTCTGGTCCATGTGGTGTGGTACATACCATGTCACCAAACAACACAGTGACGACCTGGAGCCCTATATATAGGCCCACTGACTGATTACAAGATTGTAGACACCTGTGATGCTAATTAGTGGACACACCTTGAATTAACATGTCCCTTTGGTCACATTATTTTCAGTATTTTCTAGGGGTACCATCATTTTTGTCCAGGCCTGTTCCATGAGTTTATTTTTTAAAATAATTCTGTTGAAGCATGGTTGAAAAGCAATGTCTGACTTTCATTGGTTAACATTCATAGAATTTTTTTTTTATTATTACTTTTGTCAGATTAAAGTTACTTATGTGACCATTGTGAGTTTTTCTTTCATTGACCGAAGGGTACCAACAATTTTGTCCATGTGTGGTAGTGTTGGTTGTAGTTGACCTCATTGAGGTTTACAGATAAATTGATGTTTGTAGTTTACCTCTGTGATGTTTACAGGTAGTGTTGGGTGTAATTAACCTTACTAAATAGATAAAGTGTTGGCTGTAGTTTACCTCACACAGGTTCACAGATAAATCGTTAACAGCAGTTTACCTCTGTGACGATGGCTTTGTGTTGCCGTATGCGGTTGTACTCCTCCTCCAGCCCGATGTTGTGCAGCAGTGACAGCGGTAGGGCTTTACCATCGCGACACAACACTGCCTGACACTTCCCCACGTTGGCCGCGGTGAGCGTGAAGCAGCCTGCTGGGTCGGTTGGGTCATGCCTGATGTGACACAGAACGGCCGAACCGCCCAACTTTTGCCCAGCCGTGCCCAGCTTCCTGTGTGGACAGGAAGTGAGGGGAATTTTAAAGGTTGTTGATTTACATGGTAGTTTTCACAATGTAAAATTAGCACTGGCTGTGTGAGTAGAGATTTTGGCTGCCTAAATGGGTCCAGGCATTATGAAACACTCTTGGCATCATGACTTTAGAGAGAACGCAGCAAGCACTAACGTTAAGTAGTTCTTTTTTTAGTACATTTTATAAAACAGCAAGGGGTCTACGAATAATTCTGCACCAGTCCGACTGGAACTGGGGACCACCTGTTGCCACCCTCACACATTATCAATAAAAGAACATATGACCGAGTAAACTGAACAGATTATGTTTACTTATACATATTCATATTTTTCGGTTCACAAAAGATCCTGATGCTAGAATCCGTCACGCCGTGTTTACCTTTGCATGACGAGGAAGGTGTTGGTCATGTAATCCTCCTCACTCTTGGTTCTATGCAGCTCCTCGGCCAGGATGTCGTTCATGGTGCACTGCAGGAGGTACGGCACCTCGACGTTCCTGTCTCCGTCAAATACCCCGTACAGCGCTTCCCTACTGCCGCAGAAACTGCTCACTGACAGGGCTGCCACGCACAGTCTGAACAAACACCGTTCATGACATACACACATGTTGTGATCTATACATAAATATATAGTGATTTATAAAAAATAAGGTTCAAACAGTTATCTACAAATTCCTATTTCGATAGAAAAGCATAAATATCAACATACACTAATAGACCATATTATACGTAGAGTATAAATAGAGAAATAAGGTGTTTTTAGGATTGCTAATAATAAATGCTGGCGCTTCGGGATGCTGTACTACGCTGTGAACATCCAGCTGTGCTATCCAGATGTTCTGAGAGTCTATAAAGGATCTACCGAAACGTGTGGCGAGTACCAGCGTTAGCATCACGCTGCGTGTCTAAGTGTGTGCACGTGCCGGAGTGGTACGTACTTGTTCTTCACTCCAGACGCCTCGGTGTAGCCGTGACTCCAGACAGCCGGGCCACCTGCAGCCTCATTGGCTGAGAATGAAGTAGGAGGCGGGTCGATCCGGAAACAGCGGATGTTGCTACAGGAAGAACGGTGCTCATGAGTCAAGCGGGTTACACTCGTATACATATGACTAACGTAGCACATATGAGGACGCGCAGTGAGCGACTCACTTGAGCTGTTCCAGGGTTTTGTGGTCGAGGTTGAGGCGCGGGTTTCCGGTCAGGTCTAACTCCTGCAATTTAGGAGGCAGGTTCTCAGGCAGCGTGATCTCCACTAGCTCGTTACAGCTCAGATCTACACACTGAGGAGAGGACGAGAGCGAAGGGGGTTAAACAACACACACAAACTAAACATCTGACTTGCATTTAAAAGGACCTGCTAGCAATAATAATTTAGTAATGCTATGCGTATACCTAAACCTAATATTGCATTGTGGGCATTTCCATGACGTCAAATGCTACAAGAAGAGTGAACATCCGAGTTACGAATGATGATAGAAGACGATAGAAAATGTAGACAGAGTTCACAATCCGATATGGAAAACAGCTCTGAGACAAAATGCCGTCCAGGATTTCCCTCGTCATTTAAAGACAACACTGTTACATTTGACCTGCGTGAATTTCATTTCACTTAGATGCGGTTCCGGTTTTTTGGCCACATGATGGCAGTGTGGGAAAAGGGGACAGAGATTTAGTCAAGTGGATTGGTATGCTTTACATTGTATATTCGTGTCAAAGGTGAATAAGACTCACTTTGTCGGACTTCAGAACAAATCCGACTTATGAACGAGTTCAGTTCTGGGAGCACGTTCGCAAGTCGGATTTGTTCTTAAGACTGTCAAAGTCAGTCTCGGACGCCTTGGACATGAATTCTGTTTTATCTCAGAGCTGTTTTCCACTGTATTGGACTGTGAACTCGGGTTTGTTGGGGGGGGACTACCATTATAAACTAACAGTCTTTTAGCCTCCTTCACTGGCCATACACAGTGCATATTTACGGACAGCTCACGATCGGTGCTGGTGAAATTGATGTTTGTGTGTGTAAGCTGACCTTCATATCCATGAGCTGCATGACCTCGGGGAAAACCTCGATGGTGTTGGAGTGGGCGATGAGTGTGTGCATGCGCCTGCAGTTCAGGATGGTGGTGGGCACGGCCTTCAGCCTGTTGCCACTCAGGTCCACTTCCTCCAGCTCCTCCAGCTTTGCCATTTTACTGTAGACATGTGGAAGAGTGAGGACGTGTGGAACGTTCAGCCTTTATATTACACAGGAACATGTGTGACAGTCTTGTTCACTGTATACTGTAAGCGTAGTACAGCGGGAACTCGACTTACGAATTTAACCCAGAGACGAGTTCTTAAGGTGAAATCTTATTTGTATTGCGAAGCGTACTTTCCCATAGGAAATAATGTAAATGCAGATAATCCGTTCCAGCCACCCGAAAATATTAATTTCCAACACTATGACCATATTTTCGCATCCCACAACAATCAAAAATTTAGAAAAGACAGGTAAATTAAGTAAAATTATTAAATAAACTGACATTAAAACTCACTGAACCTTAATTTGATTCCTCCTGGCACCGGCTGCTTTTAAAAACGGAACTCAATGCTACCGTCCTTGATAACGTTCTTGGGACCCATGGTGCTACGTCTTACGTAAATCTTGCACTAAATAAAAGGGAAAATACCTAGCAGGGAAGGTCTGCAAATGATTGTAGGCCATGTGCAGGACTCTCAGGTGTGTGTGTCCGGTGAGCAGAGGCACACACTTGTCGGTCAGGTGGTTGTTGGTCAGGTATAGCTCCTGCAGGATGCTGTTGCTCTCGTCCGATAGGCTGGACGGCGGCAGACTCTCGAGCTTATTGGCCGACGCGTTTAGACACCTTAAACTGAACGAGACAAAACAATATTAACACTCTTTATTTATTTCTTTATTTCTAATACAAACCCAACGGTTCGTTTGTAACGATTTACATGAGGGATGTGAGGAGACCGTTACAGGAGTGTAAATATTTCATAAACGTCTGGGTGTGTTGCTGTGTGTGTGAATGAGATACCTGCTGGATTTAAGGAAGAGGTTACACGGCAGCTCGACCAGCTGGTTGTGTTGAACGTCTAAAACCTCCACCGCGGGCTTCTCCACTCGCTCGGGCAGATGCTGCAGACGGTTATGGCCTGCCAGGATCTTTCTCAGACTGCTACTGCAAAACAGCCTGTGTGTGTGTGTGTGCGAGAGAGAGAGAGAGAGAGAGAGAGAGAGAGGAAGAGAGAGACAGGGTCAGTGTAACCTTTCGAAAACTAATTTCCTACTGGAATGAGGTAGGAAGTTGTAGAAAGACGGAGGGCAAAAAGGACAGAGCCGAGTCACAAGTGTGTGCGTGTTCTCGCACAAGTCTGATGAAAAGATCAACACCCAACCTGAAAAAAGGACACTCCGAAATAAAATCTCGAAAATAATCAATTTTCAAGCAATAGATAAAATTAAACTATAATCCGTTTATACGTTCTTCTGAGAATGGTTTGATCGAGAAAAAAAAAAAGTTTGTAAATGCTCTAAGACACACCTGATCGACTAGTTACGGACTACTGTCGAATTAGCGCTGTCGGCTGCAGCATTGATTCTTTAAACAATCGGTCTGACAGATGGCGCATGGCGTTCCAATACTTCTGACAACACAAAGCGTGAATGGGTTTAAGGGAAAATGCGCCTGTGTTCGAAGCTTCACAACAGGTCTGGATATAAATATCACGTTCGTCTACTGATCTCAAACCCGAATCGCAGAGAAAGAGGGGAAAAAAAACTGAAATGAATGGGCCTTGGCGTTCTGATACTTTCGGAGGGAGCGGCTGATTACGGACAGATGCGTGAGAGAGAGAGAGAGAGAGAGAGAGAGAGAGAGAGAGAGAGAGAATGACAGGCTTATGGGAGGGTGTGTGGGATTTGTGTGTGTGTGAGCAGGAGATGGAAAGTGTAAAGGACAAACAGAGTATGAACCTGCCTTCTTCCCAACACACACACACATCATGAAACAAAACAGGAGGTGTGTGTGTGTGTGTGTGTGTGTGTGTGTGTGTGTGTGTGTGTGTGTGTGTGAGGAGGTCGGTGTCCTCAGTGAAGCCTAGAGAAGAAATTCATCATTTGGACACTGACACATAAACCAAAGTGTGTGTGTGTGTGTGTGTGTGTTGTGCTCACCATTGGGGCAGTTCTCTGAGATAGTTATGACTGACGTCCAGCACCTCCAGCTTCTTGCTGTCACTCAGCCACGCCGGTAACACCTCCAGACAATTCCTTCCGCCGATCAAAAACACACGTATCAGACCCAGAATATCACTTACACCCAGTCATGGTCGTGATTAACAGTTTTAACAGTCTGTGATCAGAAAGCGCACGACTCTAACTTTAGTTTATATAATTGCAAGGTCGTCAGGCACAGTGCTTGGACCCCGATTATCGCTTCTTGGGGCTGTATCTTGCGCAGATTAGTAAATGTCAACTCACCTTGAAATGTCCATGTAGGTGAGATTGGACGTGATTGGACTCGCTTCTAGATCCCGGATTTCTGTTTATCAAACAAATAAATAAAATCAGGACGCACTGGTTAGGAACGTGTTATTTTCGGGGTGTAGCGTTTGTTCTTGGCGCGTTTCTGCGGCGCGTGTTTTTACCGTTGTTGGAGGCGTACAGGGCCTTGAGCGTGCTGCCTCGGAGCCGGAGCCGCGAGATGCGGTTTCTCTGGCAGTGCAGCACCTCCAGACGGGGGAAGAGCGAGGCGTCCAGTTCGCTCAGGCGGTTGTCCCGCAAGTCCAGCTGGGTCACGTGACGCAGGAAGTCCGGCTCGTCCGGCAAAACGCTGGAGATCCGGTTCAGCCTGTTTAAAGAGAGAATAAAAGCTACAGTGTGCTGCTCATGTCCATGTTTTGGGTCGCTACAGTAGCTGATGAGACTGAAAAGTGATAGAAAGTGACGGAATTGGTATAAGTTACAGTGACCTAGCTAGCTAGCGTTATACGATTATGATCCGACTTTTTAGCTCGGCACTCTTTTCTCAGTTTTTATTTTTTTTTTTTCGTTTTCTCCTGCCAAGTTAAACCATGCGGGGACAGTGTTCTGTGCTAGCAGGCGTTTCAACATAACGGTCTACCCGTTATTCTAAACAAACAAAAGCAAACAAACACAATCTAACCTTTAAACCAGATCGCGTTTAGGTTGATGTGTGTAGTGCAGCAGGTGGTCAGATGCCGAACAAGTAGCCTTCGAGATTTCTATGTGAGGAGCGCGCCAAGTTTAAACTCACTACTACAAAATTTTCTTAACTCCACTAATTTTTGCAGTTTGTTATTTAGGACATCTGTTTAAATGTCCAGCTGTTCTCTGAGGACTTGTGACCGAAGTCGCTCGAAAGTTCAGGTCTAGGTTTTTCATACATACAGTTTACCCGAGCCTCCAATAACGGACTGGACTGAAACACATCATGTGTTATTCTGAACTTCCAGCCTCCTAACACAGTATGAGTGCAGATCAATCCCTGCTATCCGTCATCACCCAGATGAGGGATGGGTTCCCTGTTGAGTCTGGTTCCTCTCAAGGTTCCTCTACCGCCATCTCAGGGAGTTTTTCCAGAGACAATTTTGATTCATACAAATTTCCTTTTGATTCAAGCTGCTTTGTGAAAATAACAATTGTTAAAAGTCTCTAAAAGATTTGTTTTTCCTCTCAGGTTGGATTGACTGCACATGTTATCATTTTAATATACTATATACATAGACTTTAATGCTCAAGCTTTGAGACGTCACCATATTTTTATTATTCTATTCTCGATTAGACCGAGAACTCATTTCTAAACAACACGGAGGACACGGCTCGGGTTAGCTCAGACGTGTTAAACCTAAGAAGCCAAAATATGCACTATCCATCTCACAGGTGTGAAAAAGTAATGGACCCTTGGAATTACCCGTCTACAACAATCATGTCAAGTACATTTTTTCACTATTTTTTCACTAAAAAAGTTTCACTAAGTAAAGACACGTGTGGATGTTTTTTCGTAACTTTCCTTCATACTCGTGCGCATGTGATGAATTGCGATCAGCCATGACACGCACATGGCAAATCTGATTTACGTCAAGCCTCGTCCATAAAATGTCATAAAAGGCAGATGTAGGCGTGAGACAACGATGACTAAATGGTGGAATGAGGCTTCAACAATGCAACAAAGCTCAGCCACTTGTAGGGCACTGGATTCTTACTTCCTTTAAAGAGTGCCATTACCCTGCCCCCCCCCCTGTTTGAATGCCATTAGCAGTTGTAAAACTAAATTTTCCTTCAACTTAAACAAAACATGATAGTGGTAACTCAAGTTTTTTTTTTTTTTTCCAGACCAACAGGATTATGTGCAACAGAACAACAACAACAACACAAGTCCTGCTCTATTAAACTACAGCTCAGACCAGAACAACAGCACTGACAGGAGCAAGGCTAAAAAGACCGGACGTGCTTTGTTTTTTTTTCATTATTATTTTATCATCATCACGGATCGTATTTTCCAATCGTTTCCATAGTGACACAGCTGCAAGCTCTCCATGCTGTCCTGTTATGAGCCCTTCCAAGTGCGTCAGGGTGGAGCATGGGAAGCGTCTCCATCTGAAACGTGTTAGCGTCCTTCTTCCCAGGCTGCCAAAAACCTCTCCGTGTCGGCTCATCCAGGAAGTCAGGACGAAGTCAGGAGAGGAAGAAAGAGACTTGAAAAATCTGATTCTGTGCTGGAGTTTTTCAGACACGGATGATGTCTAATTATTTGGGGACGGTGGGGTGAAAATGGGAAGAAAAAATAATAATCAGCGTGGTGGTGGAGGTGGTGGAGAGATCTGTGTGTTAAGAGCTGCTTCGGGGCGCCGGGAGCTGGACGGCGTGTCTTTTCTGAGAGGAACGTTCATTCTGCTCTGTTATTACTGAGGGGTCTGTCTGTGACCTGAGGTTGAATGAATGGAACAGAGTTTTCTTTTATATATTTTTTTTGGAGCAAAGCACTGAGGGATGTAACTAAAATGTAACTGAATAAATCCTCATTTAAATGTCTGACAACAGCGGACTAATAACTTTAGAATAAATACGTCCAGACGATTTCATTATACAACACGTCATTGTTAATATTATTGGGTGCAAAATTGGTGCAAGGGGGCTATTATTTATTCACACAAGGGTGTGAGTATTTTGTTTTTGTTACTGTATATAAATCAAATTATTATTATTATTATTATTTTTTTAAAGCTTTCACATGTTTCATTTGTCTCATAGTTGATCGTAGAAGGAATTCACTAGCTGGATATTATTTCTTCGATTCGATCGAAATCATGCAGTTTATTCTAATATTCCGGCTTAACTGTTTTCATGGATGCTAATAAGATTTGATAAGATATGCGTTTGCATGCATGAGGACATGTTTCCGCTCTGGGTGAAGAGTTTAATAGCAGAAGTAGTAGTATTTTTCTCTCCAACTTGGTGGTAATCAGGAACGGAAGGAAAATTTCACTCCTGGAAATGTCGCCTAATGTGACCCCCATGTGGGGCCAACACATACAGTACTTCTTCTAACTACAGAGAATCAAGTGTTTACACGGATAATATTTACCTACTGAATGACTTTCCTCTAGATGTCCAGACAGCTGAGTCACTGGCAATCTTTAACCGAGGACTAAACACCTGTTTACTTCTTTAATATAATATCTGGATTAATCCCACCCCATGACCCCCACAAAAAATAAAACAACCTTCCCAACAGTGTTTGACTGATTGATGATAGTTAATTAGTAACCTAGTAACTCAATGTAAGGATCTATACAAAGACGTAGATTCAGGTCACTTTGTAAGTCGCTCTGGATGAGAGTGTCTGCCAAATGCTTAAATTTAAACGCTTATTCACACTCTCATTTTCGGTTTGCGAGTGAGGTGTTAACATGATTTATTATTATTCATGATTATTCCCATTAGTGGTCGAGGATTAGGCCTCAAGGAAAGGCACTTACTCTGACTTATGTTGTGTAAAAAAATAAAAATCTATAAATTTTATATACAGTACAGACCAAAGGTTTGAACACACCTTCTCATTCAGAGGTTGAATTTGTATTATGGCAAGAAAAAAGCAGCTAAGTGAAGAAAAACGAGTGGCCATCATTACTTTAAGAAATGAAGGTCAGTCAGTCGGAAAAATCGGGAAAACTTTGAAAGTGTCCCCGAGTGCAGTCACAAAAACCATCAAGCGCTACAAAGAAACTGGCTGACATGCGGACCGGCCCAGGAAAGGAAGACCGAGAGTCGCCTCTGCTGCGGAGGAGAAGTTCATCCGAGTCACCAGCCTCAGAAATGGCAGGTTAACAGCAGCTCAGATCAGAGAGCAGGTCAATGCCACACAGAGTTCTAGCAGCAGACACATCTCTAGAACAACTGTTAAGAGGAGACTGTGTGAATCAGGCCTTCATGCTAGAAGATCTGCTAGGAAACCACTGCTAAGGACAGGCAACAAGCAGAAGAGACGCGTTTGGGCTAAAGGACACAATAAAGAACACAATAAAGAAAACTCGCTGAATGAGAAGGGGTGTCCAAACTTTTGAGGTTGAGGTTTAATACAGTATTTAATACGGTATATCGTTTTGCCTCCAAAATCTGAGGACATTAAATGGGACAGGAACGCAGTCATGGATAAAAACAGAACCGATTGGGGTTCTTATGAGTGATGAGTTTAGTAATTAAATATCTTTAAAAACTGTGTTACTCTGTGTTTAATGTGTGTGTCATATCAGAGCTGGTATTAATACAAAGTGAGGACCTTTGACAGATATGCAGTAACAGGAAATTAGAGACAGAAACTTTTTTTTTCCCCACAAACACGCTGGCCAGTTTTTTTTTTTTTTTGCGGTGACTTGCATTTGTGAATAAATAAATAAATAAATAAATAAATAAAAGAAATAGTACTGTTATGGCTATTAACAGGCCTAACAAGGCTGGGTGTTTTTATTATTTATATTTTTTATTATTATCCATTAATTATTATTAATTATTATTTTCGTCCCATGTATTAGTCGACTCTCGCTCTAAATCTCCCTCCATGTGGCTGCACTCTGACAGGTCTAGTACATCTTTGGAACAGAGATTTATTCCCACTGTCTCTTGGCAGAGGCAAGAGGAGCAAATATGGCGTTTCAAACTGACGTGCTTTGTAAACTATTAGTCGCGTCAGTGTGTGCGTGCGCGTATGTGTGTACCGCAGGTCGACGTATTTGATGCTCAGCAGGCGGAAGGTTTGTAGCGCGAGCTGCTCCACTCTGTTCCCAGCCATGCAGAGGCGCTCGACGGCGCTCAGTCTCTCCAGGACGTCCGGGACGCCGCTGAACTCGTTGAAGGACAGCCCGAGGTAGCAGAGGCGCTGCAGGGAGCCCAACTCCTCTGGCAACGACGACAGTGTGTTCCCGTCCAACAGCAACGTCTGCAGGCTGGACCACCACACACACACACACACACACACACACACACACACACACACACACACACACACACACACACACACACCTCTCAATACACTATTGGACACATTCTCTCAATCGGTAAACCGTTTCGTTCTAATACAATACTGTCTCCATGGTAACAACACAGGTGAGGAGCAGTAAGGACTGTTTATTTAAATGTTCATGCAAAGCGTACATCCTTTCATCCATCCTGTATCGACTCTTCCTTTACATCATCCATTAGTTAGCATCACACGTGAAAACCCAGTGCCCACTCTTCCATATTTCACCCCTCCCCTCTCCTCTCCTCCCTCCATCCTCACTTGGTCATGTTGCCCACACTGGGGTGCAGGTCGCTGATGCAGTTGCAGCTGAGGTTGAGCTCGGTGAGGGTGGAGATGGAGCTCAGCGCCAGAGGGAACGTTCCCAGCTGGTTATTGGACAGGTTCAGACTCCGTAACCGAGAGAACCTAAAAAAAAAAGAAGAAAAAAAAAAAATACACAAACACCAGCAGACATTAGTGAGTGTTGAAGAAATACTTTAGTTTGAAATGACAAAAAGTCACAATCATCCTACACGCACGCACGCACGCACGCCACTGCGTCTCTCCCAGCTACAGGACTCCACTATAGTTGCATTGCTGAACATTCACACAGCTGAGAGATTTTTTTTTCCTTTTTTTTTTTACCCAGCATGCCATAGTGCTGGTGAGGGCAACAGTGCTTTGAAGCTTTTGTGCTTGGGTAAATATGATCACAAACAAGGTTGAGAGTTTTGAAAGAAAACAATCAGGCCTCTCTCTGCAGGAATGCAGCTTTGCTGAAGAGTACACGGTGGAAAATCCTAATAACAACAACACCAGTCTGAGAGAGAGAGAGAGAGAGAGAGTGTGTGTGTGTGTGTGTGTGTGTGTGTGTGTGTGTGTGTGTGTGTGTGTGTGTGTGTGTGTGAGAGAGAGAGATGGCGAAGTGGGAGATATAAAGGCATGTGTGAGGTGTGTTTACAAAGAAACAAAGGGCCACCCACATGCTTTCTCTCTCTGTCTCTCTCACACACGCGCACACACACACACGCGCACGCGCACACACACACACACACACACACACACACACACACACACACACACACACACACACGTCAGACTGTGATGTTTGGACGTTTTTAACTTTGCCCTTACTTCCTTACTAACAATGCATGAATAGGGCTGAGCTTCATAATGATGTAATAGTGACTCTGTGATGAATCAATCTGATAATACCGCCGTTCTATTGGCTCTAATCACCTGTCAATCATTCTAAGCAGCTGATGTTAGACATTCAAGTCTTTCCTGAATTTAAAACTGTAAAATGTTACATTTTTCAGATCTTTCCTTTTCAATGTGAATATTTCATTTTTTGACTGAACATAAACCAAATTATAATATATATTGACCATAACATAGTAATTATAGAAGACTATAACATAGAAAGTAAAATAAATAAACAATTAATTTGTAAATTCATGTAAACATTTTAAGAAATTATGTTTCAGAAATTTCACAAAACTATAATTTCCATAAGCAGTTCCATAATAAATAATTCTGACTTGACTTTCTGCCTCAGAATTCTGACTTGATGTTTGTCCTCTAAGAATTCTGACTTGATGTTTGTCCTCTAAGAATTCTGACTTGATGTTTGTCCTCTAAGAATTCTGACTTGATGTTTGTCCTCTAAGAATTCTGATTAGACGTTTTTTGTCTCAGAATTCGGATTAGACGTTTTTTGTCTCAGAATTCGGATTAGACGTTTTTTGCCTCAGAATTCGGATTAGACGTTTTTTGCCTCAGAATTCGGATTAGACTTTTTTTTGCCTCAGAATTCGGATTAGACTTTTTTTTTTGCCTCAGAATTCGGATTAGACTTTTTTTTTTGCCTCAGAATTCGGATTAGACTTTTTTTGCCTCAGAATTCGGATTAGACTGTTTTTTGCCTCCGAATTCGGATTAGACGTTTTTTTTTGCCTCAGAATTCGGATTAGACTTTTTTTTGCCTCAGAATTCGGATTAGACGTTTTTTGCCTCAGAATTCTGATTAGACTTTTTTTGCCTCAGAATTCTGATTAGACTTTTTTTGCCTCAGAATTCTGATTAAATGTTTTTTGCCTCCGAATTCTGATTAGACTGTTTTTTTGCCTCAGAATTCTGATTAGACGTTTTTTTTTGCCTCAGAATTCTGATTAGACGTTTTTTTTGCCTCAGAATTCTGATTAGACGTTTTTTTATTATTTTTGTTGGCCCTAGTCCTCTCCCGTACTGTTGTAACTCTGACTAGAATTGTAACGCACACAAATGTAACGACTCGGCGAAGGAGACACGCTGATACACCTGATGGTGGCGCTATAGATATGTAAAGTTGCTCAAGCGTGTTTCTATGAACGCCATTGAGCGCTCACACACCTCTGGAGCTGCTGCAACGAGCCGTCTGCAGGGAGAAAGTTGTGTTTCAGGTTGAGGTGAGTGAGGTCGTGGCTGTAGAGCAAGTTGGGAGGAAGTTTCTCCAAACTACAGCACGACAGGTCCACTGAACTGATCCTCTGGGACACCATCTGAGAGAGAGAGAGAGAGAAGGACAGAGAGATTAGACAAACGTTCACTGTGATGAGCTTTAATAAGAAAAACACGCACCATTTCAACTCCATTAGCATTTACTCAAGTGCGTGCACTCACAAACACTCACACATACATACATACACACACACAGAGCAAATCAGCCCGTTATCATAATGTTAATCACTGCTAGCTAAACAAAAACTAATTGACCATAACACCATGGACCCCCCCCCCCCCCCCCCCCCCCCCCCCACACACACACACACACATCACAAGCAACTGACAAAACTATACAACATGTGTTTGTATTGTCTTGTACATCATTTTGTGGCTTTTGCAAAGTATCGGTTCAGGTACTGTTTTGGCACCGGTACCGGTTTAAAAGTACTGATTTGGCACCGGTATCGAAAAAAACCAAAATGATACCCAACCCTAATTGTAGTGTCACACACAACCTGATACACCACACAAGATACCACGTGCCATGGCCACACACAAGCTGATGTACAGTAACACAACACACATTACCACGTCACGAATCTACAGCACACCACACGGCGCTAACCACAGATCAGACATCATGTCATACAACGTGATATAATATGGCAACAACAACAACAAATCTTCTGAAGACCTCACGACGGTTTCCTGACTCTACAATCTGTCCTTGCTCTCTCCCTTCCCCGTCTCTGGCCCTCTCTCTCTGTCCGTCTCTGTCCCTGTCTCCCCCATCTCTCTGTCCCTGTCTCTCTCTGTCCCCATCTCTCCCTCTCTTTCCCCATCTCTCTCTGTACTTCTCTCTGTCCTCCATCTCTCTCTCTCTCTCTCTCTCTCTCTCTCTCTCTGTCCCCCATCTCTCTCTCTGTCCCCCATCTCTCTCTGTCCTCCATCTCTCTCTCTCTCTCTCTCTCTCTCTCTCTCTCTGTCCCCCATCTCTCTCTCTGTCCCCCATCTCTCTCTGTCCCCCATCTCTCTCTTTCCCTCTCTCTGTCTCCCATTCTCTCTCTGTCCCCCATCTCTCTCTTTCCCTCTCTCTGTCTCCCATTCTCTCTCTGTCCCCCATCTCTCTCTGTCCCCCATCTCTCTCTTTCCCTCTCTCTGTCTCCCCATCTCTCTCTGTTCTTCTCTCTGTGTCCCCATCTCTTTTTCCCATCTCTCTCTGTTCTTCTCTCTGTGTCCACATCTCTCTCTGTTCTTCTCTCTGTGTCCCCCTCTCTCCCCCCATCTCTCCCTCTCTCCTTCTCTCTCTCCCTGTCTCTCTCTCTCTCTCTCTACTAATCTGAGGCTCCCGCTGGGATGAACACAGCTGACACTACGAGGTTGTTTCTGAGAAAAGCATAGGAAAATAGACCGACTGATTCTGCCCTACTTGGGTTTAGAGGCAAAGCTGTGGGTGTGTGTGAGTGTGTGTGTGTAACTGTACAGTAACACTCATCTGTACGCTGTGTTACATCCAACTTTCTCAAGAACTTACAGCACGAATGATTCTCTCATACATAACACCACAACACGTCAAAACCACACTCAACACCAAATGCCACAACACCAAACACCCCAACACCACTCAACACCAACTACCACAGCACCGATGCATCATGTGACATGACCACTCCCGGCATTACAAACACCACGACAAAACAATACACCATGTGACACGACAACACGAGACATTACAAACACCACATCACGCTTCAACACCAAACAAAGCAACAGCACCAGACATTACAAACACCGTTGCACACGCCACATGCCATGGCACAGCACCACACAGGATGTGACGCAGCACCATGCACAACACCAATGACCACACACCGAACGCCACCACACAACGTTCAACACCAGAAACAACACTAATCAATATATTACACCCGTGTACACACCACCAACACCACAACACAATGGAAAGTCTGTGCATCTGTACTTCTCTTCCTACACCATGTGACACATGGAAAGTTTTGAAAATGGGTTTCTGTGTACTAAGGTTTGTGGGCAAAGTATGAAATTATCAACACACACACACACCTTGGCGGCGTGACGGTGCCAGCGCAGGTGCTCTGTGAAGCTGTCGAAGCTGATGTAGTAGGTCTGACTCTGAGGCCCGGCTGAGCTGAAGGCCAAACAGTGGCTGTGTTTCTTCACCTCCTCTACCTACACACACACACACACACACACACACACACACACACACACACACAGAGAAAAAAGAAAAACAATATCACCTTCAGGCAGTACCACAAAGATGTGAAGTTATTAAAGCTCAAAGTTTGTGTGTGTGTGTTTTTTTTTCAGGGCAATTATGTAACGACCTGCATTTTAATTTGACCCAGGGCTTGAAATCTACATTCTTTAGGACCATGTGGGATTCTTTTCATCAGTACATCAATTATCCAGCGTGAATAAGTCACTCGGGCGTTAATCACGGTGGTTCATGGCTTGACTTTCTCGAGTAAAACGATCGAGCTGTTTAAAGGGGCGTTTAGGAGGGAAAAAAAAATAACGCAACGTTCACAAACATGCTTGATCAGTTTGCTGTATAAAAATAAACAACCTGAAGAGCACAACAGCCTCGAAAAAAAGAAAAAAAAAAACAGTTTACTGTTTATTTTACCTTCATGGCAAGATGTGCATTTTAATACAATTAAAATGGTTATTATTGCCTCCACTAGAGGCAGGATGTGCATTTTGCAACATTTAATTCCTTCAATAAGATATAATTAATAACTTTCCTTCAATAAGAGGCAGAACGTGCAGAGAGAGATGTTCCTACTGCCTCTATTAGAGGAAGGATGTACATTTTATTTAGTCGTTTATTTAAATTGTTAAATAAAGGTAGGACTTTTTAATTAATTTAAGTTGTTAATATTGCCTCGATTAGAGGCAGTATGTGCATTTGATTTAGATAAGGTTGTTCCTATTGCCTCTATTAGAGGCAGGGTACATTTTTAAGAGTTATGTTTCTAATGATCAGGAGCAGGATGTGTATTTTAATTAGAACACGTTGTCATCGCTGCCTCCATTAGAGGCAAAATGTGCATTATAATTACAATGAGGTGTTCCAATTGCCCCCTGGTTAGAGCCACAATGATCCTTTTGAATATTTTAAGTTCTTAACATTGCCTCTATTAGAGGAAGGACGTGCATTTTCTATTGATTAAGTTGTTAACATTGCCTCTATTAGAGGAAGGACGTGCATTTTCTATTGATTAAGTTGTTAATATTGCCTCTGTTAGAGGCAGGATGTGCATTTTATTTAGAATAAGTTGCTAATATCGCATGGTGTGCATTTTATTAAGAGTAAGTTCTTAACATTGCCTCTATTAGAGGCAGGGTGCACATTTTATTTTACTGTCCATTTAAGTTGTTAATATTACCCCTATTAGAGTTAAGATGTGCATTTTGTTTCAATTAAGCTGTTACCACTGCCTTAATTAGAGGCAGGATCCACATTTTATTTAGATTAAGTTGTTAATACTGCCTCTATTAGAGATGGACTGGGCATTTTATTTGGATTAAGTTGTTAATATTAGATGCAGGATGTGCGTTTTGCATTTTTATTTAAATTAGGTTGTTGATACTGCCTCTATTAAAGGGCAGAATGAACAATTTAGTGGTTTATTAGAGGCAGGACATGCATTTTATTGTGCTGTTTATTTAAGTTGTTAAGACTGCCTCTTTTAGAGGCATGATGTACATTTTATTAAGAGTAAATTGTTAACATGTCCTCTATTAGAGGAAGGCCGTGTTTTTTTCAAGTACGTTGTTACCACTGCCTCTATTAGAGGCAGACTGGGCATTTTATTTAAATTTGGTTCCAATACTGCCTCTATTAGGGACAGAATGCACTTTTTTCTTGTTTATTTAAGTTGCTAATATCACTCTTATAAGGGGTAGGATGTGTATTTTAATTCGCTTAACTTGTTACTATTAGGGGCAAGAAGATAATTTCGACTATTTTAAGATGTGAACATTGCCTCAATTAGAGGCAGGTAGAACCGTTTAAACTATGTGTTACTGCGTCGCTGTGTTTGACGCGTTCTGAACAGTGTAGGGCGTTACCTTTCCCCCAATCAGGGGCAGGATGTGCATTTTGCCGGCGTGGCTGGCTTTGATCGAGGACACCATCAGGCAGGTGCCGCACAGGATGACGTGCCGGCGGCTCCAGCGGTTCACAGGTAGCTGCAATTTGCCTTTGCGTACGTTGTATGTCCCGGAGAGCTGCACCCGTTCTGAACTTGCCACGTTATACGGCTTGCCTGCAGACAGAAACACAGACAAGGTTTACAAACGTAGCGGCAACAGGGAACAGAATTCCACAGTCCGGCACACCATCTCATGTAAGACACCCCGTGGTCCGACTGAACACACTCATTCCTCACAATTCTCAACTACACTTTCGTCCCTCATCTAACTGGACTCTTCATCCCAATTTAGAATTATCGTTTATCATTTAAAACATACCGTTGATGAAAACCATAGAGGTGAATCGGGTTTAAAGCTATACAGTATTGTAATTACCCGACATACCAACGAGTTCGTAAGTCCAATTTGTTCGTAAGTCCGATAAACACTGTCCAGGTACTAGGATACGGACACAGTCGGCTATACACAATATAAAACTAACACGTTCCATGATCTGGGCCGACGGTTGAACGATTCGTGTTAAAAGATCGAGCGTTGTCTGCCATCTTTTCTGCAACCTCAACCATTCTCTCAATTATTTTTACTTTTTGTCTCCATCATTTTACCCTGCCTGTTGGATGTTGGCGGGATTTTGTTGTTTATACTCCAGAAATTTAGCTTTAACATCATTAACAAAAAGGAATATTTTTGAAATCTGCTCACTCAAGACGTTAAAATATCTGAACCATGACGTTCATGGAACACCTGCATTATCCTATCTAGTTCTCGTTTGACAAACAGAAATAGAAAAGGGAACAAATGTCAAAACACTGGAACGTGGTAACAATAACCGTCCCACGTCCGAGATGGTGTCCCTCCACCCGAACACGCCAGCCAGATAAAGAAGCGCATGGACGAGTGTACAGGACGAGGGAGGAGGAGGAAGAGGACGGCACCAGAATAAACCCCTTAACCCTCCCGGATGAGATCCTGCCAGGACGTCCTGTTTACACGAGCACGGGAAACAGCAGGGAACCCGAGCACAGACGCACGAGTCACGGCGCGAGCGCACTCGAATTCTGAGTGGCCGAGGAGGAACTCTGTCTGCTTTCGGATTGGTCAGGGGAATGACGAAGTGAACCGCGTGGCGTGAGCGATCGGCGGCAACGCGGACCGGACTATTTATATCTCCAGAGTTTCCTCTGACAGGAAGCGAAGATGAGCGTCTAGCAGGGTCGAGCTGAGGGCGGGGCCAAGCTAGGAACACCTTCCACTCCTGCAGGGGGGCGTATAGGGAATGCGCAGGAGTTAAGGGGGAAGCAAGCAAACTGTGGGCCACTTAATATGGCTTCCTTCCTTCTGTGCTGGTTCAGGAAAGTCCAACAACAACAATAACAAATAAAGTTTATAGCAAGTCTTTATAACTACAAGCTTCAGAAGCAGTCAACTTATTTATATATGTATACACACACAAATATAATTTGATCCTCATACAGGAAGTGAGAGAGTTTGAAGCTCCAAACCAAAATGTGCGTGTTTGTGTGTGTGTGTGTGGCACATGAATAAAAATAGGGAACGCTGCAAAATAATGACAATAATGATAATAAGCACAAGCACACTGCCGCAAAATGTGTGTGTGGTGTGTGTGGTTTGTTTATTAGATTAGATTAGGTGAAAAAGTTTCTCAAGTTTCAGATACGATCATATAAACACCACCTGTAAATACGCATACACATTTATATTTTTATCTGATAAAAAGAAACACATTCACTAAATACAACGTCATGCCCTTTTATGTCCGGAGTGTCCGTTAATTTCTCTTTCAAAATTCAAATCTTTCAACGGTCTTAACTGTCATTCAGATGAAACTGCCGATTTAGATTTCACATGAACCTGAAAAAGTGCATTATACTAAAAATGCAAAAAATTAAGATATTGCAACATGAACAACAGATGCATGTATTTTCTATGTATTTTGTCTTTTGAAGCTTTTTTACAGAAAAAAAAAGTAAGAATTTTCTTTAATTTTTTTTTTTTTTTTTTTAGAGTTCATAGACTTCTAGAAACTTCCAGCAATTTTTGTAATAATACTCAAAGAAATGTGAATAAATGCATTTAAATGATTATTGTTTGAAGCGAGTCAGTATAATGCTGATCAGAAGTCAGTTTTCTGCATTATACGTATAACATAAAAAAAAAAAAAGTATTAATTTATAAAAAATAAAAACTCTGCCTTGGCCAATGAGGTAAATACACATAAAGGGGTGCCAATAATTTCGGACATTACATTATACAAAGGCAGGTGTGTGTGTGTGTGTTTTTTTTAAGAATGTATATTG
Source organism: Clarias magur (assembly GCA_013621035.1). NCBI lineage: Eukaryota > Metazoa > Chordata > Actinopteri > Siluriformes > Clariidae > Clarias > Clarias magur. The sequence goes on along the minus strand of QNUK01000185.1, from coordinate 1,150,692 downwards.
GTTTGAAATGGGGAAATGAATGCATATTGTGTGTGTGTGTGTGTTACAGTGCTGCTCACACGGAGAGAATAAGGCCATGTCCCCAAACTGTAGCTCATTAGTGATTCCCTGAGAGAGAGACAGAGATGTCCTCACTGTAAACTGGGCTACACACACACACGCACAGAGCACAATGTACACTAGAGTCCTGACCCACATCCTGCAGCCGCTCTACATCTACAAACTCTTTGCGTCTCTCTCTCTCCGTCTCTTCAGGTGCCTGTCTCCCTCCCTCTCTGTCCACGTCCGTCACTCACGCCGTCGCTTTCTCCCGGCCTGTCTCTATCTTCTATCGATCTTGTCTGTCCATCGTCGCATCTATAGGTCTGCTCTTTCTTCCTTTAGTTTATTCTGTCTCTCCATCACCGTTTGTCTTTCTATACGTGTTGTTTAGTCTTTCCGTCTTCACTACTTTATTTTTCTCCATCAACTAATCTGTTACCAGACTGAAGCACCACTGTGTGACACACACACAGCATCCTTATCTCTATCCCGCTCTGTCTCCATGTCCATCTCAGACAATCCCACTAGCGGTGCTTTAGTCTGATATGCACACTTTTTACACTGACGTTGGATTTTATCGTTGCAGGTTCTGTACAGCAGCTGAGATTATTTATTAAACACACTCATATACTGTATACGTGTGTGCGTACTGTATATACCCCATTTGATCTGGAGTATAAAACACACCCCTGCCACACTTCCCGGCTCCAAAGATCCTGCTGCGTGACTGTGCTCATTTCATAACCATCACATTTAAAGGAACAGCGATGCGACGCCTCCATAAAAACTGATCAGCTGCCGTATCGATTAGCACCGCTAGCATATCTTAGTGGTAGCGTATCTGTTCGCCACATGCCCCTGAGCCGTGTTACGTTTTGGGTTTAACAGATTTCTGGACTCTGCATCAGTGAAATTCAGCAAACACGTCTGTGGCTCAGGTTTAAACATCACGCATACTGTGAGAGCACAACATAATGGAGTAACGCTAGAGAGGGGTGACTAGGATGATGGCGATTGACTGGATGACAAGGATGACGACTGGATGTAGTTTGTGTGAGAACACACTCCCAATCCGAGAGCTTCTCTGAGACGCCTGCAGGAATCTGTCCGCCGCCTCCTCCTCCTCCTCCATCTCACCACCACCTCCTCCCGTCTCTCCATCTGTCGCTCTGCCTTCACGTCCTCTCATTAGCGGTGTGATACGCAGATAATTAATTTCCTGATGAACGTCAAACTGACAGTCTGGCATGAAGGCCCAGGTCGGTAGGATACAAACCCGACTTGTTGCACGTACACACGTGCTTTCACACACACCCGCTTGTGCATGTGTACACACACACACACACACACACACACACACACACACACACAGGTGTTCAGGTATCCGGAATGCAACAAAAGTATTTGACACATTGGAGCCAGGACTCATCAGGTGTGTCTATCTCTCACACACACACGCACACACACAGCTTAATCAGCCTGCAGAGACTATTCTCTCTCTCTATCTATCTAAATGTCTGTCTGTCTCTCTTTCTATCCACCAATATAGGTCTTTCTCTCTATCTGCTTCACTATCGATCAGTCTATAATCCTCTCTGTCCTCTTGTCTCTCTCTCTCTGTGTAACTCCATCTCCCTTTCTCTCTGTCCATTTACCCTCTTTATATATCTGACTCTCCACCTCACTGTCCATCCATCTTTCTCCCTATCTAACTCTCGCACTCTGTGTGTCCACCCGTCCATACATCAGTGTCTCTGTCTCTCTCTGAGCATCCATCTGTCTCGCTCTCTGCCTGCCTGCGTTCATCTTCCTCCATGTCCATCGCCACTTTATCCGTCACCATCTCTCTGCCCATATCCTCCCCTCTATATCTTAAACATCTCCATCCATCTGTATACAAATTCTAGAAGAAGCTAATTTAATTGCTAAGTCATGTGATGTTTATAAAATAAAAAAATAAAAAAAAAACACCCCGAGAGGAGATAATCATCATCTAATCATTTTGTCGGCTACTCGTACTGAATCCTGAATGAATTCTTCTATTGCTTGTGACTATTTGCACGACGATTCCCTGTTAATCAGCTCTCACACACCGTGGGCACGTCCTGAACTCCAGCAGACTGAGGCAGAGCTACAGGAAGAGACGGAGACAGAAGTCCAGACACTAGCGCACTCCCAGCTTGTTTCGTGCTTTTCCTGTCTCGCGCTCTTCTTCTTTTTATTCTTCCTCCTGTGTCCGGCTGAGCTCTCGAGAGTTACACAAGAGGACGCGAGCTCTGGCGTGATGACGAGGCAGAAGCCGAAACGCCGGCTCATCAGAATTGCCGCGTCACGCCTGCGAGTCTGAAACTCGCCGATCAGCAGCCGGCGGTTCGGTTTCGGAATCGGATTTCCCGCACCGGAGCAGATGAGGTGAAAAACGCAGGGCTATTCCTGGACCTTGTTTTGCTGAGCGCATATGAACTTGAGTGACATCCGATTCTTAATCCATAGGGTTTAATATAATGTTGGCCCCGCCCACTTTGCAGCTATAACAGATTCATCTAATCTGGGAAGGCTTTCCACACTGATGTGGGATGAGAAGGCCTGTCTCGCAAGTCTCTGTTCTAATTCATCCCAAAGGTCGTCCGTCAGGTTGAGGTCAGGACAGTCAAGTTCTTCTCCACCAGACTCAATCCATGTCTTGATTTGGAAATTGTCCAAAATGTCTTGGTATGCTGAAGCATTAAGCATTTCTTCCTGAAGAACAACCCCACACCATAAAGTAAGAGAACACGTCTCCACTGCTCTAGAGTCTGGTGGCGGTGAGCTTTACACCACTGTATACGACGCTTTGCATTGCACTCGGTGATGTAAGACTTGGACGCAGCTCCTCTGTGATGGAAACCCATCTCATGAAGCTCTCTACACACTGTTCCTGATCTAATCTGAAGGCCACATGACGTTTGAAGGTCCCATACGCTGACCCCGCTCTGTGATTTTACTCTCTGTGGCCTGACACTTGGTGGCGGTGTCGCTGTCGTTCCCAGTCGCTTTTAATACCCCTAACAATTGACTGTGGAATATGTAGCAGAGAGGAAATTTCACGACTGGACTTATTACACAGGGGGCGTCCCATCACTGTACCATGCTCCTGAGAGAGAGACATTCTTTCATTAAATGTAACCTGGAAGTGACTGGAACAACTGAATTCAACGATTTAGATGGGGGAGTTAATACTTTTGGCAATATTAAGTATATCTAAGAAAATCACCAAGAGAACGTTTTATCGTACACTAGGATTTAGATTTTTGTTGTGCTTATTTACCATCCTGATATTTTATTTCTACCTGCTCGAGCGTCCTCAAGTGTCTCGTCTCCGTCGGATGTCGAGTCGACGTGATTACGAGCTCGTCTGCATACTTCAGAGTCTCGGCATAGCAAGAGAAGCTATGTAACACATGCACGAGCTCAGATTTCCGGAGATTAGCGCTAATGATACGACACACACACTCTCTCCCTGCCCTGCGGACACACACACGCGCCTATGTTGTCTGTGACGCCCAGCGAGACTAAACACACAAAATAAATCTGAAGTATTAATATTAAGGACGAATAAGAGATACTCATATAAGTGATACTCACTCCAAAGACAAATCCCTGTGTGTGTGTGTGTGTGTGTGTGTGTGTTGGGTTAGGTTGTGTGTAAGTTTAGAGCTTATAAAATATTTACACCTGCTAAGAAAAACTCTCATTTTTGTATCTATAGATGAGCAACTTTTAACAGATTAAAAAATATATATATATTTATTGGAAATTAAAGATGAGAATCACAAGGGCCGCCCTGATACGATATTATACGATATTACAGCGATTCTATTAGTATCCTAAGGTTATGATAACCCGATATAATATTTGTGTTGTTTTATTTTTTTACATTTTGTTACAATTCCAAAAAAAGCTTTTCAAACAGTTCGCACCAGGACGGTGCTGTGCTAATGTGAGAACAGGTTCAGAGTGCACCACCTGTAGGACTGTAGAGGAACTGCAACACGCCTACATCAAAGGCAAGCACACAAAAGAATTTATTTATTTTTTAATTATGGCGATAACGTAACTGAATTGATTTTTCCCCACCATCTCTACTGGGAATTATAAGTTCTGTATTTTATTAAAATTATTTATTTACATTGGTTAAAATATATTACATTTATTTAGCATAACACGAAATCAAGTGAATTTCAAAATAATCTTGTAAAAGTCTTCTTTCTTTCAAATTCTGTTGAAAAGGTTTGGTTTAATAATTTATTTCAACAAATATATTTTTTTCATAGAATTTGTCATGTTTTTTGTTATGTAAAAAAAAAAAAAAAAAACTAGCCTCCTTTAAATTCTATTGATGTATGGACTGTTGTGCTGAAAATTATTACTGATGCATTCATTATTAAAAATTTTTTTTATTAACAAATCCTAAAAACACCTTAAATTCCTATTTCCCATTATTTGATTTATTTTCAAAATACCTATATATATATTATTAATACAAATATACGTGTGTGTGAAGTTGTTACACCATCCTAAAGTCACCTGATACTATATTTTATCTATTTATTTATTCTTTTTTTATTGAGGCGATACATGAGCCGAGATGACAGAACAGAACCGCGATGCGTCACTGAATCCATTGTTTTCTTGATTTATTCTTATTGAATACCGACATGGTGTTTTTCTTTTATTCCTGCAAGTTATTTTATAGATTTTCACAGAAAAACGTAATTGTTTTATATAGTTATTTGTATGTAGTATTTAACCTAAAGTTCAGCATTTATATGATTGAATTTAATTGTTTAAAGTAAATAAAAAAATAACCCTTTCCCCCCCCTCCTCCACAGGCAGATTTCATAAAGCTACACTTCGAACAGTTAATGTTTGGACCGCTGCTATATAACTTTGTTAAAAGAACCGACAACGTGATTAGCTTTATATGAATTTAAGCCATGTGTGTAACGCTAACTGTATTTTTATTCATGTACTTATTTATGTATTTATTTATTTATTTAAATGTTTTATTTATTTATTATTATGTGCGTGTGTTTACATTTCTTTACTCTGTGATCTGCTTATTATTCATTGCGTGTCCCTCCCCGTTTATTTTTTTCCCCAACTCTTGAAGCATTGCATTTGTTTGTTTCATAGTTGAATTTCTAATAAAAAGTTAACAAAAAAAATTACTTTTCTTCTTTTTTCAACATCTTTTTCAACACACATGTTTTATCTTTCTGCATGTATTTATTTAATTATTTGAATGTATTATGTAATTTAGTTTTATATAAATTTGTCGTTTAATTTATGTAAGTTTTGCGTTTATAAATCAATTAATTTTTTATGTCATTATTAGATCATTATTTACGTATCATATCTGTGTACTGATTGATTTATTATTCACCATGTACTGTAGATCTGAATTCAGTTATTCCTCACTGATCAGTAAGTAATCACTTGGTAGTGACTGGATGAGCCTCCTGTCAATCATTCCAGTGGACTGCACAGAACAGGGTAGGTGCTTGTGGGCGGGGCTTAGTGCTTATGTACGAGACAATGGGCGGGCTTGAGGAGAAGAAAAGAACTGAAATGTAGAAAATCAACAGCATCACTGCTGAGGACTAGTCTAAACTCGTTTGAGCACAAGTGTGTGTGTGTGTGTGTGTGTGTGTGTGGGTGTGTGTGTGTGTACAGTATTTCAAATCAGTTTATTTTATTTTTGCGCATAGTACTGGGATTTGCTGTGTGTGTGTGCGCGCGTGTGTGTTAGGTATTGGGGGGCTGCTGGTTGTTGACGCAACACAGCTGGCTTGTGCCCACTCTCTACGCTCCAGTTATATAATGTGTGTGTGTGTGTGTGTGTGTGTGTGTGTGTGTGTGTGTGTGTGTGAGAAAGAGAGAGAGAGTGAGAGGGAGAGAGAGAGAGTGAGAGGGAGAGAGAGAGTGAGAGAGAGAGAGAGAGAGAGAGAGAAGTGAGAGGGAGAAGAGAGAAGAAGTGAGAGAGAGAGAAGAGAGAGATGAGAGAGAGAGTGCGAGTAGAAGAGGAGAGAGTGAGAGGGAGAGAGAGAGAGAGAGAGAGAGAGAGAGAGAGAGAGAGTTATAAAACCTTATGCTGGGAACACCGGCCCTTTGATCAGACCGCTCTTCATCCAGACTACTGCGCGCTCTCTCTCTCTCACACACACACACACACACACAATTACATACACACACACACACACACACACACACACAGAGCAGACTATTACATAAAGCATGTTACTTTAAGAAAGTAATGCCTCTCTCTTCACTCAATGAAAAGAAAGCTAAAGCAATTATTTATTATTATACACACACACACTTCAGGAACAGAGAAATAGGATGATGTACATTATATTAATGTAATATTAGTAATATTTTCATATATCTCGACATATAACGCATAGCATTGAATTATTATATATTATATATATTAATATTATATTATATATAATATTGAACTATTTTACACGGTCAATGAATAAATTATATAAAAAAAGAAAAAAAAAGAAAAATTTATCGGAAAAAAAAGAAAATTATAAATAAAAAAAAGGTACATTTAGACATAGAAAACAATAAATAGCTTATACAAAATCTGTGGGAACATTACAGACGTAAAACACTTACAGAAATCAAAATAAAGACGTTAAGAAATACATAAATATAATACATCTTTCATATTGCTAAAAAACATATTAATTTGCTTTTTATTTATTCATTTAATTGTTTTACTTCTGTAATTTTTTCCCATAGATTTTATACATTAACTCTTTACTGTTTTATACGTCTACATGTACAATTTTGTGCATGTACTTACACCTTTATTTATGTATATTAAATATTTCAGATAATTTTTTTTATTTATCCATCAATTACATTTTTTTGGTCATTTTTTAAAAATTATTGTTATTTATTTATTTATTCCAAATCCACCACCAGGAACGAGCTGAACAGCGCGCACACACACACACACAGCTCAGGTGATAAGGCATGATTCATGTTTTTTTTTTTCATTGTGTTTTATTGCTCTGTATGTATGTGTGTGTGTGTGTGTGTGTGAAAGCAAAAGTGGCTCTGACACACACTCCAGGAGGTCAGGAGTTCAGCGCACCAATCCCATCATGCACTGCTCAGTGTAAAAAAAAAAAAAAAAAAAACACATATATATATATATTATATATATATATATATATATATATATATATATATATATATATGTGTGTGTGTGCTAAGTGGACAGGTTACAATTTGCCTGCTTGTATGTGTATATACACACACACACACACACACACACACACACACACACACACACACACACACAAACTCGCGCCAGAATGAAATCAAGCGATTCCTTAGCAATAACACTCTGGAGGAAGCGCCTGAGCTGCACAGTTATGTAACACCAGAGAGAGAGAGTGAGAGAGAGAGAGTGAGAGAGAGAGAGAGAGACACTGGAGAGGAAGTCAGACATGTTTAAAGAGAAAGATCAGAAAAATAGATTTAAAGAGAAACGCTGGAGGAGAGAGAGAGAGAGAGACACAGAGTGATGAGAGGAAGCGAGACCACATAAGGGTAGAGACAGGGACTAAAGATAAACTACATGGAGAAAGCAGGGATATACTAAACAAATAGACAAAGATACCGGTGAGAGAGACCGGAGAGCTTCTCAAAGTGATACACTGGATAAAAAACAACAACAAATAGAATAGTGACTGGGTAAAGACGACAAACATGAGAGAAGAGACGAGACTGGGAAGACTCGACCAATCGAGAGAGATTGGTGAGAGAGAGACTGGACAGAGATACTAGACAGGATAACGATATTAATGTTTTAAATAAAGTTAAATGGATAAATATAGTGAATGAGGAGGATATACATGTATGAGAAAGACCGGATGAATGATCATCCGTATAGAAAGACTGGAAACTGAGCAGAGAGACGGGAAAGAGATAAAGAAGATAAAGAGATTACATGAAGAGAATTCCTTTCATCTGTACTCTTTCCAGTCTTTCCCAGTTCTCTTCAAATAGAGACCAGACAGAAACTGGATAAAGTGACTATAGAGCGAGAAAGACTGGAAGATAATCGAGAGTGGGAGACTGAATAAAGAGACAAGAGAAAGACTGGACAAATGAGAGAGAGAGAGAGAGAGAGAGAGAGAGAGAGAGAGAGAGAGAGAGAGAGACTGGAAAGTGGGTAGATGAAGAGAATTAGTAGTGGCAGCCTGGGTAATGAGACTGGACAAAAAGGATGGAGAGGGACTGTGTAATGGGACTAGGGAGAGACTGCATGAAGAGACTGGAGAGAGACTGGAAAGAGGACAGATGAAGAGAATTAGGAGTGGGTGTCTGGATAAGGAGGCTAAAAAGAGATTCAGGACACAGAGACTGCCTGAAAGGCACCGAATACAGGGACATGTGGCAGAACTGATACTGGATAGAAGACTGGACAAAAGATGTGAGAGAGGGTGAGACGGGACCGAGATACCAGAGCAAGGTTACATATAGACGACTCTTGGAGAGAGACGCTAGATAAAAAGCATGGCGTTGCGTCTGTGGTAAGAGCAGACCTGTCCTCATGTCTCAGTGTCATCACGTCCTTTTCTCCTCTAAGGGGACACTCTCTCTCTCTCCTTTCCCACAGCAGCGAGGCTGATGGAGCGGCACTGACGCTCACATCCACCGTGTTTACTCTTATTATCTGTTTGTGTTCCTCTGCAGTAGATGTTTCTGGAGAACTTTGTCCTCGCTAAACAGGTCTGTCCGCATCTCACCTGGCGCTGAACTCCGGTTAGTTCTCTACAGCGTTATAGCGGTATATAAAAGATATTAAGAGCGTACTGCAGGCTAACATTTCTGACAACGCAAGCCTCAACGAGTCTGGAGTTATCCCGGGCGGGAACGCCGTCTCTGTGCACAAACGTTTCCCCAAACTCACACCTTCAGTGAAGTAACAATGCACACTGTGATCCTGCATTACACGTGCAGGCTTGATCGCCTTTAACGAAAAGGTCACGCATTCCAAGATGAGACATAACTGAAGAAACTACCGTCGGAGCACCCTGAGGTCTGGGGAACCCGCTTTTTTTTTTTTTTTTGCATCATCGCAAATTCAAATTTTGCTGTCTTGCAAAACGTAAAGAACATCTTTTTTTAAAGTTTTGTACAGATGTTGTCCAATCAGCACCAGGTAACCGTCTACCCATCCATTTTCTTCCACTTATCCGGGTCGCAGGGGCAGAAGATTAAGAAGAGATGCCCAGGTCTCTCCTAGGTCCTTAGCCATTTCCACGGATCTTCAGCATGTCGGACATGCCTGAAACACCTCCCTAAGGAGACACCCTAACCACATGCCTGAAAAACCGACGCAGAGCTAAAAGCAATTCGTTAACTGTCCAGAAAAAAGGAATTCAAAGGACTCGCGGGGAGGAATAAGGAGCCCGCGGCTTTGCCCTGGGGCCAGGCCTGAAGAGGGTCTGAGAGTCGTCAGTTACCCTTTTCCCACCAAAGGCAGGTCCGGTGCACAATTTCCGACCAGGTCTTTGTTTTCAGACGGCCAAGGCACCGGCCCTTGGACTGAAAAACATGGTTTCATGGTGGCGCTGATCCTTTTCTGGGCTAGAACATAAAAACACTTATGTCAATGGCTGCAAATGGGTGGGATTATCACAACCAACTAAAAATTTGTGACCCAAATGCTTCCTAGTAACGATGAAGCCAGAAGAATGGCTCATAAAGACATGTCGAAGTTCACCACTGCATTTATGCTTGTCGCTAGAATTAATTGTTTTTTACAGCTAGCATTACTTGGAAAGTAGAAACGTACTTGGGGGTATACAGTGGAATAACTCTCTAGACCGCGTAATAACAAAACCAATTCTTTGGAGGTTCACTACTGGACCAGCTCTAAACCGGCACCAAACATGAACTAGCACCTGATGGTCGTGACCCTATCAGTCTGGGCACAGCATGGAAGAGCTACAGGGGACAATCCAACAGTCGGCTCACTACCTGCAGGAGGAGGACCAAAGGAAACAGGTTTGTAGGAGCCGGTTCATCCATAACGAACGTGACAGCAACGTTACCAAACAGGAAGTGAAGACGTCCCAGCAGTGATGAGACTATGTAGATGACTCGATGACTTAGGCCCAAATCAAGGTTCTTCTCATAGCTGATTCACGGAGACATGTTGCACGTTGCTGATGTAAGAAATGTTATACAGGAAGTCAGGAAGTTTTTTTTTTTTTAATGGTAAGAAAAACTGGATTTTCAGTCCTATCGGATTTGGGCCCGACGGTTACACGATTGTTCATATATTGGAACGTTCATCCTTAACCAAGACTTTAACGATAACGTTTGGGTACGTGTCAACAGCGGTGTGACGTGTTCGGACTAAGCTCATCAGCTTGGTCAAAAGAACTCCACACTCTCTGGATCTCACCTAGAGAGTGCTGTAGTTTACAAATTAGTAATATTTTTGTTTGGACATTAAGTTGTAAACATTTTGTGTCTCAGGAAGGTTGTCGATTTGTGATTTTGAAACATTCTAATTTATTTGAATGAAAAAAAACATGCAATTGAATAAACTGATACCTGAGCTCGAGAAAATACTGGCTGATTTGTGGTCCGGGAACAAATTTAACCCGACGTGAACGCCTTAAACCGTTCAAACGCCCAGGTCAAGATGTTTGTAAAAGCTGGAGCCACACGATTTATGCTGGTTAATGAATCGTCCTATCAGTGGGAAAGCACGGAGATCTGGACGAGTATGGTGTTTAGCTTGGCAGGCCTTCATCATCTGCTTTAATCCCTCACAACGTATGACTCGACAGACTCGGGAGTTTGAGCGTGTTGAGGGAATATTTTTTACGAAATGAGGGACTGGATCAGACGGGTCTCTACCTGAGGTCCGTGAGAGTGGGACTATGGACTATGACGCGGGTTCAGAGCCCACATGCTTTTAGCCGTTCTACTCTTTGTACACATCTAAGCCTGAGCTTTATATCCCACGTCAACGGAACGTCCGTGATGGTCTCTGTCAGGTTGCGACCAGGATTACGGTTTCTGTGTGAACGCCGGAGTCAGCGGATCGGGCCGACGTGGAAGGACGAGCTGCGGGAGAGCCGGAAGCCCCCCCACCTCGAAGAGGATCCGGTTCCCTCCGCGCTGAAGCTGCTGAAACCGGACACGTCCCGAGAACAAGGAGGAGAGGACATGGGGGAGGGGGGGAAGGGTCGGGGACCGGGAAGACGCAGCCGTGCTGTTTACATCAGCCGAGGCTGATTCATGAGGACACGTCGAAAAGGCTCGAGCACTGACGTGTTTATGTGCCGTGGACAAACAGGGACAATCCCGTGTGATCCCAGAACACACACAGTATTGTGTCCCTAGTTTTACAATCGACCTTCATTTATTTCAAAATTTCTTTTTCATTTCTCCAAACCTTTCTTGCAGAGGAACACCAAAACGGATGATTTAATTATTATTATTATTTTTTTAATAGATAGAATTCCCTTGCATATTCACACAACAAAAAACAGAACTACAACTAGCACTACTCTATTATTATTATAAATTCAGCGCTTAGATTTCGTGTGTGGGAGACGCGCAGGATAACAGTCCTGCTGGAGTTTCCTGATCACATCAAGAGAACCATCGCAAATCAGTTAGACTACACACACACACACACACACACACACACACACACACACACACACACACACACACACACACCCTGTGTGCGTGCGTATCACAGTCCTGAAGCAGAGCGATTTTTCTCTCAGAGCAGTGAGACGTTATCTGATCCAGCCAAGGATGCTGCAGTGAGGACGACCGAGCTCTAACAGCTAGACCAGACACACACACACACACACACACACACACACACACACACACACACACACCAGGGAAAGAGGAAATAAAAACAATTGCCAAACAATAATAATAATAATAATAATAATAATATTAATGACATCATAATGATGATGACATTTATGATTTAGAATAAATGAACCACAATTGTACAGAACCGATCAATTTAACCAAAACTTTTTTTCAAGTTTTAGTTTTAATTGCATTTAATTCTCGAGCGTTTGACCTTTCTGAGCACCAAGAGTTAACAAGCCGTCTTCCATCTGTTAAATGACTAACTGGTTCCAGAATAAAAATCATAGACTAGCTCGTCGTAGCAGTTAAATTATCGGAGCTACTTTACGCATTTGCCAAAAGAACAACTTATAGTGCTGGGAGTTAACTAGCTAGTCAGGATGTTTAAATACACAGCTACTGTAGGTCTAGCATTTAAACAACTAGCTATTACTACAAGTCAAATAACCAGCGACTCGGAGGATTGAAATAACTAGCTAGTTCTGTCAGCGAACTAATTATACAAGTAGTCGAAGCGTATGAATAACCAGTTAGTCGCTTGAGATGCATAGGCTATGCATCGCTATACTTTTGTGTGCGCTGCTAATCTTTGATTCCGAAAAGTTTGCATTCGTGGCGGTAAAATGGTGCAGTTCCTCTATGAGTCTCCAGGTGGTGCACTTCAGCCCGAGTATTTAAAAAAAATAAAATACAAATACAGTACACAGCTCTTACATTTAAACAACTTGTAGTTCTAGTAGTTAAGTAGCTAACGTGACCTGTTGTATAACTAGATTTCTGTTTTATTCTATTTAATTTTGTAACGGTTGTAAATTTCTATATACCAGTCTAATTTTTCTTTTTATTTTAATATTGAAAAATCTATATTTAGTTTAAGTAATATTTTTTATCTTATCAAGTAAGTATCTTTCTATTTTAGGGTCCCGTATATAAGCGCTTCACTGCATTTCACATTGTGTATGGTCGTATATGTGACGAAGAAAATCTGATAAGAAAAAAAATGAACTAGATGGATATAACCGGCTAGTCATTAGAGATGGGAGAAAAAAAAACGGATTTGGTTATGTATCGCGATTCTTTTGGAAGGAAATTCACGTATCGCTGCATTCAGTCAGAAATTTCTTCCTTTTAATTTTTTTTATTTAGATACGTTTACATTTGAGGTGGTAAAACTGTGCAGTACCACTATAATCCTACAGGTGGTGCACTTTGAACTATCCAGTTTGCAGACAAGCAGTGCAGCATCCTGAGTACTCAACAATTAGTTTAGAATTGTAACAAACTCAGAAAAAAATTATTATTGAATCTGGGTATTTATAAAATTATGATACTAAAAGAATCGTAATACTGACGGAATCTACAGAGTTCTCGCATTTAAACTTCTAGTAGTTAACCAGTTAGGTTAGGTTAGGTTAATTAATTAATTAGGTTAATTAACTAACTATTCAGAGCGTTTAAAATAAGAACTAGCTAGTCCTGTCAGTTCATAACTAGTCGTGGTATCTGAATACGCAAATGTAAACGGCTAAAACGCTCCAGGTCCTCTGTCATTCCTGTCTTACAATATAACCGCCGTTAAACCGCAGATTTTAATCGCACACTGTTTGTTTTATGAGCGCTGCTACTAACTACAGCGCCGTGTCGCTTCCCTGTTCGCTGCTGTGAGAAAGTATTCACCCCCCCTCCCTCCCCCGCCTCTCTGCTCTTCTCTGTCACTCATCATATTTGTCTCATTGAACGTTTTCAGATTTCAGATCCGAACAATAGGAAAGCGAGTAAACACGTGTGCCCGCACACACACACACACACACGCACGCCCGTGTCCTCGATTCACCTCGACCTGCCGCTCCACTTTCAGCAGGAAAAACTGCGACCGCAGGCTTCCTTATAATCCCAGATCGTATCGCAGCGAGGAGCTCGGCCCAGTCAGTCGCTCCTGCTTTACAGGACGGACGCATCGCTAGGCTGTACCACACCGTCCCGCCGTTACCCTGGCAACCGGCAGTCCCCCCCCCCTAACAATCGGCCCAATGTCTGAAACCCCGCCAGCTGAGCTCGTCACCTGTTGATCAGGTTTTACCTCAGGAAAGTTATAGGGGAAGTTTCACAAATTCACACTCCTGCAGTGTTTTCCCACAACACACACACACACACACACACACACACACACACACACACACACACACACACACACACACACACACACCCCCTGGGAGCTAGCGTGGCTTACTGCTTTACCTCATACTCAAATACACAATTCGACATAAAACTCGTACGCGGCTCTAGTGACAACATGCTCAGGGAAACTCAGGTTGTCTCTCTGTCTGTCTGGTTTGTGTTTTGGTCTCACTCTAATTACCGAGTAATTTTTCTGTGATGATTTAAAGTAAACCGCCACATTTATTTCCCCCTGAATCAGAGAACTATATATAGAATTACACAGTCACGTTCTTGACTCAGATGCTATTCCACAAAAATAAATAAATAAATACATTTCTGTTTTTTTTTCTCAATTATGATGATTATTTACTTACTATTTTGAACTGTAAGATGATATGTATTACATGTGACGTACAGTATTTAATCCTCACCTATGACGTTATTTAGTTACACACTGGTTTGTAATAACTTACAATTCATCTACTTATCTATTATTTTGTTCTTTCTTTTTTTCTTTTTTTATTATGATGATGAATTTTGTTATTATATATATTCTATATTTTTTTTTTCAAGATAAAATTACATCCCATTTACTTTGCATTTTGTTCTGACTGTTTTTATCCTTTTTTTGCCACTTTTTCACGTCATTATAATTATAGTCAAATTCTTCAGTGAGAACTTTTCACTATTAAACTTTCTTCTCAGAACTACAGCAACCATTTTCAACTCCTTCATATGATACATTTTTATTATTTAAATTATAAATAGTAGTAAAAAAATAAATAATAGTCAAATATAAAGTCAAATATAAATAATAATTTTAAGTCTAACATGCGTTATTGTGTAATTTCCTACAAAAATAAAACTGAAAAGTCATTTTTCCAGACAATACTTCTTCCAGAAAATTCTTCTATTACACTTTGCTATAATTATAATCTTAATTACTACTGAGGTAACTATTAATATATATAATTAATTAATTATTATTAATAATAATATTATTATTATTATTATTATTATTATAATAATAATAATAATAATAATGTATAGAATCTCTATAATGGAATTATATACTATTCATCTTTACTATTATTTCACTATTAATTCAGTACAAAATAAAATACATTTAAAACATTATTTTTTAGCAAAATTTTTTTATTAAATATTAATAATAATACAAAATCAAATAATCTAGCAGAAAAATATTTGTAAAATATTTTATATAATTATAATCACTTTTTTTCATCTGAATGGGAATATCAACGATTATTTATTTGCTTAGAAATGTTTTTTAAACTGTAAAGTATAATAACGTTCAATTCATTTATTAATTACCTATTATTTTGTAAAAAAAAAGTTTTAATTTTGTAAACTTCATAGTTTTAAATCTCACCTTAAGACACTTTGGCATTTAATGGAGAGTGATGAGGTATTCTTCTTGCTGTTTTTATTTATTTATTGTTTTACTGTTTCATTTGCTTATTTGATGCAATGACGTTTTTTTTGGTTGTATAATTTATGATTGATTTATTTCATTATTTCTTAGGTTTGTCTGCTTTGACTTAACTAGAAGCAGAAAGGACAAGTGTATATAATGTAAAAAACAAACAGAAAAAAGAACAAATAAGGAAGGTGTGTGTGTGTGTGTGGTTCTGCAGAATGTTCAGTAAACCTAAGCATCTCATTTCCTTATAAAACTGCACTGATTCTACCTCAGACTGTATTTTATAAGCAAAGGCTTTATTATTATTATTTTTGAACACATCCTTTTGCTGTGACACAGTGACTTGTGTGTTCCGATACTTTTGCACCGCACTGTAGATATGAATCTGTGACGGTTTTCTTCTCTGGAACGCTGCATGACTTTGCTCTTTTTTTTTTCTGAGTGTGCTGAGCGTCTTCACCTGAGAGAAATCAGATGTACAGAGAGGGAGAGGAAGTGGAGTGTGTGTGTGTGTGTGTGAGAACAACGTTACGGCATGTTAACATTCGCTCGTCCACAGTAACTCTCTACTTCCTCCTTTTTTTTTTTCCTTTTTCTTTTCATTGGCTTTGTGTGTTTAGTTTCAAACTGAACAAGGCCTGAAGTCCAGAGCCAGCGGGCATCCGGGGTGTCCTGGCCCCGAGCCAGCCACAGAGTCACATGGAGAGGCCACGTGAGAGAGAGTGTGTGTGTGTGTGTGTGTGTGTGTGTGTGTGTGTGTGTGTGTGTGTGTGTGTGTGGTTCACGGCTCATCACGGAACACTGTGTGAGGGGTTAATGGAGGATTTTATTGGCCGGTGCTGAAGTGCTGAGATTTGGACGGGTATCTCACACACACACAAACACACACACACACCGTATCGTCTTTATTAGCTCGTAAACACACTTCTACTAAATACAACGGGGTGTAACACAAACACTCTCTCCATTCAGAAATCACACTCCTCTAGCACTTCCTTCACACACACACAGACACACACACACACACACACGGTTCCCTCTGTAGGACTTTGCAGGCTCTCATCGAGTGTGTGTGATATCTGAGATCAGGGATTTAGAGTGAGAGAGAGAGAGAGATTCTCCTCCCCGATCACACCGTGTTTAAGGACACCTGAGGAATTCTGCACCGTCAGCCAATAAGACGAGGGGGGGGCGGGGCTTCAGACTCACAGCCGAGTTCCCTACTCGAGCTTGTACAGTCCGAGTCTGAAAATTAAACCTGAGGAGCGAGGATTCTCACGAGCTCATCAAAGTCTTAAACTCTACAGGATTTCATCTGATGTTTTTTTTTTTTTTTTTTCCCCTGCAGTAGACGGACGTAATGAAATGAGGCTGTGATTGAGAGACAAAAAAAGAAAGACAGAGAGAGAGAGAGAGAGAGAGAGAGAAAGAAAGAAAGAAAGAAAAGGGAAAATAAACACATGGATAGATAAATGGACAGAGAGAGAGAGACATTCAACAAAAGAAAGAAAGAGACAAAAGACAGATAGACTGATAGATGAACCACAGAAAGAAAGGAACAAAGAAAAGGAAGATATATATAGATATATAGAAAGAGAAAGAGAGAGAGAGAGCCATAAGAAGAAAGACTGAAAGAAAAAGAGTGAAAGAAAGAGCTAGACAGACATACAACAACAGAAAAAGACAACAACAAAAAAAACATGGACAGACAGGTGGATGGACAGACGAATAGGCAGTCAGAAGGACAGACCTTTAGATGGATGCAGGATAATAAGGTTTAATGTCTGCACAGTCTCTCACACACACAGAGTTAGCGGTGCTGAAGTGCAGCATGAGCGCAGGAATACACACACACACACAGCGGCGTTGTCCCCGATGCGGCGACGCCCCTCGGGGTGTCTGTACATAAGCGGACGCTCCCCGACACAGAACTATTAATAGTCCTCACACATTCCTGCCTTCAGACCGGCTGCAGTCGGACGTCTGGCTCGCTCCGTCTGCGCTCTCCGCCTCATTAGCGTCTGTCTGCTCAGCAGCCCTGCGCTCTCGGCACCGACGAGACACTCCGGGGTTCAGAAACGTTACCGAGGGGCTTCGGCCCGGTCCTGACCCCGGTCCCGTCTCAGGAGGAGCGTTCGGGTCTTCCTCGTGACTCTGTCCCTCGGGTCTGGAGGACACGCAGCAGCCGTCTGGTCTGTTTGTGACAGAAGCTCCGATACGGACGTGAGGCGGCGCTTCAGACAGGAAGCTCTCTGTGTCTGTCTCCGTCTCTCAGACGTGTGATCGGCAGCGCTTCGCATCGCGCCAGGTTATTTATAAAGCCGGCATTTATAAAACACGTGCGCGGGGACGATATGCTAATATGTCCGAGGCTAATTACACGCCGATAAGAACGTCCACTTTCTTTTTCTTTATTAATTAACTTCAGGACATGGACATTAAAGCGTTTTAGATCAACTGGGGACGTGTGTTTGAGTCCTCGTCCGTCTGAGACGCCAGGATTCAAACGCTAACATCAGTAAACGCTTACGGCACTCAGATTAGAGACACTCTGAACAGGAAACACAAGTGGGGGTGTGGAGGGATGGGGTGGAGGGGGGGGGGGTGAGGGAAAAGAAAAACGAATTAGAGAAAAAATCTAGTGATGGAACAAAAACTTGTAATATTGAGGAAAAAAAATTTAGATAGAGAGAAAATGTAATGAAGGAGTAGAGGTACAAAACAAAGTTGGACGAGAAGGAAGAATATTTAGTATGAAAAAAATGAGAGAAACAAAAAAATATCAGGTATAAAAGAGTAACTGGTGAGAGAAACAACTAGAAAGTAGACAAACCCGCATGAGGGGAAAAAAAAGATAAAGGTAACTAGTGCAAGAAAAAAAAAAAACTACTGAGAGGAAGATAAACTAGTGAGAACATGTATCTAGAGGGAGGAAGATGATGAGAAATTTACAAGAAACTACTAATTCTTCTTAGCGGGGGACAAAAAATGAGCGAGAAAAGGAAACTAGAAACTGGAAAACATGCAAGAGGAAGCAAACTAGCGAGAGAAAGACAGCTAACCAGAGGAGGATGACTAGCGAGAGGAAAGAAAACTAGCGAGAGGAGAGGTAACTAGAATTTTTATAAATAAAATTTGAATTAATTTCTGTCTGCATTTAAAAGTATTAATGTCGCCCTTCATCTATAATCCGTATAATGTATATTAATGTGTTTAATAATGTGTTGGAGCAAAGTATTTGCAAAGTTTCTTTAGAATTGTTTAGAATAATTTAAAACATAATTTAATATCGAATCGGGATGTTTGTAAAATCGTGATATTTCACGTCATCTCGTGACGACTGGAAGGATATCGCGGTGTCGCGAGTGAGATTTCCTCGCGTTGACGTGATGTCGTGTCCTGACAGTCATGTTTGTATTGACTGACACACACACACACACACACACACACACACACACACACACACACTGCAGCCTCCCGTGTCGCGGTGCTGTAACAGCTGTGACGGCTGCAGATGTTGTGCTGTATCAGAGGTGTGTGTGACTCTCTCCCTGTGGCGCTGCCTCTAATCTTCCTCCCTGAGCTGCTCTGTCCTGCCAAGCTCCAGACCTCTGCTGAGTGCGTGCGTGTGTGTGTGTGTGTGTGTGTGTGTGTGAGAGACGAGACGCTGTATCTGTTACCCGTCATACAGCACTCCTGGTGTCAGGAGGACGAGGAGTCTGTGAGGGTCTGTAGGAGCAACTGGGCGATAAACTAACAGCCCGAGTTATAAACCCAAACACCTCCACAAACAGTAGCGCATCAAGTGTTTTAACATGATAGCAGTAAATGAGCTCAAATCAAACATCAGAACATAATAAAAATAAAGAGAGAAACAAAAACTCGTGTTTATTCTTTTAAAAATCACTTGTGCCTCAAGTCACTCATGTTGCTTTAAAAGACAGAACTTGTTATTAAAAGTAATATAGAGGGAGGAAATGAACTAGAAAACAATGAGTGAGGGAAAAAAATAGCCTGAGAAAAAAACTTAAGTGGAAGAAAACTAATGAAAGAAATAGAATTAGCAAGAGAAAAATAGCGAGGAAAACTAGCAAGAAGAAGAAGAAACTAGCGAAGGGGAGACAACTAGCGAGGGGGAGACAACTAGCGAAGGGGAGACAACTAGCGAGGTGGGAGACAACTAGCGAGGTGGGAGACAACTAGCGAGGTGGGAGACAACTAGCGAGGTGGGAGACAACTAGCGAAGGGGAGACAACTGGCGAGGTGGGAGACAACAGGCGAGGGGGGAGACAACAGGCGAGGGGGGAGACAACAGGCGAGAGAGAATACTAGCAACAAAGTAGCTGTAGGGACTAGCAGGCTACGTAGCTATTAAAAGAAAACTAGCAAGAGGAAGAAAATTACCAAAAAATTAGCTATAAGAATTTTTTAAAAAAAAATAGCGACAGGTTAAAATTTCATCAAGAGAAAAAAAACTAGCAAGCGAAAGCAGAAAATAGCAATGAAAAGAGAACTAGCAAGAGAAAAATAATAGGAAAGAAAAGGATTATTGGTGGGACGAAAAAACTAGTAAGAAAAAGAAAATTATCATCAAATGAAACAAAAATTGTTGAGAAGACGACGACTATCACGAGGATGATACCTCCCAAGAAAAAGAAAACTAGTGAGAAAAAATACTGGTGAGAGGAAGAAAACTAGCAAGAAGGAAACAGCATTGTGAGAAGAAAACTAAATGGAAGAAAGCGAGAAAAATAATAACTAGCAAGAGAAAGCTAGCGAGCAGGAAAACCAATTGGTGAGGGAAAGAAAACTAGCGAGAAGAAAAGTATATTAGCAGCAGAAAGATGATACAAGTACAAACAAAATAGAAACTTAACTTGAAGTCTATAATTCTAATTTCTCTCAAATCAAAAGTAACCAATAAGTAATTACTTTTCTAATGTTAACAAAAGAGGGCGGGGCTTACAGGCTGCTGTGGATTTCAGCCAGTCGTTTGGTTTTGTCGTGGGATACAGGTTCCCTGCTAAACTACTCGGAGCAAGAGAAAGTAAGCGGTTGAAGCAGGCAGACAAGCTACAGAGACTTTCAGGGTTTTTCTTTCGACTGTAAGAAATTAACACAAAAAGCTACATCGAATGTGTTTAAACACTTTCAGTATTAAGTCGTGAAATTGTCCATTTTTATTTAACTCATGAAATATCAGATGATATAAAGAGGTGATAACATTACAGTCTAACAATAAAAAATTACTGACACCCATTTGAGAATTACAGGTCAAGCAGAAAAGAAAAATTGCTCGTCAGCACATTTCATAAAACCGACGCCCTTTAACAGTGTGAGAAAAATAGAAAGACATTTCACTGCTGGACTCTTTCACTTGACCGTCTTCCTGCCTGACTCTATACGATATAAAAATACATCAGGAGATGAGCACTAAAACAAAACAAAACAAAAAAGAGCTCAGCGTAACTTTCACTTCATCAGAAACAGGAACGTCACTCATCACTCCAGGTTTCTCAGTTAAACACCATCAATGAGACTTTACAAAATGATAATCTCACACACACACACACACACACACACACACACTCTCTCTCTAAATTATGCCATTTCCAAATGTGTTTATAGCAGCCGACTCGCATTGTTTGTTGCCCGGGTAACCAGCTAACACATTTGTGAAGGTGCAAAGTATATAAGGCAGAAATGACAAACGTCAAACAACGGGAGTCAAAGAGTGAGCGAGCCAGATCCATCTGTAGTGCTAAGAGTGAGAGAGTGAGATAGAGAGAGAGATCCGGGCCAGGGAAACATATTTCACACCGAGCTCATGATTTACACCAGCGTGACACGGGAAAGATTAAATATCAGGTCCGGCCCAGAAAGAGGAGAGCTCCATGCGTTACTCACACGGAATTACCGCTCAAGGAACGAACGCTAGCGCGCCGCGATGCTAACATAAACCACGTGGCTATGAATAAGGTAAGGTTTGAGCTAAATCTTCCACAAACTACCTCGCCTTGGCCAACTGACAACAAACTACCACGCCCTGGCCGACAGCTACATAAACTACTGCGTCCTGGCTAAATGCTTAACAAACTACCCTGTCCTGGCCGAATGGTTAACAACCTACTACACCCGGGCCGACAGCTAAACAAACTACCCTGCCCTGGCTAACTAAAAATAAACCATATCACGTTGGACAAGTACTACTAAACTACTTAACACTGGCTGACAAATAATAAAACTACCACACACTGGCTAAATCTAAACAAATCACCTCATGCTAGCCAACTAGACCTATTAATAAACTAACTCAAAACTCACATGAGATGCCATGATCAACAACTTTACATTTGCTACACATTACTTTTAAACTACCCAACATTTGCTAATCGCTAATACACTTCCAATCATGGCATTTGGCAGACACCTTTCAATGGTTACTGGCGGTAATGGGGTCAGGAGTCCAACATCTGTGTCCACCTTAGGAGTCCAACACCTAACTACCAGTGAACAGTCCAACATCTCGACCTACTAAACCACATACGCTCGAGTTATTATGAACTACCTTAAATCTATTCCAAGCTATCTACTGATAAAACACATCACACACTGTACTGTCCCCTGTAAACTGGCCAACATTTACCATGTGACATTAAATTAGCTCCAGCTTGCTTTCTACTCAAAACTACATAATAATGTTAAATCTCTTTTTTACCTTCTACTTGAATTCGTCATCAACTACTGAACTAACTCATGTATTTGATATGTACTAGTAAACATTTGTAAGTACGGGTAAAACTGCCTACCATGTACTAGACTACCAATAAAACAACATTAATTTTATATGAACTAGTAAACTAGCTAAGGTCTTCGAGCATCCTGACTTTTGTTAACTTCTAGTAAACAAGGTAACATTTGGCATCAATCAGGAAACTATCCAATGTTTGACACTACTACTACTGAAGGAGTTCATCTTCACTACATGCACTGGTAGTACAACTATTATACTATATATACAACAACTTTCGTCCATTTCTAAGGAACCTACCTTAAATTTGCTTTCTATTATAAGGCTAGCTAAAAAAATTCTACTATTTACTAGAGATTAACTACCTCAACTTGTTCTAGCTGCTAGTAAACCTTTCACTTTCATCACTTTTACTACTACTACTATAAATTCAGTTAAATCAAGCAAATTACTGGCTATTGTTTTTAATCTTAAAATACAATAAAAAAAAATTCACGACTATAAGTACACCTAAATTTCCCCTAGAGTAATGCTTCCAATATGTATTTCAATATAGAACCTTTGTTTCTAAAAGTCCTACTAGACTAATGGATTTTTAAGTTACGATTAATTATCAAATTTCCATATTAGTGTTGGTTAACAAGCTGGGTTTTCCATAAGCTACTCTCTGCTGATGATGACGCGCTAAAGAAAGAAAGAAAGTGAACGTCATGGTTAAAAAAGCACCAAGAGTAAATAATTGAGGGTATGAGTGGAGTGTCCTGATTTAGCTGAAGGCGCTCTGGTTTATTTCGTGCTGCTGAAAAGGCCTTTAGTTTCAGCTGCCCTGAGAAACACACCACTGCTTTCAGCCTACCACCAAGCGTTTGGGTCCAACGGGTTGCTCCATTAAAAAAAAAAAAATTATATATATATAATTTTTTTAAATGTCAGTCAGTTATAAGCAGTCAGTTTATAAAGTGCTAAAGTCCATTCGAATGAACGCCGGTACATTCAGATGATAACCAGCACTAAAACTGTGGTAATAAAAATAATAATAGCTTGGCTCCGCACATAGAACAACGTTTACGACCACGCCTGGCAAACTTTAGGCTTTAAAACTAAAGCAAGCTTGTCGACCTTTAACCTCTGAGCTTTATTTACTTTTCCGACATCTTATCTGAAGGTAACGTGGCTGACACAGAAGCTGTAAAGCAGTGTGTAAAGTGAAAGGTTGTTTCCTGAAACGCTAACACACGACAGGTGGATTCGTTCAGGAATTCTTCCAGGTACACAGCTTCAAAAACAAAAAAGAAAAAAAATCCACTGACAGGTTTAAAGAAAAATACACAGAAATATGCAGAAAAAATTATTATAAATCAGGCTTTGTAGATTCACTCAAACAACAAAGTATTAGAAATAAAACTAGCAATTCTCAAGCAATCCAGGTAACATTTGATTTCTTCTAATCTAAAAAGAAATACTACCTACAGTACTATTTGCTAACTAATAAGAATGAACTCACATTGCTAATCAAGATTAAACTTGGCAATACTCATTTGAGATCTACTAAAAACCTAGAGACTAGAAACTACCTCACATTTACATTTAAACTAGCTAACATCTGAAGTTACTCAGTCTTTGCCACTAAACTAGTACAAAACTATTCTACTAGTAAACTAGATTATATTTGCTAACTACTAGCTAAGCAGCTGACTTGTCAGAGTAACCTTGCTAGTAAACAATCTAACCCGTGCAAGCTACAAGTAAATTACCTCACATCAGACATCTATTAGGAAACTACCTCATGTTTTTTATCATTTATATGTTTCATAATATACTGTATATTATATTAGCTTGTACTTGTATGTACTCATGTATGTATTTGCTAACTCTTGGTAAACATAGCGTTTCCCAATTTACTCATTAAAGCTTCTCGCTAATATTAGCACACAAGTTTGGTCTAATAATTAGCAAATTAATTTTAGCTCCTTGTTTTGTTGAACCAAAAAATATTCAAAGGCTCGCTTTTTTTATTACAGATTTGCCATCTTTGTGTCTTTTTTTTTAAAAACAACCAAGTTTCTTAAGTGTAGTTTGACTTATCCAGCGCCGTAACAAATCCTTGTCCCGTGATTCCTATTATTGCTAGCAATGTTAGCGTGTTTCTTTAACCGTATTGAGCTGTGTGAGGGTGCGCGCTGCTCACGTTGCTCTCTGAAGCGATAGTGTGCCTCCTTCCTCCGGCCTTTTTTTTTTTTTATCTTTTCCTCTCACTCAAAAAAAATAATAAAATGCCGGGCATGCCAAAGGAGCCAGCGTACATTCCACACGTTCCTCAGAGACACGGGGAGGAGGAGGAGGAACAGGGGACGAGGACGGGGAGGAGGAGAAGAAGGAGGGGGGATTTCCGGTTGTTTCTGTCAGAAAGATGAGGGGCGAGATAGGGAAATAAAAGCAGTTCTTTCTCTGCACGGCTACTGAACATGTGTGTGTGTGTGTGTGTGTGTGTGTGTGTGTGTGTGTGTGTGTGTGTGTGTGTGTGTGTGTGCGTGCGCGTGTGTGTCTCTCAAACCCACACACACTTTCTCCCCACACTACCCCCCCTCTAACCAGCAACACACCACACACACACGCACAGTAGTCAGTAAGAATCTGACTAAGCGACACGCCGGAAGGCCGAACGCTCAGGTGACCTGTTCTTAATCTGAGTCACACGGCAGGCGCATTAGCCGCCTCGGCTAGCTCGCTCCACCGGCGGCACGCTGCGTGACTCACTCGCACACTGACTCTAAAAGCAAATATGTGTGATGTGATGCAGCACTTTACCGTGTCGTCCGCCACAGCCGAATTCCGCCGAACGCTAGCTTAACTCCTACGTCAGGACTTTAAGCCTTGTTTAACTTCGTTGCGTTGTTTCTGCCGTGTGAATCCTCGCCTCACCTTACTTAAAAACTTCTGCTAAAATTTTGTGACTTTAACGCTCCAGGTTACCCCGCCCCCCGTAACGCAGCTAGCAAACAAGCTAAAATGTATGTATTGTTAGTGTGCCTATGTTTTTTTAGCTAACTAACAATTATTTTTTTTTTAGCATTTTTAAAAATTTTTTTTTACTTACATTTTTTTTTTTAGCTAGTTAACATTTAACATTTTTAAAAACATTTTTAAAAAATTTTCTTCGCTAGCTAACATTTACGTATTGTAAGTGTGCAGTTTTTTAAATTTTTATTCTACATTCGAGCTGCACGGGCGACATCCAAGATAACACTATTTTCCACTTTGTTAATAGCTTTATTCGTCATCGTAACGTCGCCACACAAAAATAAGGAATTCTGATACGACCGATGGAAGCGACGTCATCTTCTGTACAAAAGCGGGTTTCCGCCAATCGTTTCGCTTGTGAAAATGTCTGAGTGAACGTCTGTCACTTCATGTGTTGCGTGGGGGCTAGCGCCATGCGTAAGGTTGCGCATCCTGCTAACGCTTCTTAGACGTTCGTAAACTTTTCTTCTTTTCATTATTATTGTTATAAGCTGCATTTAGCTACCTCGAGTGCTAGATCTACAAACTGGCCTTGGCTTTACTGAGAGTTATTACAGACCAAGTAAAAAAATAAATAAATAAAAATAGCCCGAACCCAACACACACTCTCTCTCTTTCCCTCACACCCTATCCGTATTCACATCATCGCCTCTGTCCCCAGCTGAGTGAATGAAAGCACTTCCTGTCGCTCGCTCTCTAATGTGCTGGACCTCGCTGAGACAGTAGCGTACCGCGCGCCAAGAACGGCCGGGCCGCGCTGCATCCCAATGAGCAGACCGTTTAAACTGAGGTTCACCCCCCCGGCGACACCCGGTTAGGGCCCCTCCGTCCGTTCCAGCCTCGGCGTCCATTCAGCCGCGTGATAATGGAGCGAGAGCCGGAACACGGCCACCGTCCAAGCACCATAAGTCGGCCACTGCGGCTTTGTGGCCGTGTCATGTGCGTCCGTGGGAGCAGAACGCACTGCCATGTTTCGTTACCCACAATGAGAAAAACCGACGTGTGTGTGTGTGTGTGTATGTGTGTGTGTGTGTGTGTGTGTGTGTGTGTGTGTGCGAGAAGAGGAAGTTGGTTAGTATGTGAGAACGAGAGAGAGAGAGAGAGAGAGAGAAACAAGTTCACATTGAATGACACCGCTCACAATGCCATTAGCTATATGTTTAAAAATATGACATTAGCTGACACAGTTAAAAAAAAATTGTACTTGTAAAATTTTAAATATGGTTTTTCACGCCCATAGACCTGCCTGTGTGACCTCATCATAAAGAGACCCAAGACTTTTCGTCTATAAAAGACTCCAGAAGTTTAATCTGGAATTACACGTCATTTGAAATCCAATCGTGGAGTTTCTGAGGAAAAAAAACAACAACAACAAAAAAAACCTACGTCAAGTGTACTGTCTCGACGTCATGATGTTCTGAGGGTGTTTTCACATTACGATTGTTTTTCACGTGCATAGATCCACTCTCCGATGCAGCAGGTGGCAGTATTCACCACTGCGCGAGAGAAGAACAGAGCGAGGAAATTCACTTTTTACACTACGCTTAATATCATCAATATTTTTGAAACAATATCATGAGCGAAGCTCTCGCGCGCCTTCCTACCGCACAAGGAGACTGCGGAGGAGAAGGAGGAGACAGACAGACACGCAGACGGCAATGATGACGTCGTGTCTGTCCAGCGGCCTACTTCCTTTCTCAGATACTCACTTATATATCTGACTCGACTTGGTTCTCAATGTGTTCTCACTGATCAAGATGAACCAGACTTTGTGGTCAAACACAACCATCCACCTTAGTGACATCATCAAAAAATAAAAAGATTTTCAGTAACTGACATTTTCAATAGATTAAACACTAAAAAACAGCTTTTTCTCACGATGACTCAGCTCTATAAAGATGACCTCTGACCTTTGCGAGCTGCTGATCCGACACGACTGGTTTGGCTGCTCTGAAGTTTTAGCGCCACACACCAAAGAAGTTTTACTGACCCCTCCCCCCGCCTGCCTCCTTATTTACGTCTCCGCCCGTTTTTATTAGCACTGTTGATCTGGTTAAGTCTTGAAATTTTACTAGTTTACAAGTACAAACAGGCGAGTTTCCCCGTCATGGTGCAAGATGCCGCTCTGACCTGTCTCATGTAGAAATCCAAATCAAATCAAGATAAATAAACACATAAATAAATAACATCAACAAAAGGAAACACACTATAAAATGGGGACGATAATAAATATGTTGTGACATTTTATTTACGACTTATTATATATTCATTATATTTATATTATAAATATCTTATTTGATTTAGATACATTTTTAAATAACAACAAACTGACCTGGTGTGACCGTGATCTTTTTTATTTATTTATTTATTATTCGATTTGTACTTATAATTTTTTTATATATATATATTTTTTAAATTGAAATATTGAAAATAAATCTGTTAGCCGTTATGTTAAATATTAAATTAAAATGTAAAACTAAAATTTAAAATAAAACTGTCAAATAATTACTTTATTTTGACATATTTGTTAATTATTAACAGACCTGCAGATCGTGATTCGTTGCCATATCGTGGAAATAAATCGTGATATGATCTTCTTCACTTCATTATTATTATTCTTGTCCGTGTTGTTTTTCTTTATATAAAGACACGTTACTGCTTTGAATTCCTGTTTCCATTCACACATAAACAAACGTCTGCTACTAAATCACAAGTGTTGAACTCTTAGCGTACATCCCACGGTCCATCCCTGGCCCCCGGTGCGAGCTCTAATCCGGCTTGTGAATGAAGGGGAGTTAGGTGTGTACAAACTTATCAGCACATCTCTCTCTGGCGCTGAGATTTAAGACGAGTCTGATATCTCAAAGGGAAATATATAAATTGTAAACATCTGTGTAATATCACTGGGGTTGGGGTGGGGGCTTAATAGTGAAGGCTCAAACCACACACACACACACACACACACACACACACACACACACATACACACACACACACTCGTTAGCCGCATTTACATTTACATTTAGCATACAGGTTACTACGTAGGTGTAGAATAACTGCCTGTTGGTTATCTGCTGTGCTTTAAAAAGTATTACCCCCCCCCCAGTCATCTATGCAAAGAAGGTGGGGGGTGGGTGTACAAACTTACGAGCACTTCTCTATCTGACACTGAGATTTGAGATGAGGAACCCTGTCTGGGTCTGATATCTGAAAGGGAAATCTATCAGGAGTGAACATCTGTGTGAAATCACTCGGGGGGGGGGGGTTTAATGGTGAAGTTATACACACACACACACAGTCTCGTTAACCATATTAATATTTAAATCTACAGGTTACGCTGCAGGTGTAGAATAACAGCCTGTTGGTTATCTGCTGTGCTTCAAAAAGTATTGCCCCTTTACAAAGTACAACCATAAGTTACCTTTAAGGTGACCCAAGATTCACAGCGACGGGCGACGTGTTGATTACGTGTGGGCGTGCCCTGTGTTGCAATAACAAATAGTAGCTAGCTATGAGTAGCTAAAACCAATAAAATCTAAAGAACAAGCTCAAGTGCGGTCACCAGAGGGTGCTAACGATCTCTACCGCTGCCTTCCAAACAGTTTAATGAGAGTTTGTAAGAGTCCGTGTCTCCCAAGTTAGTCGCGGGTGTGAACGCAGGACCTGTGTGATAAATAACCAAACACATGAAAAGAGTAAAAACACGGGACTTTACCTGCGTAGAAGCGCAGCAGGGACCCCAACTCGGTGTTCATGCCTTCCTCCTGGACGCGCCACGGGTCCTTAAAGCCGAGCTTGAACAGGAAGTCGTTCTGGATCTGCAGCGGTCGTTCGTCTGGGGTGAGCCGACGCGCCGCCTCCCCGTGCAGCTGCACGTACAGCGCCGGGGACGAGTCGCGCTCTGACGACGAAGAGCCGAACCGGGACCGGGACGCCGGAGACGTCGGAGGGTCGGGCTCGTCGCCCAGCTTCGATGCGGAATCAGAAGTCAGGCTCATTTGCTCGGGCCGGTCCTTAGCGTCGTCGGTGAAGTTATCCAGCTCCGGAAGAACGGGATCGGTGTCAACGTCGCCACCGCCGCTCGGGGGTCCCTCCAGTTCGAGCTCGTCTGACGAGCTTCCGTACGTATCGAGTCCCTCGGTGGCGCTGTCGAATGCAGGACTCAGCGCGGACGCATCCGTCCCTAACACCATATCGTCGCTCAGGGAGTCGCGGTGCTCGCCGAGTTTAGAGCTGAGCTCGTCATCCGAGACGGAGTTTCGGACACGGCCACCCGCTCCCTCGTCATCGTCGTCATCATCATCATCGTTGTCATTCCGCGTATGCGAGCCGTCCAGGACGTCGGAATCCGAACGTGGTGAGAACAGTCCCACGTCAGGGACCGTCTGTAAGAGTAAGAGTCTCAACCTGTCGCTCGGGACCGACCCGATGTCCCCGACGACATCCTGGGGACCGCGACAGTTGCCGTTGACGTCCGCGGTCGGGTGAGGTCTCGGCCCGATCCGCACCACGGAGCCGCCCAGCTGGCTCAGACGCAGGGCGATCTCGGACGCCGTGGTCTCCTGGGTGCACAGGACGGGCCTCGGGGGGCTGCATGGCGAGAGTTGGTCGTGGACGTGGACCGAGCCGCGGTGCAGGTCGGCGCGGATCCACTGGCGGTCTGCGGGCTGGAGCTGCGCGTTCTGCCGGCGCTTCAGCAGTGTCTTGCGGTCCAGCGTCGATGAGGTGGAGGAGGGAGGCGGCACCGGCACCGACACCGGGGTCATCTTCCCTGTGGCGGCGGTGGCGGAGAGGTTCCTCTTCAGCCGCCGCCTTTTTAACAGCAGCGAGTTGGAGCTGCCGGTGAACGCGCGAGCGCTTTTCGAGGATTTCAGCGCCGCCTTGCCGCCCAGGATGAATTGCGCGCCGCGGTTACCGTTAAGGGGGTCTACCCGCGGCGGAGCCGTCGTCTGTCTCCCTCCGCCATCATCCTCGCCGTTACCGGTCGGACTCCTCAACTTATTGTTATGATCTGAAGCGGATTTCCAGAAGTTTCCCTCCGCCAGCCTCGCGCCGTCCATCTCTTCCGTCGCGCTCGCGTCCGTCTCAGCGCCGTGTACCGACGCACGCACGAGCTGCACGCCGTCTGCGCGGCGCCGTCACTCCGCCGCACATCGGAGTCGGTTAAGAAAAAAAACGTCAACCTTTAGCTTAACGGGCGGACAGAGGAAGGGAAGCTCGAGCCCGAGCTTGACGTACGTACGCGCGCGAGGGCGGAGACGCCGCTATGCGTCTCATTTACGCAGAAATGTATAGCAAAGCTCCGTGTGTGTATGTATGCGCGTCGCCCGACCTCCTCTTTACGCAAATCGAGCGCTACATATTCATGAGATAGATAGCTTATGAGCTCTGTGGGGCGACGCCGACAAAATGGCGCCCGTCGCCTACGCGTGTAGGGCGCGGCACTCTGGTAAGTGTAGTTCTCTACGGACCTGAAATCAGCGGCTGAGTACGCCTAAACAGACTACATTTCCCATGAGGGGTTGCGGGCAGCCAATGGCGATCGTTGTTTTGGAATGTCACAACCCGTCCATTTCATCTAGGGCGCAAGGGGGACGTCTCCTTTTTGTTTGTTTAAAAAATGTATAAATGTGTATGTATAAAATCTATATTTTTAAACCCTAGCATGCCTTATCTACTGTTTTTTTTTGCATTCTCTCTCACAACTTTTATACAAGTTTCATATATCAGTTTGTGTGTGTTTTTAGGTGGTCACTTTTATTAACATCTTAACGGTGTCTAACTGTAGTTTCTGAGAATGCGGGTAAAGACTACATTTCCCATAAGGCGTTGCGTGTAGCCAATGGCGACCGTTGTTTTGGAATGTGACGACCGTCCATTTCATCAAAGGCGCAAGAGCGACGCTTCTGTTTGTTTGTTTATAAAAAGTTTATTCATAAGATATTTGTTGTTAAGTTTTTAAGTTTATTTGTAAAATTGGTGAGATTTTCTTTTTCCATTTTGCGTTCTCTCTCAACCTTAATAAAAGACGTATATAGCAATGTGTGTTAATTTTATTGTGGTCACTTTTATTAACATCTCGACTCTGAGGGGAGTGTAACTATAGATTCGACATTTTGAAAAACTTGACCTAAAATTACTGCGCGTCGGTCACCCTTTAAATATTTTAATCCTACCGCTTTTCTTGTACGCAAGTCCCGCCCCCCAGATTTACGATTGGTTAATACGGATTGGCCTCCTGCGCTCTACGTCACACGCTCAAGCTCTCCTCCTATCAACACGCACTTCGGTCAGAATACAGGTGGGAGGGAGAATAAACGAACAGGCTGTGAACTACCGCCATCTAGTGTTGTTTTTAGTTACTGACCGGTTCAAAATCTTTTAATGAACCAAAAAGATGAAGATGAAGTTCTTGAATAGTCCTTGGGGGTGATTGTTGAGTGTTAGTCAGGTTAACTTAACAGGTTTTAAACAGTAATGCCCAGGGATTTCCCCCAATTTTTTTAGGTCCCAAACACTGACATCATAGTGTGTGAAGGCCCCTCATAGACAGTGCACGTGACCTCTCTGTGTCCTGTTAGATCTGAGGTTTGCAGTTTTTTTTTAAATCAACATTTTATAATAAATTTGTTTCATGCACAAGGGTGAGAGTCAAACACACGAATCAGGACTCAAATTAACCATCAGGTTAGAGGGTGATGAGATTTCAATCAAGGCTTTCAAGAGCTAACTAATGGGTGAATCAATCAATTAAATCAACAGGTCAATCAGTAGATAAGGAATTTCACTGTCTTTATCTACAAAAGAAAGTGAAAAGCCCAGCTCATGTGAAACATCTTGCCCAGTTTCAAGCAGAATTTTATGTTTACCCCACCTCATTCTACAGGTCTCCTGGGATAGACTCCAGGTACGCCCGGAGACACTGTATATAGGATAAAGAGGTATAGAGGACGAGTTAACGAATGTGCTCGAGAGAATTATTATTCTAACCCCATAAGCAAATAAGTATTGTTAGCAATCTGTTAATTTTTTGTATTTCACAATGTCATACACAGGCAGGTGTGAAGACCACATTTTTCGTGTATGTTTCTACATGAATAAAACCAGCGGTGGTGTCAACAATGATAAAATCAGTAAGGTCGAGGCAGAGGTGTTTTGGTCATTGTGTTTTATTTAATGGAGATAAAGCAGTCTTGTAGCACACTGGAAGCTGAAACATCTCCCAGACTTCTGTCTCTCTCATTCACTCAGTCTCACACACAAACAGACTCACTCACACACACGTACATGGGGGGGAGAAAAGAAAGAAAAGAAAAAAGAAAAAACACTTATTGCTGAATTCACAATCCTGCAGGTCCAACAGGTCCAGTCTAGGGGGGGGGGAGGGGGGACGGACGGACAAGATTTCCACTTTTATGGCCAAAATTTGATTAATTTTTATTAATTAATTAGTTTGTGCAAAGGTAGTCCGGGGGAACGTGACACACTGCTTTACAGATTATAAAAATCCGACACGCCATCAGCTTCACTGTAGAGTGGCGTATTAAATCACGAACATCTACATCAGGAGTGTCCTCAATCAATCAAATCCCTAACGAATCAGTAAACAAAATAGTTCTTTCATCCTCTTAAAAAAAACAGTTTTGGCACCTTTGTTTTTAAGCAGTGTGCACATTCAAGATCTGTAAAAGACGGTGTGTAAAACCCACACAAAAAAAAGTTCCATGTACCCCAGGACGGAGGGTTTCTTTTCCTCCAAAGTGAACCTTAACGTTTAAAAAGGAACACTTGAAGAGTTTAAATTCATTTTAAAATTTCAATAAAAAAATGAATAAACAATTAAAGAAAAAAAGGCTTCATTCTTATTTTGGCTAAAAACCAATTGGGGGGGGGGGCACAAACTTTTGCACTGTAGCCGATTCGACTCGGCTGTGCGTTTAACCTGTAGCGACCTTTAGTTAAATGTTCATCACGAGCTTAGAAACGTATGAAATTTTCACGTGCCGATTTTTTTCCCTAGCATTTCCGTCCTTACGATAGAGTGTGGCTCTTGTTTTTTTTTTCGATTTTGTGCAATTTTTCCTAGAAACCTTCGTAGAAAATCGTGATCGTGATGATCATTGGTGATGAAGACGATGAAGATATACGGAATCCCTTTATAAAAAAAAAAGTAAATAATAATAACAATAAATTTTTAGTAATTCTCTAAAATTGCAGCGTCATGTCGTTGCTATAGAAACACAACGCTCCTGATTGAGATCCGTAGCTAAAGTGAAGCATGCTAATAATACGCTAATGAGACCGGGGCAGAACTTATGCATTCTCCTTGTCTAAAACGAAGAAGAAAAAAAAAAGTATGAGAGTAAGTCATAGAAGTTTGTGGAGGAGAGACGGGTCACCTAGGCGATTTACGAAACCTCGTGTAAGGCTTCCCGACACCGAACCTAAACCCGATGGTGTGGATTGGATGGGAATGTGGCATTCATGTCAGTAATCATGCATTTTATACCTATGACTGTGTTTAACATCCTGAAAATCAAACTAAAACAAAAATGAAGAAAAAAAAAATCATATAATATCACTCCATTTCAGATAAAACATTCCAAGTTATTGAAATATTTTTAGAAAAAAAAAAAATAAATAAATAAATATATCACATAGAATATTGGCCTTCAAAGTGGTTAAGTCCATTCTACAAGTGAAAATAAAATAAAATGTGGAAAAACAAAAACAAAAAAAAATGTCCTTACAGGTGTAAAAAATATTGCTCAGTCTCATCAGCTTTAAAAAAAAAAAAAAAAAAGAACTTTAAATGCAGGGTAAATTTTATCTATCCCATAATTCTACAAAGCAATTGTGTGTTTCGATTGGCCAAAAAATAAAATAAAATAAAATAATAATAATAATAATAATTACACGTAATAAAAAAAACATTAATAAATTATTTCGTAAAAATCCCTGGGCTTCGAACTGAGATTTGGGTTGAGCTAGTTTCCTTAGAAGATAAATAGATTAAATAATAATTATTATTATAATATATATTTTTTAAAAAGCATGAAACAGAAGAACAAAAAAAAAAGGCAGCCTTATAACAATTAATTAAAAAATATTAGAAATAATCATTTCCAAAAAGAAATCAACGCACAAACATTCAAAACCAAAACCAGACACTTTTCATATATAATCGTATAATCATCATGTACAGATCCATATAGCTGCATCCTCAGAGCCGCACGCGAGCCCTTCCGTGTTGAAATAAAGGTTCCCGTTCCTCATTTGTATAATAACGCGTTTTACACCTTTAAAATATTCTACTCAATCATCCGGTATAAACAGAATGTACAGGTGGCGAGGGCACGAGGCGCCGTCTGAGCTCCCGCCGCTCACAGTTTGCTGCAGAGGTCCATAGAGTCTGTACAGTGCGGCAGAGCTCGCGCGCCTCGCCCGCTGCTGCTGCTCGTGTGTCTGTCTGTGTTTGTGTGCGCGCGCGCGCGTGGGTGGGTGTACAGGACGGCGCTGGCCAGCAGAGGGCACCAGAGAAACGATGATCAAGAACACGAATCGACATATTGCACATCAAAATCGTTCGGTCTGAGCCGGAGTGGCTCCAGCGCCACCTTCCGGCCGTCAGGGGGGGGGGGGACATGAATAGCCTCTGTGTGTGTGTGTGTGTGTGTGTGTGTATTAAAAAAAAAAAAATGTGCCAACGCGTCAATGCCAGTGAAAAGCCGTCTCGTATCCAGGCCTGTTCTCGGCCAACACGCCAAGACGTTTATGCTAAGATGGAGTGTATGATGGAGTGTGTGTGTTTTTTTTTTGTTGTTGTTGTTGGGTTTTTTTTTCTTTTTCCATCGAGGTTTTGGGGCGCATCCTGGGTTTCGTAAAAAGGCATCAAATTTTTTTCGCCCCTTCCCTCTATAGGACTTGGCTTTTAGTGTGATTTCGTGCACCGCCGATCTGACCAGCAGGTGTGTGGCTCGGTTCCCGCTCGCCTACGGCCTGTGAAACCTACAGATAAAAAAAAAAAACAAAATAAACAAAAACAAGAATAAATAAGACGTGAACAATCGGTGTGTAATCACATTAGGGTATTACGTGCACTTTTTCACATAACCCGGACCTTTTCCTGAGCTTGAATCGCACTGTGTTTAAAGGGGCGGGGCTTGTGAGATGGTGAGTGTGTTCAGATCTGCATATTCATGAATGATTACGATTTCTTGACTACAGTACGTGTCTCCTCCCGATACCACAATATCACGATACCTTGGTGCTGCTTCTGTTAATACTGCGATAAGTACCAGGATTTCATAAATATCCCGATTCGATATTACATTTTCCCCCTGATGATGTGACACTTTTGACACCTTTGAAAAAAATTAATGAGTAATTAAATGTAGCACGTTAATTCTCACTTACAGACCATTTAAACACTACAAACTAACTTTAAATACCAGAGTTTAACTTGTAACGTCAGATTAAGTGAAACTAATAAAGCGCTACATTGTTACTGAGCAGCGCGTATCTCCGTCATCCATCATAATTATTATTATTTCGAAACAAACTTCACAAATAATTCACTCCTACCACACGGGATGAAAATGTGTAAATAGTTCAATAAAGTGCGCCACCTGTAGGATTGTAAAGAAACTGCGACGTTTTACCGCCTCAAACGTCGACTCCACTAATTAGCGCTCACTCCACACAGAATCGTTTATATCCGAGTCCGAGCAGCTGACTGGCCGTGACCGGTGATCAGACTGCAAACCAGTCGATTCTGCTCTTATATATAGCTCTCATCTCTATTATAAATGTAAAAATAGGTTTTAAAAAAATGATTTTGGAGTCAGTGTGACGATGCGCAAATCACCACTCAAAAGGATCACGATTCATTCAACTGAATCTATTTATTTATCCATCTCAGGTAGATGTCGTGTAACCGTTTTCACACCTAATGTTATCACATAAAACATAATTAAAACAATTTAAAGACTGTAGGGATGAATAAAAACTAAGGCTTTCACACAAGGTTTGCACAAACTTAGGACATGACATAAAAGGAGAAATTAAAGATATGAATAAAAATACAAAATATATTTCAGAAAATGTTCTTAAAATGAGAACAAGTCTTAAATCAGATTGATATCTTCACCTGATTATGTGGGATTGAAATATTTTCAATTGAATTGTGTCTCATTTCTTGCAAAATGAAACACTTGACTCATCTATATATATATTAGTAGCTGAATTTGTAAACGATAATCCCAGTATTTACATAATAAGGATGGGGTGCACAAACTTTTGCACTCATCCGTATATTTCCGTTTTTTTGTTTGTTTGTTTTTTTATGATGTTTTGCTCGCTGTACCTGGTTAAATGGCGACTCGATTCATGCACTTCCATCTCCGTGCTCTTGTAATCATTGAGCTCCTTCCTTATGGCAGCCTGAAAGGGACGAACACACACACACACACACGAACACAGCCGTGAGAGGACGAGTAAAAATATACCGCTGTTAAAGCCACACCATGCATCATTCATAACCTGCCTAAAGAGTTCAATAATGTACGAGGAATAAAAATGATAAAAAATGTGCAGAGAAAAAAAAAAAAAAAAAAAACTGCTTCACTATTAATGCAGGCATGTGTGTGTATTCTGAGATCTAAGATGATGAGCTTTCTAAATGTTCCTGAGAATCTCATAAGTGCATAATATATAATGAAATAGGGTCTTTAGTTTGGTGGATGATTTCACATTGTGTAGTCAGGTCCAGATAATACAATAAAATAGAATAAGATAAAAATGTGAATAAAATAAAGTAACCACAATAAACTCCACCACAATACAACAGACAACATACAACATGTTCAACAGACATGTTGAACAGAGTCCGCAGATATAAGATTAAAAAGTAAAAACATAACGTATGTATGTATACATGGAGCGTTCGAGTCAAACCAGGACTCCGTGTTCCCGTAAATTGTACAGTAACAGTCAAAAGTTTGGACACAAGTTTGGATTTATTTTCTACGTTCCTGAACAATACTGGATTTTTCCAAAAACAATGCAAATTAACCTTATTAGGTAATTAAACACCAATAAACGGTTGTTATTTTAAGACGTGAAGGTCAGCCTTTCTGGAACAGTTCTTAAAAGAACATTACTGTAGAGTCCGTTTGCAAAACCCATCAGTCACCATGATGTCCCTTATGAAGACCTTCCCAGGAAACCGAGACCAAAACTGAGCTCTGCTGCAGAGGAGACGTTCATTTAGAGTCACCAGCCTGAGAAATCACCAATTAACCTCAAACAGCACCTCAGATTAGAGCCGTTATGAAGATTTACAGAGCAGCAGTAGCAGATATACAACTCAACATCAACTGTTCAAAGGAGATTATTGTGTGTTTTGGATAAACGCCTTCAGTATTGTTTTACAGAGTAGAAAGAAATAAAAAATCAGAAAAGACCATGCAATTAGAAGGGGTGTCTAAACTTTTGACTGGTAGCGTATGTACAGTATATATTTGAACCTGATGTCAACATCGTGAACAGTGTTGGTTCCTCGAGCAATAGTCTCGAGAATTTTCAAGTTTACCAGAAATGCCCTTAAAACAGAGGGGAGAAAAATTTGACCTTGATGTGACCTTGACGTTCAGTTCCAAAATCCAATCAGGTCATCCTCTGGTTACAGTGATAACCCTAAGAAAATCATTCAAACTTACGGTCATTGAAAACCTCAGACACAAGCGTGGACAGAAACGTTGCCCAAAATACAGCTTTTGTCTAAATAGACATTTGACCTTGCTCTGACCTTGGATCTCCATCAATTTATACCTGGATTACGGGAATAACTCTACACAAACGGTTCAAATCGTTGGTTCTTGAGCCCGTGCGCAAACAGAACCCTCTGATAGACAGTTTAAACCCTAATCACTCAGAGCCGTACAAACACTGAGGCTCCACCTTACTTTCAAATGGATTCGATTCCCGTCCTCATAACAGCCTAGGTCTGAAATTAACTCCACCCCTAGTCGGAACAGCTGCTCGGCCAAACCACGACCCCTTTTCCTTAAATGGTAGTTCCCATAGTTATTGGGAAATGGGAAACAGTAGAGTGGTGGCATGCAGGTTTAGTGATTAGCGCTGTCGCCTTGCACCTCCAGGGTCCGGGTTCGATTCCCGATCAGGCTCGAGTCCCGTCTCTGTGTGCACGGAGTTTGCATGGGGTTTCCTCCGGGTACTCCAGTTTCCCCGTAGTGTGTGATGGTTGAATGGTGCGGTCCAAATACTGGCCCAAATGATTCAATTCATTTTGATTTGCTGATCAAATCAAGATCAAAATCAACAAAAGATCAATTGAAATTGCAAAATCACACAGGTCACACATTTTTACATAGCTACATTTTATCATAAGCTATACCTCTTTATAAGGCAACGTTTACATAAAAGTATGTTATCCTCATAACCACTGCAGTGTTTCTCACTCCTCCTGGCTTCCTCATGCTTTCTTTTCTTCTGCTTTACCACAAACCAGCAGACAGAACTCATAAGAAAAAAAGAAGAAGAAAAAAAAAAAAAAAAACCTCAAGCATGATGAGCTCATCGCGCCGAGACTTCCTGTCATTTCTCATTGTGAGATATAAAAACCAGTCGGCTCCGTGGTAACGTCACCGTCCCAGCGTGTCCTTCTGCGAACGCGTCACTGCTCTATTCACGCGCACACATTACTGCCAAACTACGTCTGAGCGCTCACAAAGCGAGCAGGAAGCGTTACAAACGGCCCATAACCGCAGTCGCGGGGGTACAAAAATGGAACCATTATTCGAGAAGCAGATCTAAACATACCTGGGCCAGAACAAGGAACAAGGACGGTGTGTAATAAGGTGTGTTATGATAAACTGATTGCACAAACCCCGATTATTTTCCTATAAAATGAAAATGTAAAGTGTTTTATTTCTTGTGGTCAGAGATTTCTGCAAACAAAATGTGGACCGATTCTCTACGGAAGGGGAACGTTTCTTAAAGAGAATTATTACTGGAGACGAGACACGGATTCATCACTACGAGTCTGAGAGTAAACGGAGGAGTATGGAACGGAGACCTCCTCGATCAGCGACCAAAAAAAAAAAAAAAAAAAGTTTAAAAGTCGACCATCAGCTGGAAAATTCATCAACGCTTACAGTTTTCTGGGATTCTCAAGGGCCAGATGTATTGGAACACTATCAGGAGAAAGGTTCAACACTCAACAGTGCTCGGTACGGAGAGACGCTTACTGAATAGCTGAACACTGCACGTTGCGTTAAACGCAGAGGACTGCTCTGAGCTCGCATGACGATGCACAACACTCTGTCGACACTGCAAAATAAAAACGGCGCATTTGTCTTTTCTACAAGTTAATCAAAATAGATTTGACAGCCAGAGTGCGGAAAATTTTTGACTCACCCCCCGTATTATACTACAGTACATATACAGTATATACTCTGGTTCATCTCACCCGAGTTTACACCGGTGAAGAATTTAAACATACCTTGTCTGCAGCAGTGAGGCGAGTCCAGGGTTTGTCGGCCCGCCGGTCGTAGTCCTGAGCGTCGGCTACTTCTACGTAATCGCTGAAGCGGATCAGGATCTTGGCCTGCCGCAGTTCCTCCACCGTAGGCCTTTGGCTGAGCTGCAAGCACAAGCAACTGTTAGG
Organism: Clarias magur; assembly: GCA_013621035.1. Classification (NCBI taxonomy): domain Eukaryota; kingdom Metazoa; phylum Chordata; class Actinopteri; order Siluriformes; family Clariidae; genus Clarias; species Clarias magur. The sequence continues at coordinate 1,110,660 of QNUK01000185.1, read as the reverse complement.
ACGAACAGAATACATGAACATATTGAATCACTCATGTCCCATTAAGGGCTCCGTACTCATTGACTCTTTTCTTTCTCCCAATTAAAATCATCATCTATTCATTGACCATGTACGTTCACATGGACCGGCGGCACGGTGGCTTAGCGGTTAGTATCAACAGCCTTGGACCTCCAGGCCCCGGGTTCGATTCCCACCTTGGGGTCTGTGTGCATGGAGTTTGCATGTCCCCCCCCCTTGCTTGGTGGGTTTCCTCCGAGTACCCCAGTTTCCTCCTACAGTCCAAAAGCCATGCAGATTAGGTTCCAAAATTGCTCGCAGTGTGTGAATGTTGTCCAGAGGTCCTACAACGCTCGTTCAAAATGGGAATAAATACAATGGCCACCACTGGCCTCCACAGTCCCTAGTTGGCCAACAGATGTTCCTATAGGGATGGATGGATATAAATGGATTAGGAATTCATATAGTTTATCCCATACCATCACTAGGAGTATCTTTTTTTTTTTTCCTGATTATTGTGTTTCGACAATCCTCTTGGTTTGAGTAGGACTGTTTTTAATGTTGGTGTCGAAACAAGATCTTCAGAACGGTGTGTAAATCCAGACAGGCTGAACCAATCCAACCTGGACCAGACAAATGAAGCGTTCACGAAGACAGTGTGTTCTTTTCAGGTAAGAACGGAACATAATCGTCTCCCCTTATGAAAGACCCTTTATAAAAGAAGCAGTAATGTGTAATTCCAGATGAACCATTTGACATTAATAGCTGCTATACCAAAGCCGGCGAGGTAAGACATGCCTCAGCGCTATTACACAGCGAGAGACGAACTGACAAAACCCAGACTAGACGTTGAAGTCCGAGTACAGGCGACGATGCTACACTTGGAATATAAAAAGGTGTAGTTTGACGCTGATTGCAGATTGTGTCTCACCTTGCGCGTGAGTCTCCGTTTGATTTCCCTTTTCTCCTCCAGCTCCTCCTGTTCATTCCGTGCTGCACAAAAAGAAAAAAAAAAAAGAAGATACAAGATTGACGTCACCTCGTACTTATAGGTTCGTCGTCATGAAAAAAGTACCTGAAACTCAAGATAGCCATTAATCGTGACAAATGACAAGATTGCCTTAAGAAAGGCTTTTCATCCCCGATTCTTCAATATTCTTCACTTGAAGTGAGGATGCAACCTGAATGCTAAGCTAGCACACACACACACTCACATGTTAAGGCAAAACTAGGCCAGAGGAGGACATCCGTTTCAGTGAGGCTTAGAGGAAGAAAAACCAAAACAGGCATTCCCTTGAGCTCTCCACACTGGACCATTTTCGAGCATTTTATCTCAAGCAAAGCCTCGTGTTTCATGGGGAAAAAAAAAAAAAAAAAAACCTGCTGTAGGCTAAAAAAAATTGTCTGGAACATATCAGAAAACGATTCTGCCTTTTTGGCAACCAAAACACTGCCAGTTTAAAAAGGAAAACGAAATTAAAATAATAATAACTCCATCCTCCCACTGGGTTTTGTGCTCATGTAAGAGAGGAGTTTTTTTTTTTTTTTAAACACATTTTGAAAGGGGGGAATCTAGGTCACTCTGTACTGCAAACACTGAAACAGTCCATCACTTACAGAATAGAGACTTCACTAAACCCAGTGCACGTACCACAGCAAGAACTTTAAAGTTCCTTTAGAGGTCTGTGAAACTTTCTAGGCTAAACCAGTATATCCTAATCCGTCAAGCGCCGGTTCGTCTTATTGTGTCGAGGTAAGTCATGAACTGCTTCAAGCTGGTTAAATATAATTTAGTTTCCTTGGAAATTGCAGTTTCTCCCAATTCATGAACTGCAAGGAGAATGGACACAGTGTATTTTTATACCATATTATTCAAAGCATCTTAAAACAAGATACATATAAGATAAAACGGAAATCGAGGCAATGCTTTGATCTGAACTCATCCAAGGATGCATAGATAGACCGATGTATGGACGGACGGACGGACAGACATACAGGTGTATGGACGGACGGACGGACATACAGGTGTATGGACGGACGGACGGACATACAGGTGGATGGACGGACGGACGGACATACAGGTGGATGGACGGACGGACGGACATACAGGTGGATGGACGGACGGACGGACATACAGGTGGATGGACGGACGGACGGACATACAGGTGGATGGAAGGACGGACGGACATACAGGTGGATGGAAGGACGGACGGACATACAGGTGGATGGAAGGACGGACGGACATACAGGTGGATGGAAGGACGGACGGACATACAGGTGGATGGAAGGACGGACGGACATACAGGTGCATGGAAGGACGGACGGACATACAGGTGCATGGAAGGACGGACGGACATACAGGTGCATGGAAGGACGGACAGACATACAGGTGCATGGAAGGATGGACAGACATACAGGTAGGTGGATGGATGGAAGGATGGACAGACATACAGGTAGGTGGATGGATGGAAGGATGGACAGACATACAGGTAGGTGGATGGATGGATGGATGGACAGACATACAGGTAGGTGGATGGATGGATGGATGGACAGACATACAGGTAGGTGGATGGATGGATGGATGGACAGACATACAGGTAGGTGGATGGATGGATGGATGGACATACAGGTAGGTGGATGGATGGATGGACATACAGGTAGGTGGATGGATGGATGGACATACAGGTAGGTGGATGGATGGATGGATGGACATACAGGTAGGTGGATGGATGGATGGATGGATGGACATACAGGTAGGTGGATGGATGGATGGATGGATGGACATACAGGTAGGTGGATGGATGGATGGATGGACATACAGGTAGGTGGATGGATGGATGGATGGACATACAGGTAGGTGGATGGATGGATGGATGGACATACAGGTAGGTGGATGGATGGATGGATGGATAGATGAACATACAGGTGGATGGATGGATGGACATACAGGTGGATGGATAGATATACAAATGGATTGATGGATGTCCATCTATCCATCAACCCAACAAAGTTGTGTGGTACTTGGCTTCTTTAGAAAACATGGTTTCTCCCACTTCACAAATGGCATATTTTTTTTTTTAACATTTTAACATTACTTAAAGATTAAACAGAGCAGGTTAGGCTCACTTGGTTTGAACTCACAACCTTCCTGAATAGTAAAGGTCTGCTTTAACCACTTAATCACCTCATTCCCCTACAGCCCATGTACCATCAGGAGTCCCAAATGCCACTCCCACCCACCCTGGCGGAGAAACTGGATTTACACTACTGGAACTAAAGTTTGCTCTGAATTATACCTACGGTTCCAGAGTCCCTATAAATCATTCTGCAGAGGACTCCTTTTTTGGTACTGGTCGCACTCTCATCTTTAGCTGCTAACAAACAAAAACAGCATTTTGCTGAGAGTATTTTAGTGACAATATTTCATCACAAATTTCTCATTTTTAAGGAGTTTGAGGGGGAAGAAAAAACTGACTGATGCTTTCAGTTTGTGGTGTTGGGGAAGTCTCACTAACAGGGGAAATGGAACAAATCCAGAATAAACACTTACGTTTCAGAATGTTTCGCTGCTCCAGCTCCTCTGCTGTTGGTCTTTGGCTCAGTCTCCTGAACATAAACACACAATGTACACAGTCAGTACATTACAGTGGACAGGTTTATACTGTAGTGTTGCACTGGTGTGAGAATTCACCCCTGCCTGAACAGAACCGCACAAGGAAAGCAGGGTTGTTGTGTAGTCCTGGCCTTCCAGAGCATCGACTAAGGGCGTTTTTACATTAGGCACAATTAATTTGTACTGCACAGGGACAATTGCTCGCCCCCTCTCGCTGGCCGGCGCTCACATTGTTTTTTGTTCTCTGTTCTCAAGTACATTTACAACCTTTCATACAGCAGGTGGCAGTATGCACCTAATTGGTTTGTGAACGGACATTAAACACAAGAGAATAAGAGAGAGAGACGGGTAACTTGCATGCAAGGCCTGATGTTATTGATATTTTAGAAAAAAAATGTCAAGAGTGACACTCTTGTGTGCCATCCTATTTCATCAGCTATGGCTGTGTAGGTCAGAGGATAAGCTAGGCACATTCTACGTGTACACTGAGATTTCAGAAAAGACCGACAGCCCTGATAAAATTGTGTCTAAACAAGAAACTACTTCTGTGCTCAGGTACTATTGGCTTCCATATCTGATTCTATCTATATGGCCGAGTACACTGCACAGAGCCCGAGACTACCTCTTCAAACAAACTCGGGCATGGTAGCACCTTTTCGCAACCGTGTTCTTGTTGGTCAAAATGAACAAGACCATGGGGTCAAGTTTTCTTTGAAACAATCCTGGGTCCCTGAATGAAATGACAAACTTCCAAGTCTAGGGAGGAGTGAAAAGATTAATGGATGAATGGAGGAAGGGATAAATTGAGAGAGATAGGGAAAGATATATGTATGGATAGATGAGTCAACTAGATGTGTGAAGGGAATGAGGAATACAGAGACAGCATGAGGTAGGGATATATGAATGGATAAATGGAGCGCCAAATGTAAAGGAAAGATAGACTGTTGGATGGGCAGGGTTGGGATGAATGTACAAAGCTGGATGGACAGAGATGACCAGAAAGTATGGTCGAGATGACCAGATGGACAGGGATAGGGGGGATAGTGTGATAGACAGGAGAAAAGTGGAATGGTAGCATGGACAGATGGAAGGCCAGACATAGGGCTGGATACACAAAAGGAAAGACAGCCAGAAGTAAGCAAGGAGAGATGAAAGGGTGGACAAACAGATGCATTAAGTTTGAGAGAAAGGGAAGCATGGGTAGACGAATGACCAGGTAAGAAGGGATGGGTGAACAAATGGACAGACAAACATGGGTGTGGAGAACTGGAAATGTAGATGAGAAAATGCCCAGAGGGAGGGAGGGAGGGATGGATGGATGTCAAGAGAAATAGAAGCATGGGTAGACTGATTATTGGATAAAGGTAAGGAAATATGGGTGAACAGAGATCAATAGATGCATAAGTAGAACATAGGCAGCTGTATAGAAGGATGGGAGTATGGATGGAGAAATGGTCAGAAGTATGCAAGGTAGGCATGGCCAGAGGTGGACGGTTGGATGGATGAATGGATAATGAGCAGAGAGACAAAGAGACGATCGGACAGACAAATGTTCCCCTTCTTCCTTCATCTGGATAGAAGGCCAGACGAAGAAAGGAAGGAGATCACTGAGGAAAGGTAAATTGCCGGGGATAGACAAAGAGATTGTGTAGAGGGGTGGGGGTATGGATGGATGGATAGATGGATGAGCAGTTCCACTGACAGACAACCTGAGGTAGGGAGAAAAAGTTAAAGGCCAAAAGGTCTGATGAAGAGGTAGGGAAAGCGAAAAAAGATAAACAAACAACCAGAGGTAGAAAGAGACAGGTGAACAGATTTACCATCTGTCTACCCATCCTACCTTGTATGAGTTAATGAGAGATGGGTGAACAGATGTCCAGACAAAGAATGGAAGGATGGACAAAAAAAATGACCTGAGGTCGGCAGGGATAGATAACAGACTTCAGAATAGATGGATATTAGCCTGGCTAAAGTTCACCATAAGTATGTATGGACAAACAGTCAGCCAAGGGTGAGAAACACTACCAGGAAAGAAAAATCTGGGAATTTATTTAAAGGGTCATACGAGTTTTAATTGTGCCCCAAATCCCTTCATCAGGGTACTGGATATTTGCCAACTGGTGTTGCAGTAAACATCCCTGTTCTCCTACAGTAAATGTCTGCGGGCTGAGAAAGGTCATGTGACTTCCATTGTACAAAATCCATCCTTCATCTTGGCTCACCATCAACAGCCACTCCTCCTCGTCCTCCAAAAGCCCTTGGGAGTCACGCGAGCACCGGAGTGCGGAGATGCCGCTTACATCTTCCGAGTTCACTCTGAACGTTCCAACAACGAGACGCTTATTTATTGAGATAGTAAATTTGTTCCAAGTCCAAATTGAAGTATACAAGTATATAGGAAGACATCAATGTGACTCATTGTGTTTTACGGGTTATGGCTCGACACCAGCGCCATCATCCATCACATCAACGTCTTAAAAAGTCTTTGACGTTTTTGCGATACTGACGTTTACGTTCTAACGAAGCATACACAAGCACGTTTGTGTTCGGTGGTCCGTTGTGACTCTCTGCACATCAAGACCCGGTTGCACAACACGTCTCCCAGCCCTACTCTATGGTGTAACAAGGTTACACAAGAAAGACGGACCTAAAGTGACAGTCGTGAACGCACAGACGTGGACGACCAAAACGTGTCGCCGCTGTTGCAGACATTTCCGTTAGCGCCTTGTTCGGCTTTGACCCCGAGGTAACCTCGTAAAATTTTTCCTCTTTTCATTCATTCCACCTCAGAGCTGAAGCCTCCCGCATCCTCGGAAGAGCTGCAGGAAATCCCGTTAGCTTTAAATCCGGATTCCTCAAATCCCCCCCCGTTCCTTGATAATAGAGAAGCGTTTATGTATTCCATCACAATGTAGGAGAATATAAAAAAGGCATCATTCATCTGAATTAATAAGCCAGAAATATACTTTACTATCCTCACGGCAAGATCGGATCAGGTGCAAAAATTTGCGCACCCTTTAGAAAAATGTTAAACGCTCTCTCTCTCTCTCTTGTATTAGAATCCCAGACTGTCTTTTATAAGACGCTCAGCCAGCACCGCTTACATTACGACCAGACTGGACGACTGCCGTTTGGCTTTCTCCGCCCTGTCCGGTCTCGACAGCGGGCGCTCGGCTCGATGCATTAGCATACGCTAAATGATTTTAACATGTCTGGCCCTGATCTGGTCGATTCAGCAGCGCCGGTCTTCAGCGATTCCGACTTCTGGAGCCTTAAAGAGCAGAACATATTGTACAGCTTTAATCTCGTTTAGCTGGGAACAGTCAAGGACACGGTGCAGCGGGGATGACTCAGAGAAAGGGAGAGCGCAAGTGAAGGAAAGATAATGAGAAGAAGAGAGCGCAAAATATAGAGAGAGAAGTGGGATACAACAGAGAGGAAGAGAGATATAGGAAGAAAGAGTGGAAGAGAGAAAAGACGAGGGGGAGAGGGAGAAAGAGAGAGAGAGAAGGAGATTTGGCTGAAATTAGGTCAGCTCTGAATGGAGCTGCATGAGAGAGCTGATGGCCTTCATCATTCACTGGGCCTTTTGCCCACACACACACAGCTGGTGTAGTGTGGGAAAACAGTATCATGATTTAAGAGCGTTTTTTTTTTTTTCAATTCAGCAGCGTGGTGTTGCTTAGCAACGGTATTCACGTGCTGCAGAGCGAGCGCTCCGCTTTCTGCTTTCTCGGGTCACAGGAACATTAAAGTCTTGAAATCCATCAGTGTTTGTGTGCGCGTGTGTGTGCGATTCTGACCGTGTGAGTTTGGTGCCGATCTGCTGCCTGGACTCGAGCCTCTCCTCGTCCGTCTGCATGGGCAGGATGTTCTTCTCCTCCAGCTCCCTCTTAGACGGCCTGTTACTCAGCTTTATAGCCAGCGAGTCTTTCCGCAACACCTTCAGGGCTAAAGTATCTGCACACACACACACATACACACGTCACACCACACACACTCTGAGGCTAATTCTGTGCAGAATGTCACCCTGAGATGAATGAGATGAACACCTTCGCTTCCAAAATCCAAGCTTTTGACATCCAGACTAGCGGCGTCAACATTAAAGAAGGAGCGTGCGATCTACTGTCGGAACGCAAAACTTAAACAATGAAATACACCATCGTTGCTATGGTAACCATGGCTCGCAGGGACGTGTACGATGCCCGCTGTGCACAATCTGTGAATAAATTAAACAAAGAACAACGTACAATGTTTGCCGCATGGTGAAGCTGTCTGTAAGGACATGAGGTTTAATGTTAATGGAAGGAGTCTCCAGTGTCAGTGTCGGTACCAGTCGGAGGTAAACGGGTAACTTGTCTCGTCAATATCCTCCGACAAACTACGGAACTGCACATGCGATATAAGCATCCTATACATTATGATGTAATGGATAAAACATTCCGTTAAATAAGCGTTATAATCACTTGTAAAGAGCGAGTCGTCGTCCTCTTCATCGTCCTCCTCGTCCTCTTCCTCCAGGTCGTCCTTGTACATGCTGGGTAAGTCCTCGTAGTCCGACTCGCTCGGCATGTTCTCTTTATCGTCCTCGCACTCGATCACCACCGTGGGCACCGGCCTGCCGTCCAAAAGACCGCACGGCCCAGAGTGCATCGCAGAACTGACCGAGGAAAGAAACACACAAACAAACAGCATTAACGCACGACACCAACGCATGTAATATCCAAGCTCGTGTTAGAGAAAGTTTACACACCCTTAATCTCTGGGTGGGATAAATGAGCATTGCTGAAATAAATCCTAATAGTCGGGACAGCGGCTTCATGGAAAGACTTCGGTTCACTGAGACTACAGTAATCAATTCCAAGCTGAAGAATCTTTGAGGAATGCTGTTTAGCCAAATTGGATCTCTGCTGCGTTACGCAACAGACCGGAGCTGTGGCCGGCTTGGCATGGGGAAAAGATTGGCAGCGTTCGCATCCTGTCCCGTCGCCAATCGTAACGCAGGAAGGCCAGGGAGAGGTAGAGAGAGAGAGAGAGCCACTGCGAGCCTATGCTCCGTCTCTCGGGTGGGGAAAGCGGGCCATGGAGCCGGCGCTGGGAGCGTTCGCCGAGCTGGGTCACGGTTCACAAACGGCACGCTGGAGATACGAGCTGGCTCTGACCTGATCTATATTCTAAAAAAAGAGCAACATTGGCCTTTCACATGCTCTTATGCTAATAATCCTTGCATTTCAGCTACAGAGCAGCTTGACGGAAAAGCTGCTCTTTATTTCTAGCCAAATTCGAGACACAGCGGTTAAAAAAATAAAAACAAAAAGAGGAATTTCATGTAAATTTTGTTGTAAAAAAGATTTTAAATCATGGCTTTCAAGTATCTCCTGGTAGGTGCTGACAGTGCTAACCACTACGCTGCCGCGCGCCTCCAGGGTCCGAGTTCGATTCCCGCTTTTGTCTGTGAGTATAGAGTTTGCATGTTCTCGCTTTTGCTTGACTGGTTCCCTCTGGGTACTTCGGTTTTCTCCCACAGCCCAAAGAAATGCAAAATCAGGCTAATTAGCGTTCCCAAGTTGTCTGTAGTGTGTGAATTTTGACTGGAGGTCCTACCACGGTCGTAAAAATGGGAATGAATACATTCGTCACCACTGTTCTGGATGGATAGATGGATCTTCTGTATTGTTGTAGTACGGGCTCAGTAAACATTGCACTGGCTACAGCTAACCTGTGCACTCTGGCTGATCTGTGTATGGCTATTACAAACCTTGGCTAGCAGCTAGCTTCCTGTTATTCAAGGAGCAGTAGGATATTGGATGCTAGCTAATGCTAGTTTTAAATCCAAACGCAACTTCTATTCCAAATCCAATCCAAAGCAAGAAAGCACAAAGGTTAAAAAAAACTAAAAAACTAAATCAGAATTCATCCTGGGGTTTCCAGTGTTGTGGTTTTTCCAACCCATCAAGCTCACTCACTCTTCGTCTATAGCTCTTTATCCTGTATTCAGGGTCACATGAGGCCTGGAGTCTATCCCAGGAGACTTGGGGCACGAGGTGGAGTACACCCTGGACAGGGTGCCAATGAGAATAGTATGCAAATGAGCTAGAAAATATTGTTAAGAAAATATTGGAAATGGACACGGGGTAATTTAGAAATGTGTGTGCACTACGGTGATGCTATTTTTCCAAACATAGTAAGAAAATTAAAACATTTTGGATAGTTTCAAGTCTTTTTTAAAGGAAAAAAACCCCTCCATAATCCGCAGACTGACCTCTCGAGTCTCTGCATGGACAGCGCCAGCGTCTTGTTGAGCTCCTCGATGATGCGGCTGGGCACGCTGCCGTACTGCAGCTGGTGCGGGTGTCCGTGATGCCCCCCGAGGCTGCCGTGGTGCATCATGGGAGCGCATTTCCCCGGATAGGTGGCCAGAGGGCTCGGGGAGGAGACAGGCAGCTCCAGGCCTCCGGATGGCACGCAGATCATGACTTTCTTGGGAGGAAGAGGAGGAGAGTGTTTCCCCTGTACGCAGGGCAGCTTCAGGGTCTGACATGGCTCTGACGGGGAGGAAGGAGCGCAAGAACGTCAATCTGCCATAATCGGACACGTCTAAGCAAAAGATATACGAGCCGTCATCATGTCACGAAGCAGTAGCTGGACTAGATATTACCACACAGCCCACACATGAGCCCTTTAACATCTCGCTCGTTAATTAAACTCGATTTGTGGTCATGTGACCCGGCACTCTCTCTCTCTCTCACCTATGCTGTGGTTCAGCTGTCGGGTAAAAGGCTTCGGTGGCAAAGCGGGCGGCTGCTTGTGGAAGAGCGCAGCTTTCGCAAGGTTCTCCTGAACATCACCTGGAAATACCACCGACTTCTTAGCAGGTAGGACCAGGGACGACTTAAGAGAGGGGTCCTGAGGACAAACGCTGCCTTCCATGGAGGCCCGGAATTCCAGAGGAGCTGAAGGAAATGTAGGAGATTAAAATGGTGTGTTATAAAAGGCTATACATTTTGGACAATACACAAAGACACTGAAGGATTTCCAAATCAAACACTGACATTATTAGTAACGCTCTACTGTAGACAAGTACAGGTTTCTTTTTCGTCTTTATCACAATGCTGTTTAGTTTTTTTTTTTTTTTTTTTGTAAATCTGAGGATGACTAAAGTTTAGTTTTTGCTACATCCTGATACAAGCGGTGTTCAAGTCAAACCGGGACTTGTGATGACCTTGATGTACAACCGATCAACATTTACAGTACAGTGACGAGAGTTGAGATGTGAATGCTGCAAACGCTTTAAAGAAGGCTGTACGTCTGTGAGTGACCCGGCCGAGGTGGCTCAGAGCCCACTGCCGTCGTCCCTGTGTACATTCTGACACGGGAACCCTTGATGATGCTTGAAAGTTTACAGGTAACTCGTCACCAATTTCCAGAAGAGAAACATCTGACTGTAAGAACTGTATACACCATCGTTCACCAACACCACTCGACAGGGAGTTATTGCCACACCCCATACAGTACTGACCTCGCACCAAGGCGTTCCCACATGTTTGGAGTTCCTGGGAGGCCAGGGTTTCAGATGCAGTCTGATCATGTCTCCGGCATACTGAGAAAACATTCTACCTTGATGGTGTCTAAGTACTAGTGAAACACTGGGATAAGTGCATTAGTGTAGCCGGGGATTATTGTATATAGAGAAATAAAGGGAGTTTTTACTCAAAAAGTCAAAAGTCCCGATTTGACTTGAACGCCCCTCATAAAAGTGCAAAGTTAAAATTTTTTGATAGGTAAAAATATATTTCTTTCTTTTTTTCACAACATGACTAAATTGAAACAGTGACGTAGAAATAACTGCGAGGCACATCATCACTGGTGACGCTATCGACCATAGCTGAAACATTTTAGCATTTAGCATCGGTCGTCTTAAACCTCCATCTTACATTTCCATTTAGGCACCCTTATCCAGAGTGACTTAGTGTTTAAGTTTCCGTCATTGGATAGATCCTTACACTGGGTTACGAGGTTACTAACTAACTAGCATCAGTCAAACAGTTTTTGGAAGGTTTTTATTTTTTTTTCCAAATATTGAAGAAACAGATAGGTCTTATGTTGTCCCAACTGAGAGACTCAGCTGTACGGACATCCAGAGGAAGTTCATTCCACCATCTTCATCGCACCGAGCGTTTAACGATGACGTAATCCCAGCATGGATACGGCAGCGTCAGCAGACGCTCCGCTTCATCTTATCGAGACGCAGCTCAGGTACGGACGGCGTTCATTATTCATACGTCAGCATTTCATTCATAAATTATAACAACGGGCACAGGTCCTGGCTCGGTACGACATCTTTTATCAGAAAGAAAATTCTTTAAATTGAAGACTATCTGAGAAAGAAATTGAGTTAAAATGCTAAGGAAAAAAAAAAAAAAAACATAGTTGAAATAAGGGGGCACTAATTTTTGAGCCAAATGGGCTTTTAAATATATGTACGTCATTTACAGCTATGATGACTACAAGTCAATAAAAATGAACTCTTTTTGGCAGTGTTTTATTAATTTTTTTATTATTATTATTATTTTCATTGAACTGCTAAGTGGCTATTTAGCGTACGTAACTGTTGGCGGTAACGACGCTTCTCTCATCTCTGCGTGAGCACGTAAAGCTGATGAAAACCTTTAACTACATTAGTGGTGGCCGGTTCTGTTCGACCACCGTGTCCTCTACATGTCCAGTCGGACTCTAGGTGGATTCAGCTGTCGATAGCCAGTAGCTTAGCGACAAAAGCTACCTGGCTAACGTTATCGACAACGCAAATGCTGATGATCGGCTTCTCAAAACACTGATTAACGTGATCAGTATTACATCTGTAAGTCAATACTGCTGGGAATTCATAAAAAAAAAAAAAAAAATTTGACTTTTGTACCGTTTGCGCTCTGAGAGAAGATAATAAAAGAACAACAATGCCTTTTGTCTGTATAATATACATGTATGAATATGAGGACTTTTTAATTTTATTGTATGAGAAAACAGAGTTTTACATCAAAGTCGATTAAATGTCAACAAAAAAAAAACAAACAAACAAAAAAATATCGATTTTGGGTAGCGTCTGAAAAGTTTGCAAGTGTTTTTTTTTTGGGGGGGGGGTTGCTCATAGAACGTTAATTCATAAAATGAAAATCAGAAATACTCGGGTAAAAAAATCCAGACACACACACACTGGATTTACTGTAAGGTTTCATCTAAAAGCTGATGAGTGTTTAGCACGTTCTGACGGGTAACCTTATTCCACTATTCATTCTCTCTATCTATCCGTCATTATATATATATTTTTTTATTTAATTTCTTTTTTTAACAAGACCTTGTATGATTTTCCATCCTTCGCCTCTCCCACTCACCCGCCCCGTGGCCGTCTGTCAGTCCCTGCAGTAACAGCTCCGTCACTCGGCTGCTCTCTAAAGGACCGGGCGCCGCACACAGACCGTTCTCCAGCCTCACCTCCGGCTTCACTAGCGCCATCCGCGGGTCTGTGAGGGCATGAACGTACGTGTGTGTGTGTGTGTGTGTGTGTGTGTGTGTGTGTGTGTGTGTGTGAGTGAGAAAGAAAGTGATCATTGAACTGCTTCATCATCATTACTCGACCACTCGTCTATATCAAGGCTGATTTATTGACATGTAGATACCCATAATCGCCTTCTACAGCAGCACCAAACCATATGCAGGAAATCAAGTGGCCCTGTGGCTAAAACCCATTCCCATTCACATGTTCTCAAGTCTGGTGTATAAAGTATCGATGGAACCTGGCTTACTTACTGACTCATGACTCAACACCAGTACTCGAAACAGAAGACTGTGTGCGAGTGTGTGTGTGTGTAAGATCTAATCAAGCAGCTAACGTTTCTCCATCAATTAAGTTATAATCTATCTTGTTGACGATGCAGCAACACACACAAACAGTAATCAGCTTTGAGCTCTCAGAGACACAGCGGCAAGCAGCGCATCTGATTCGCCAAATCTTCCACGGGCCACAGATAAAAGGAAGCGAGGACAAAAAGGAATGCTTATGATCTGTTGACGGTCACGTCAACAAATTGCAGACTTCGAATCAGACGCAGTGAATCTTCAAATAAAAAACGAACGAGCGCGAAAGAGTCGGATCGCGCCGAGATCTGCTGCTGCTCGTTTCCATGGTAACGACCATCAAACAAGGAGTGCGTGCTCCGGGGACTTTATTTGATTTTTTAAAAAAAAACATTTTCCCCCTCCACATCGATAAACGACCTTTGACCTGATGCCGGTTTTAATTTTAATGATCAGAAACGGGCCGGAACATTGCTGCTGCGTATCGACATGCTCACCTTTCTCGAAGATCTCCTTCAGCACGCCACGTTTGATCAGCTCCTCCCGGCTCTGTCTTGCCGACATCTCCCTCTCCAGAGCTGTGGACGCACCACAAACAATATTCACTCATCTATAAATCACAAAAACTCTTTGGTTAAAACAAGGTGCAGGTTCATCTCTTACACTACAGTATATACAGTATAAGGAAATAAATATATTTCTTGCGCGAGCTCACAGACGCCCCTGATTGGCTGTAGAGCCGTGATTAATGTGGGAGCACCAGGTACCTCTCATCCCTCCCCTCTGAGAGAGCTCGGCCAATCAGCTCTCGCTAGACCTCCGGCTGCGAGAGGTTACAGCATCACTCGGGAATCGAACTGGCGATCTCCGGATGACGGGACGAGCGCTGCATCACTGCGCCACTCGGAGGCCTGTGCTTCCCTTCTTACCCTGACGAACCAATCACTCTGGAATAGGGTTCATTTGAACTCGTCAGACCATGTGACCTTTTTTCCTGTCGCTCCCAAGTCCATATCATGCTTATACAGTATATAAAGTCCATATCATGCATATAGTCCATATTATGCTCCCTAGCAAACTGAAAACTTTTTCTAATTAGCATACATAACTATGATGTAACTTCAAGTCTTTAAGTCATTCATTTCTTCTGCAAAGCCTCACCATCATTCTAGGTTTTAATAACAACATGTTCGACAGTTCCAAATAGTTTTCATTGCTCGTTGCAGGCCAATAACTTCACCCTTTGTTTATGTCCACCATCAGTGTCCATTACTGTACGACAGGAAATGTTTTAGAACACACACACACACACACACACACACACACACACACACACACACACACACACACACACACACACTAAATGAAGTCCGTTTAAAACACAATGGACAAAAAAAAGATACAAAGCTAAAAGTCAGCAGGTGCTGCAATGTGCAAACTTTTTGCAGTAATGCCAAGGAGCGCAGCAGCCAAATCTCAGCGCCGTGGCGGTGCTATTTTTAGACCCTGGCAGCTGAAAGACTTTATCTCCAACCCCCACCACCCCACCGCACCGTCCAAAACAAGGCAGCTTTTGTCGCATTAGTTATTCCGAAATGTGCCCGCGTGAATAAGGAAATGAGTTAAGACGGGGGAGGGAATATAAAAATAAATATAATAAATCTGCTTGATGTGCATGAATTTCCCCTGCAGGCTGAAGAGATCATTCTAACCGTGCTACAGAAAACTGGAGGAACAGTGTGCGAGTGTGTGATGTGCGCGTGCCGTGTATGCAGCAGCGGCCAAGACTGGATGTATATGAGCAAGTGGACAATACCGTAGAGTTCGGATAAGCAGAGACCACCTGGATAAGTGATGAACAGGTAATGAAGTCACACACTTGGCCTACTGTATACTGTACCTGCCCCCGCTTTCTTTAGAACACTTTACATTCAGTATTCATGGTCGGCTAGAAGGACACTGGTGGCTCAGTGGCAGCTTTTTGCACCTGCCATGTGGAAGACCCGGGTTCGACTCCCACCCAAAGCCCAAACCCCAGCCACTGGATGGAGTGCCGATCCCAAGCCTGGATAAAATGGGAAGGTTGCATCAGAAAGGGCATCCGGTGTAAAACCTGTACCAAAATCATGTCTGGATTGAATGATCTGCTGTGGCGACCCCTCGAGCCGCCGAAAGTCCAACAACAGGTCTGTGGTTAAGGCATTGGACCAAGGTTCGGAAGGTCCCAGGTTCAAATCCCACGACCACCAAGTTGTCCCTACTGGGCTCTCTGGATAAGGGTGTCTGCCAAATGCCCCAATATAATGGTTGGATGGAGTAAGAACTGTTTTATTGTGCATATGACTCTAAAAATCATGGGACTAAATGTTAATATTGGAAGTAAACAGCCTCATAAAATCATTATTTTTAGACTAAAATCGTAGATGAGGTGAGACTATTAGTCCAACATTATGATTAGTAAAAGGACATTAAATGGTTCAACTAAAAAGGTAACCGCGGATTTAAATGGAAAGACCAGATGAGAATGAGGGAAGAAATGCAATAGTGGTTGTAAATGGCAAGACTGAATGGTTCAACCAAATAGATGTAATAAATGGAAATCCTGGGACTTAATGATGAAACCCTGCAGCAGTGGCTGAAACTAAATGGTGGGACTAAATGGCAATAGCGGCACTGAGTGCAATTACAGCAGCTGAACCAAATTACGAAACTAAATTCTAATTATGGGACTAAATGGCAGAACTGAGAAACAAAAAGACTCAATAGTTCAGGGTTCAACTCAACTCAATGGTGAGAACAAATGGCCTTAGTTCAACAAAAACGGTGGGACTAAATTTACAGAAATAAATCACTGAACCAAATGGCAGCAGTTAGATTAAATTATGGACCTAAACGCTAATCCCATTAAAACTTCTAAATGGTCACCCGTTTCTGCCCAGAATAGCGCACCCAACTTCAAAGGATCACTGTTCCCTCATACTTTTGTCCTCATCAATGTGTATCTCTTTGAAAGATATGACTTTGAAGATTTATTATTTTTTTTTTTTTTTAAACCAAATGGTAAGAAATAGTGGGATTTATGATCACAGAGTAACAGACTTGAATGAAGCAATTTTTCCTCCTTCCTGCTTCATACACCTCCGAACAGATTAGGACAGGTATTGCTTGAGGTCGGCTGTAGGGAGTCTACCAGGCCCCAGCGACAGGCCTAATGAGGTCAGCAGGGTGACTGTAGAGCGTCTACCAGTCTAGGTCTATGGACTCGCGGATATGCCAGTGCTGGCTCATTTGGTGCTTATGGTCGCAAATTGAACCATTGTGACTGGAATGAATACGCCTTGAAGGAAAGAGGACATATGGACAGTCGTTGGTCTTTAAGAGTTTTAAGAAACACTAGATGTCAGCAAGAGGGTTAAATCTAGGAAGGGTGACCTAAAAATCACATGCCAAACTTACTGAAGGAGATCAGTACCTGATAAACATTTTATGTCCAAAAGACGTCAACACCGGACTTCCCATGACCAGACAAACGCGACACGAGATGTGTTACTTCAGAAGATGTCCACAGAGAGACATGTCCCCATTATGCTCGTCTGTGTGGATGCTTTAGCTCCTCAGAACAGGTCAGAGTTTCTGCATTCATGAGACAGCTAATTCAGTCTATTTGTAAGACTTGTGGTTTTTTATTTATTTATTTATTTATTTATCATTAAGTGGAAAAATATTTATGGTCCAAGACTGGTCAAAGGGCTCATCATCTTGTAAACCGGTTAAATGTCAAAGTATAAAAAAGAAGCAATCTTGATAAGACCCCTTTCAATCTCAAACACAAAGTAAAAAAAAAAAAAAAAAAAAAGGGTTTACGAAAGCATGAGCCAAGAATACACTGTCCTCTGGGTCACAACCGCTCCCGGAGTTCTCCCAGATGGTACATACACTACGTGTTGTTTTGCACAGCTTATGTGAATATAAATCGATCTGGATTCCAGTTCATGGTAATTCATTTCAATTATGACTATTAATGAGTTCTCACAGCTTCAAACGTCTATCAGGATGCCAGATGCACATCACTCGGGCAGGTGAGCCCAAAAACAAACGTCACCGACTGTTAATCAGTGAATCAGACGGTCTGATTCAGAATGTTCTGCACGTCGTCTACCAGCTCTCTCAAATAATCATTCCGTCAGGTTACAAATCTAAAGCAGAACTACCGAGAGGTTTATGACATTACTTGGCCAGCTTAACCCACTGCACGGTACATTAGCAGATGTTACACAAGGCCTTGTGCTGCACATGAGATGGGCTGGTACTGTATGCTTTTCTGGGCTAGCATCTGCTCCAAAAGCTCTTCAGGGATCGAACTGGGACCCTTACAATCAAACGTCAACACTGCGAACAGCAAACTGAATGCTGCAATGCATAACTATCTGGAATACTTAATACGGATTGTCCTATACCAACTGATTCAAAAGAAGTGAATTAAATAATCCGGAACAGGAAATAAACACCAAACAGTAGTCATGGATCTACAGAGCCGGACTAAACCCTTAGATAAGATGATAACGGTGAGACCAAATGCTATTGAAAGAAACTAATGTTGGGAATAAAATGATCAGACTAAATGATTATAACTTAAATAATAACACAAATGGTGTTATTAATACGACCACCAAATTGTCCCTGTTGGGCCCTTGAGCAAGGCCCTCAACCCTCAACTGCTCAGATGTACAAGGAGGTAAAAATGTATGTCGCTCTGGATAAGGGCATCTGCCAAATGCATAAAATGTAAATGTAAATATTGAAGGTTGGATTAAATGGATGAATTAAATGGTGGCTCTAATTGGAAACACTTGAACTAAATCAGTGGAATGAAATTTAAAAGCTGGAGGAAATGACAGGACCAAATGGTACTAGTGGAACTAAATGTTGGAATTCTTCGTTGGAACAACAAGTTGGGGCTAGACGGCGGGACGTTTCGTTGGATCAATATGGTGCGGGTAATAAAACGGAGACTGACATTCTTGATTCATGGGACTCGACGGTGGGGACTCGACGGTGGGGACTCGACGGTGGGGACTCGACGGTGGGGACTCGACGGTGGGGACTCGACGGTGGGGACTCGACGGTGGGGACTCGACGGTGGGGACTCGACGGTGGGGACTCGACGGTGGGGACTCGACGGTGGGGACTCGGTTTCCTAGCAAACACGCAGAGCAAAGAATTTCACTTTAAATGCAGTGTTTCCCAAACTTTTTTTTTTTTTTTTTTAAATAACAAAAAATGACAACCCACCATTACCCAGTTCACCAAATAAATGCATTTACAGGCAAAGTTCATAGATCGTCTGATTGTTTTTATTTCCTCTACTCGCACTTTAACTGCAGGTGGTACTATGACAAAAACCTGGACAGTGCTAAAAAACTAACTAGCTCACCATGTGACTAAAAGGTGAACTACAGACATAAAGCGCGACCCAAATAAAATCTCCTGCGACCCACCTGTAAGTCAGAACCCAGCGTTTGGGAACCGCTGCATTAATGTGTAAGTGACAAAGACCATTTCTTCAGCCTAGATGGTAACAATTGGACAACAGTGGAACTAAATGTAGAAATGAAAGGAAAAGGTAAACGCTAATTTAGGTTGCAATGGGAATGATGGAAATCCATGGTTAAGCTAAATGTGAAGGAAATGCTGGGGCAGGAAAAGTGTAATGTGCATGTGTTGAAATGATTTCTAGTAATTCCATCACAAAATAGAAAAGAAATCCCTAGGCCAGTCTCATAATCCGGCAAATGAACATAACAAAAACACCACATACAGGATATTAATAGCATTCTGTAGATGAAGCTGGCAAACATACACACATTCATACATACATAGACCGGTTATTTACTTTACTAAGAAACTGTGGCGTTTCAAATTGAAACTAAACCGACGCCGTATGTCTAGCATTTAACAAACAGTGAAGTAAACTGTGATTCATCCTAGTTCATTTCTTTAGAGGCAACTCACAGGGACTTTAGGTCAGATCCACCAACAGATCTCTACTGTAAGAGAAGCTCATATAAACCAGAGACTCGCTGGTGCAAAAAATGAGTCAGAGAGCCAGTCATCAGAGCAAATGTCTCACACAAAAGAAGAACACAGCACTGATAATACCTACAAAGCCATTCAGTCTCAAAGTACCGTCTTTTCAATGTTTTTTTTTTTTCGCCCAACCAAGATGTGTGCGTTTATTTATTTATTTATTTATTTTATTTTTTAAAAAGAGATCTCATAATGACCTTATTAGGACATGGAATATAGATGGATTCACCATCTTTCCATACTGCTTACCCTGAAGCGTATCCCAGGGGGCTCATGGCACAAGGCAGGGGATGCATTGGGAGGGGTGCCAACCCATCACAGGACACAGGCACATAAAGACACACAGGAAACAAACAGCCTGCAACATGTCTTTGGACTATGGAAGGAGTACCTATAGATAACCCACAAGGCATGAGGAGAAGATGCAGAGAACATCTATCCACGTACAGGACGCTACACGTGACACTGGATTGCAAACAGCTTCCTATTTATAGTTCCTCACTCCTCGCACATGCACAGTTTGCAATGGTTATGACCCAAATAAGAGAGGAGCTCCATTCCTGAGAAGGTTACACTGCGGCACTGATGAATTAAATGCAGCCGTGAACACTTCCACGTTTATGCATTCAAAGCACACCAAGGGTGTAGAGATAGTATAGCTAACTACCGTTTGGCAAAAACCATCATGGCTACTTGAATCCACAAGATCTCCATAAACATGGACATTCTCCTCGTTATGAAGGGGCATGGCTATAAAATGACAGGCCAAGGTGTTGAGTGGCCACATTTTCTTTTCATTTTGTGACGCTGCTATGAGACAATGACCAAAGTGCTATACAGTATAAATAAAATTGAATTGAATATACCAGTTCTCCAAAAAAAAAAAACATTTCAGCTATACAGTATAATCCACTTGTTCTGAGACAATACTTACATTATTATGTCTTGTCATTTCTACACAGTATTTATTTTAGTAAGACATACCAAACAGTGACTATTGAACCTTAAATTTTTCATATCAAGAAATGTTAAGCTGTTGAACAGTAGGACGCCATCTGTCATTCATTTGCTTCCAATATGTAGGCTGTAACATGGTGTCACAGCCAAGAGAGAGAGAGAGAGAGAGAGAGAGAGAGAGAGAGCAGTCATACAGTCAACCAGGCAGGAAGGACCATTCTTCGTTGTTTACTAATACACATGTTCCATCATAAAATATGAACAGCAGCAAGAAACCCATTTCAAAAGCTTGCAGTGGTCCAAATATATTTGTCATTTCATATTCTTCTCAAAAAGTTGTTTTAGAAAAATGTTTCAGGCAATAACCTCAAAAAAGGGGGTGGGGGGGTGGAGGTATAAAGGAAACAGGAAAGAATCAGGCTAGACTGGAAATGTAGGTCGAATCAATTTGCATGACAAAGTCTAGAAAAAAAAAAAGTAATCTAGCAAATGAAAGTAAGAACATGACATCTTATTGCCCAAAGCACAACCAGAAGGGGATCGGAGTTCTTTACTTACTGGTTCCTGTACATGGTTCACCACTGGCAAAATTAAAAAGGCATTTGAGTGAGAAATTTCACCATTTCCATTAAGGGCAATGCTTAGGAACCATTAGGAGCCATTTTGATGGGACAACAACTGGCCAAAGGATTGAAATCAGACATTTGTCTTTCAGACTAGGGATAAAGGTATGAAGTAATCAAGTACTCTAACCACCAAGGTCGCGTATGTTTAAGTGATGTGGACCTTGACCCTTGCCCTAGCATGGATGCACACAGTGCTCAAGTCTATGTAAAAAGCTGTAGTATACTATATATGTAAGACACTGATGTTTGAAACAAAAGAAGGCGGCTAATTGTACCTAAACATGGGGCAGTTGTAGCTCAGCAGGTTAAGCCTCTGGTTTACCAGAAGCCATAGAATCAGTGAACAGCGATCAGAATGTTGCGTATTCAAGCCCAAGCTGCCACTGTTGGGGCCCTTGAGCAAGGCCCTTAAACCTGTCTGCTCCAAGGGCACGCATCATGCCTGACCCTGTGATGAGGTCCCTGGGATAGCACGTGAAAAATCAATGCTTCTTTTCCCCCTAAACGTGGAAGTGGGCCACTGTTTAAAATGTGATGGTCATCACGCCATCGGTTTCCTCCTGAAATCTGCCCATGTATACGACACATTCAGGTCTCATTCTCGGAACTGCACAGCCATACCTGATAAAGTAGGAAGGTAGGCGTGACTGGCACTCTTGACATTTGCTCCAAGATATCAATAATAATAGTAGGTACAGCATGAAGGTCAGCTTTATTATACTGTTCTTCGTCATGTTTACTGAAGGATCACAAACCAGCTAGATTCATACCGCCACCTGGTGTATGGGAGAACAAGGATGAACAAGTGTAATCGAGTATAGAACAATATTAATCATGTTAAAGCTGGTCACCAGGATTGTGGTGAAAGGTAGCAATCAAATTCTGTATGAAAATGGATTTCCAATGAGAAAAGTGGAAGCCGCGTGACAACGAAGAGAGTGGGTATTGGCCAATAGGGTTTTGCTGTGGCTTGATGTAAAGCACGGCTTCTGCAGTTCTAAGCATGTGCCATAGCAAGGTACTATAACTGCCCATTTGGCTGACCTGTCAGCATAGTGGAATTTAAACTTGAACTTGCAAGGCAGGGCATGTTTCACCAAGTAGACCTGCAAGCTGCCCCTTAGTTTGCCTAACTTCTTAGTGTCTTTAATTCTGGTCGGCAAAACGGTGATGGTTTGGTACACAAACAGATGTATTTATCTACAGTATTCCTTTTGTCCCTGCTTTGTCTATGACCATAGAAGCAATTTAAGATGTTAAAGACAGAGCTTAATCCTCAAAGTCAAGGCCCAAGCAAAAGATTATCATCCTTCTTTCTGGTTGAAGAATCAGAGACATCAGTGCCCCGCTGAAATATCTATAATGATAGTCTTGCCCACTTGCCTTACTGTAGAAAAAAAAATCAAGACCGCAGCGGCCAACAAACACTACATACTAAAGCTGCAGAAGTGGTCAACCTTCATTCCATGTTGTGATGTTTCTTGCACAGTAGACGCAGGCCAGTTTCCTGACTGACTGAACGATTAATTGACTGAACTGCTGATTGACAGTCTGTCACCCGCACCAGAGGCGTCTGCTGCCAGTCACAGCAGCTCGTTTTTACTGATGAGTCAGTTCGAGATTCACACTCTCTCTTCAACTCTGCACAGAGAGACAATTCACAGCCCTCAGAGATTTCACGAAAAACTGACACCAGTCCACGAAACCCAAATCCCTCCTTTGTTAGGCAAGTACACATTTCCACATTTCCCACAGCTATGTGTGAGAAAGCTGCACAGACTCTTAGACATTACCTCAAATGTAAAAAAATAAATAAATAAAAAAACAGATGCAATGGAAGAATATTTACTTTTGGATATTTTGGGGCTGATCATTTTGATCTGTGGTTCCACAGATGTGCACAGTCAGGAGGAAAAAGATGCCTGTAAGGTTTTTAGTAACTTTCTTAGGAAAGCCGTTTTAGAACCCCCCCGCCCCCTTTTTTTTTGAGAGTGTTAACTTCACAATCATGGCCTTAGTCCTCACACATCCAGGTTGCTTCAAGTATTAAATCCTAATTTGCTGAACAGTTCTCTGGTTTTGTGTAGGCTGAGGGACCTTGAAATCAATGTTAGGAACCACTGAGGTCAATCATGCCTGAAAATATTTCCAATCTGCTTTCAAATGCTTTTTTGATATGTGGTGCCAATCTTAGAGATCCAAGATGAAGTTTACTACATTGAAGTTAAAAAAATCCCCCAGGCTGGTACCCTTCAAAGCGAGTGAGCCGCAGGCTGGTACCCCTCAAGTCTGTGAGCCGCAGGCTGGTACCCCTCAAGGCTGGTACCCCTCAAGGTTGGTACCCCTCAAGGCGGGTGAGCCACAGGCTGGTACCCCTCAAGTCGAGTGAGCCGCAGGCTGGTACCCCTCCAGGCTGGTACCCCTCCAGGCGGGTGAGCCGCAGGCTGGTACCCCTCAAGTCGGGTGAGCCGCAGGCTGGTACCCATCCAGGCTGGTACCCCTCCAGGCGGGTGAGCCGCAGGCTGGTACCCCTCAAGTCGGGTGAGTCGCAGGCTGGTACCCCTCCAGGCTGGTACCCCTCCAGGCGGGTGAGCCGCAGGCTGGTACCCCTCAAGGCGGGTGAGCCGCAGGCTGGTACCCCTCCAGGCTGGTACCCCTCAAGGCGGGTGAGCCGCAGGCTGGTACCCCTCAAGGCGGGTGAGCCGCAGGCTGGTACCCCTCAAGGCGGGTGAGTCGCAAGTTCGTAACTTTCAAGCTGATAACCTTAAGTGCTTCCTTGCCAAACATCTTGCTGTCCTTCAATGGACCAAACATCGGTTCTATCAGAGGTGTTCTACAAATTAAGTGATTACTGGCACATCCAGGATTGAATATTTGTTACCCCCCACACTGGCTCTCTTGATCAAACAAGCACACCGAGCACTTCTTCACTCAACACCTTGCTGTGTCTCAATCGATCAGGCATTGCACAATGAAAAAAATGCTCCGGTGTATACCTCTTCTACCTGGCCCTGATGATTCGCTGCAGCACATGCATCAAAGGCTGAGTAAAAATAGCCAGCTGGGAGAAAACACTAACTCTTTGACTAAATCGATTCTCTGCTACAGTTGCTGCTGCCGCCGCCGCTTCAGCCTGCCTGCAGAGCTGACAGCTTTACCCACATTGTTCCTGCTGCCTCTAGCTCAGGAAATGGAGTAGGACAAAAGCTTAGGTTTTAAACATTCCTTTTTGTGAGATCACTGCGGATTTTGTGAAAAACGCATTAAATTCACCGCAATGGAAAACAATCGCGCGAGGCACTTCAAAAGCACTGATCTTGATGGAGCAGAGAAAAGAAAGTAACAAAATCACAGAATATAGATGCATTTTATATGTATATATACACACATTTATATACACACATTAATAAATCTATATAATTCAATAAAAAAAAAAAAAAAAAAGCAAACATCTATATTCAAAATAAATTGCGGGAAAGAAACAGAAGGAAAATGAAACCCGTAGGGAATCTGATGCATAGTTCTTGCCCACAGGATGCTAAATGCAGAGGTCAATTCCCTGAACTATTGATTCAGCTGTGCAGGCTATATTTAAACAGCACAGACGCTAATCGAGGTTACCAGAGTGATCATGTGACCAATATGACCTGCGCTTGGGAAGATGGTCTGTAAGTCTCCAAAAAAAGAAGCAAACTTTACAAAGCTACACTGCTCAATGGTTCAATAATAAACAACACCATGGTTGTGAGGGGTGGGGGGGGGTGAGACAGATTATTTATGTGGTCGTGCAAAGAACAAACAGGACATCAGATTGGGCAGCTTCACACCACACAGTCATTGATTATTTTCCCGGGAAAGCACACCCTGAGTGTTTTATTACTGCCTGAATTTAAGACGTGGCCGTCACAAAGAGGCTAAATGACTTGTGTAGAAGCAGAGCACTGCGTTCTAATAACACTGATAAATTTTACTGCACATGCAAATGCACTCAATGTTATTACCCCTACGGCAGCACATAGACCACTGTATAAACCGTCTCATTGTGGTAGGGGCTCAAGATCACCGTCATGGCAAGACGAGCTGTAATTTACAGTACGCCTTATACCGTCTATACAAAATGGATGGGAGTCACCAGGGACCACACAATACGATATTATCACGATACCTAGGTGGCGATACAACTGGTACTGCGATTTTGTTAGTACTGCAATTTATAAAAATACACCACCTGTAGGATTCTTGAGGAACCGCAGCAAACATCTACAGCTTATAATTTAGAATTCATTTAAAAACAAAACCCAATTCGGCATCGGATGTGGCGACACGTCAACTGCAACACAGAAGAATCGTGATGGACCTTTACTGAATCATTCAAATCAAGTGCGTATCTAAAGCGGGTGTGCCGTCAAACTCGCTCCACTTCCCACCTGCTGAGGTCTGCTTGAACTTCTCGCTCTTCTTCTTCCTCCACTTCCAAGGTTTGAAAAGTCGGCCGAGCGTGGCGAACTTGCTCCTGCGGCGGATCGGCGGCGTGTGCGTGCCGGAGACGAGTGACTCGGTACGCATGGCAGCCAGGCGCTCCACCTCCTCCGCTGGAAAGGAAAAAGAAAAATTTTTTTTTTTTAAATGATAAATTCTGGGGTTATTCTTAACCAGCTGGAACCGTATAGAAGTATGAGCAAACCTGGAAGTCTGCTAATGTTATTACGTTTTTTTTTTTTTTTTTATCATCGTTACAACAATCACAAAGCACATTTTTTGGCACCCCTCAAGATCAGGACATTTGGTAACAGCACCTTTTGGAAAGCATCACAGCTTGTAAATGGCTTTCAGTTATCCTCTGAGAGATGATCGACCATTCTCACTCACTCAATCATCTATACCGCTTAATCCTGTATTCAGGGTCACGGGGGGCCTGGAGCCTATCCCAGGAGACTTAGGGCACATGGCAGGGTACACCCTGGACAGGGTGCCAATCCATCGCAGAGCACAGACACACATACACTCACTCATTCACACACTACGGGCAATTTGGGAACGCCAATTAGCCTAACCTACATGTCTTTGGACTGTGGGAGGAAACCGGAGTACCCGGAGGAAACCCACCAAACACGGGGAGAACATGCAAACTCCATGCACACAGAGACGGGAATCGAGCCTGGACCCTGGCGGTGCAAGGCGACAGTGCTAACCACTCCACCACCGTGCCGCCTGATCAACCATTCTCCAAAAATGCATTCTGCAAAAATGCATCTAGTTCTGGGAGATTCAGTAAATGCTTCGCGCCTCCTGCTTTGTAGGCATCTATTCCTTGACTTTTCACAGAAGAGCTAGACGGCTTCTTAGAGAAACCCATGGCTGCTGATTGTTGCAACAGGGTTCAAGGAGTTTGAGTATTTAAAAATCTTGCATTACCTGGACATTTGCATTACCTGACCTTTTGTGACAATTACCAAGCTACAACCTTAGCAAGATAGGGAAGATCTGAGACCTTCTGAAATCTGAAGTGTTTTTGTGTTAGCATTGCCCAAACGTTTGTGTGGTGCTTATGTGTGGTATTGTAAGAAATCATGTTTCATATATTTAAAAGTTTCATTTTAATGGACTGTACAGACGTACTGAATTGCATTTTTTCCCAAAAAAGCAAACAATATTTATACTTTTTTTTTTTTTACATTTTGCTACATACAGTACCGATAGCGACAAAAAGGATATTATATATTTAAAGGAAGATATTTCAAGTAAACATGCATAAATATACTGCACAGTATACAGCATTTTCAGCATCACTATTGTTGTATAATCGTTTATCTGACACCAACTTTAAAGGGCAACACTGGCGTTTTTTTTTTTTCTTAATCTAGGACCTGGTCCCATTTAGTCCACAGAATGATAATTTGCTAAATACGCATGTCGTTCAGGATGGCTTCTTTCCCTTTTCTCCAGATGGCTCTAAACGATTCTAAATGACAGCAAATGACTCAAATGCAACATTAAGAGACTCTTATTTCTGTTTTTCTCTCCAACATTAGTGATGTAAAAATGACAAGCTGTAATTTACTTACATAGTTTATTTCTTTAAAGCAAAAGAAATATCATCAACTACAAACCATGAGCATCGAGACATTTTTAAATAACAAGCATCCAAACCAACACAATCCACGCAAGTTACAACATTTTTTTTTTTATATATATATAAACAGGAAAACCAAATTCATAACCATTTACATTTCATATTTTTCAATCAGGAACCATTTCAATTGTTTGCAAATAGAGGTTTTATCATGACTCCTTTATATATATATATATATATATATATATATATATATATATATATATATATATATATATATACACGGGTTGGGGGGGGCCTGAAGCCTATTCCAGGAGACTTAGGGCACGAGGTGGGGTACACCCTGGATGGCTAATTAGCCTAATCTGCATGTCTTTAGACTGTGGGAGGAAACCAGAGTACCCAAAGAAAACCCAACAAAGCACAGGGGGAATCGAACCCGGAACATGGAGGTGCAAGGCAACAGTACTAACTACCACGACACTTTAAAAAAAAAATTGTTTTTTTACACATCACCTAGAGTGCACACCTGACATGAGAATACGAGTCCACATAATAAACAAAAACAATGGTGTGCCCTATATTTTAAAGATTTGCGAAATCAAGTAAGAAAAATAGAGCCTAGAATAGAAAAGAAATTACTAGCGCAAGTACCCGTGTCGCCAAGGAAACCGGAATACCCAGAGGAAACCCACCAAGCAAGTTCATGGAAACTCCATGCACACAGACTCTGCAGCGGGAATCGAACCCGGAACCTGGAGGCGCGAGGCCACGGCGCCGACCACTAAAACAATTGTGCTCCAGTTTCTTCCAGCAATGCATCAATATAAAGGCACGAGTGCAAGAAAACGTCAATGATCCTCAAAAAAAAAAAAAAAAAAAACCCACAACAGGCCTTCTTTTTTTTTTTTTATTATTATAATTTTTTTTATCTTGCATCATGAACAACCGAGGAGAGAGACCTCAGAGTCTGGACTGGATTGAGCTCAGAACAATAAACCGACCTCTGACACTCACACTGACTTACACACAAGGGCATCTGAATGATTTTTTGACATTGCAATCCTGCACACAACATGCATAGAAAATAGCGCTAAATAAATAAATAAATAAATAAATGGAAACGGAGGCGTTTGCGCGCGCGTGCACAGGTGTGCTGATGTGGATTGTATTGTGTGTGTGAGAGTGAGTGAGTGAATGATATGAGGGTGAGTGATGATGATGATGAAGGAGGAGGAGGAGGAGAGTGCGCTGTGGGGGTTTTGTTTGTTTGTTTGTTTGCGCGCGCTGCCTCACCGTCTTGCGCGTCGCTCGCGCGGCTGCAGTTGCCGCAGATGTGCTTGATCTCCTTCCCGATGTGGCAGTGGATGATGAAGGGCACGGTGCCGTGCTGGTGCTGCTGCTTGTGATGCGGGTCCGCGCTCGCCTTCTTACCGTTCAGGTTCATCATCCTGACCAGACAGAAGCCCTTCTGCTTGGCCCTGTGCGCAGGAGCGGGAGGCGCGGCGGGGTTGCCGCCGCCGCTGCTGGAGCCGCCGCCGCTTCCGCTGATGACGATCGAGCCGCTGCTGGTGTATCCGCCGTTAAAGCGGCTCCCGGGGCCGCACGCCGCCATACCAGAGCTCGCGGATTTCAGCATGGAGAAGAATGAGGAGGAGGAGGAGAATGAAGAGGAGGAGGAACCGGATCCCTATAGCGCGTCTCGACGCAGAAATATTTTTTTTCTATCCTTCTTCTTCCTTGTTGTTGTTTTTCTTTAAAAAAAAAAAATCCAGTTATTATGATTATTATAATGATTCCCGCAGCCTCTTGCCTACATCTCAGCAAACCCGCACCTGAGAGCTGATTGCGCAGAGCGCGAGTGTGATCCTCAGCGCAGCACTGAAACCCACAGCAGCTCCGCTCCCTCTCCCTATAATAACCCTGAGTGATTCACCAACGAGTCGGTTCCCCCTCAACGACTCTTTCACAAGGGTGAATCGATTCCCAGACACTCAGGCATGATTCCTATAAGCAAAGCGGCGAAAAGCACAGTACAGTAGTTCTGATCATTATTATTATTATTATTATTATTATTTGTTATACCTATAATACACAAAATTCTACTTCTGAAGTTTGTGCAGCATGGAAGTAACCGATCTT
Organism: Clarias magur; assembly: GCA_013621035.1. Lineage (NCBI taxonomy): Eukaryota > Metazoa > Chordata > Actinopteri > Siluriformes > Clariidae > Clarias > Clarias magur. The sequence continues at coordinate 1,081,313 of QNUK01000185.1, read as the reverse complement.
GCATCCGTAAAAATTTCAAATTGCTACCTTCCGTCGTTTTGGAGACATTATCTTCTACAGTACGCAATGGCTTAATGGTTGGCGCTGTCGCCTCGCACCTCCAGGGTCCAGGTTCGATTCCCTTTTCAGGTCTGTGTGCATGCAGTTTGCATGTTCTGCCCATGTTTGGCGGGTTTCCTCCAACAGTCCAAAGACATGCAGATTAGGCTAATTGGTGTTCCCAAATTTCCCGTCGTGTGTGAATGTTAATCGGACGTTCTACCATGGTCGGTGCTCTTGATTGAACAATATGAACGAGTTGGTGGTGGTGGGGGACTAGTGGTGGTTCAAATGGCTAAGGCCCTAGGTTGTTGGTTTGAGGATCCCGGTTCGAGTGCCGCCGTCGCTGGATTGCCACACCCACATACTACCCAGTCACTGAATACAGTGGCGGATAAAATGGGAGTGTTGCATCAGTAAAGGCAACTGGCGTACAAAGCTATGCCATGTTGTTTTGCAGGATGATGGAGACCTATGAGCTATGGAGACCCCTTTGATAGTGGAAGCAGCCGAAAGACTATCAACAACATTCAACAGTACGAAAGATGGGCCAAAAATGGCATAAATGGGAAAGTTCCAAGGTACGATGCTCCAAGGTGCTTTTTTTGTTGGGGGGGCTGGGGGGGGGGATGCAATGAGCCTTCTTGTTCTTTTCGGTCCAGGTGAACAAATTGGAATAAATACATTGGTCACCACTGGCCTCCAGTGGTCCCTGGTTGGACTACAGAGATTTCTAGATTAGATTCCATGGATTCCATGGTTTATCAGTGTTATACTGTCTCGCTTCAAACTATAATAATTTAAAACGCAAATTATTAATATTTCTTTTAATAAGTATTGATACTAAAATTGGGGTAAGCTTCTAGAAGCATCAGGTTCTTAACAATTATGAATAATGAATTAAGTATTATGAAAAACGGTGTTATATGATCCTACCTTCACTTTTTCACCCATAGATGAGACACTTTCTAGCACCGGCACCATGTTTTGGCTGATAGATTCCATCCACACCATGCGATTGCGCATGTGTCCTAAAAATGCATATTAAAAATACCTAATACCCTTATTTCCCTTACAGGAAAGTGTATCTACTTGATTTGTCAAATCATTCACATGTAGGGCACATTGTTGGGCACAATGTATTCCCGTAAGGCCATGTGTGCACTCTAGGTAATGTAGAAAAAGTGTAAAAAAATATCTTGTTCATGAGGGATGTTTATGTTTCTGTGTATGCAAAGAAAACAATTTCAGGATCAAGTGTCTAATGCGCCCTCAAAAGAGAGCTCTCAAAGTCACCCGATGACATCATTAATTTGCACATTCGCTGGATGATCATGGTATTTTGCATAACATTTCCATATTGCAGGAAGAATGGCGATGTTCTGATGGTGTTTAGGACAGAATAGGACAGTGGTAACTGGGAACACTGGGGATTGTAGGTGAACGGTGATTATTCATTGGGAATGGTAATGATCAGTGATTATTTATTGGGAATGGTAATGAACGGTGATTATTCATTGGGAATGGTAATGAACGGTGATTATTAACTGGGAATAGTAATGAACTGTGATTATTCATTGGGAATGGTAATGAACTGTGATTACTCATTGAGAATGGTAATGAATGGTGATTATTCATTGGGAATGGTAATGAACTGTGATTACTCATTGGGAATGGTAATGATCTGTGATTATTCATTGGGAATGGTAATGAACGGTGATTATTCATTGGGAATGGTAATGAACGGTGATTATTCATTGGGAATGGTAATGAACGGTGATTATTCATTGGGAATAGTAATGAACGGTGATTATTCATTGGGAATGGTAATGAACGGTGATTATTAACTGGGAATGGTAATGAACGGTGATTATTAACTGGGAATGGTAATGAACGGTGATTATTTATTAGGAGTGGTAATGAATGGTGATTATTCATTGGGAATGGTAATGAACTGTGATTACTCATTGGGAATGGTAATGATCAGTGATTAGTCTTTGGTATCAGTAGTGCCCATTGATTTGTCATTTGGAAACAATGTAAGCTCATGTAAGCATATCTTAGACAGACTTTCCCTACTGGTTGTGACTCGATTGAAGCCGTTCTCTCATCCCATCTAACCGGGTGCTATCGTGTGAGCTGGAGAGCTGTATGGATCGCAGCACAGTCACTAACATCTGCTCAAAACATCCCTAAGGTCTTTTCTTTTAAAGATATAGCGCTAAAGGAGTCTACACTACTTTTCCATGGTTCATTAAATTTAGATGTGTTGTGATCACCGCTTAAATCATTTCAAACTCGAACCAGACCCTGATGCGAAGGTTTACCTCTTATTCTGAACATGTCTGAATCTAGACAAAAGGAACGGACCCTTACCGACGGATTAATCTAAAAGAGTACAATATAAACAGGCATTTTTGATTGACAAGCTGCCATAGTACATAATTGTGTGTGTATTACACACAAACAGAACACATGGAGCGCAAGCAAATTTAAAGTAGAACATGGTGTGCAATTTGCAACACAAATAAATCAATATTTACCAGTAAAATGACTGAGGGATGTCTGGGATTGGCCTCATTCTGTCTGCTTATGCGTTGGTTTCTTTGGGTATTCAGTAACATTTTGCATGCAGATGTTTCTTCAATCTAGTGTACAGTAGATATCGCCACGGAGTGGACTGAGTCACTTACTGACTGGCTGCACTGTGAAATAATTTGCACATGTTCGGACCCATGATGGTCAGTCTGCTGATTCTGAGACTGAGGTTAATGTGCGGCCTTGGTTGAGCTTGTGTCTCTGATGCTGCTACTAACATCGAGGCCTCCTCTTAATCACCATGTATACACTGGTTCACGATGCCCGACTGCTTCTGTAGCCCCTGTATGATGAGTGACAGCAGTACCAAAATAGCGCTCCCAGTTGTCCTGCACTAAGGCGATCTCTTATCACTCACAGTTCTTTTCTCTGTCTCTGATCTTGTAGATACAGCTCTTTACAGAATGTGTTAAGAGTAGATTTAGCCGTCTTCCCCTCACTCTAGCTCTTTTATCAGTCTCGGTTATGGTAATCAGGCCTGTGCCGTGGAGTGATGCACAGGAACCGAACAGAATTGTAATCCAGCTGCAGTCAGAATATTTACAGGCCGTGAAGCTTTGATGGTGCATCCCATAATCCCGGCCTCATTAGGCTCGCTTCACAGATATTAGAAAGCTTGGAGACGCCCAGAGCTGTGAGAGAACTTCCCACTGAGAGAAACCAACTAGTGTCTGCCTTTTATGGGAGATGTCTAGGTTGCTCTATTCGGAAAAAAAAAAAAAAACAGTGCTGTAGTGATCTTCTAAATGACACAAGGTCATGAACAAAACCTTTGCCTGGTACCTTGTCATGTACCTGTTGTTGACTAATAAAGAGTTAAAAGGTTAAAACTAAAAATGATCTAATCAGCTGCAATGTAATCAGTGATAGTGGCGCTTCACATTACTGCTTTTTATTAGGGCCACGATTTCGGAAACGCATGAGACAAACTGGTTTGAAACTTCCCGCAGGAAGAATAAACATACATTGATCCTTCCATTCACCTTTGGAAATTCAGTTTTCATTGATAACTTGCCATTTTTGGAGTAAGCCGTGCTGTGCCATGTAGGTGTATTATGGTAAACTATTGCGTTGATTGGCTCTGTTGAGTGATGCGTATAGCCACGCCCACCTCAAGGGAAAAAGTGCAATGGTTGTCCAAAAAAGCGCTGGCTGCTGTGACATAATCTAGGACATCAGTTCTCATAATGTCCGTTCTGCTCAACATTTTGATTTAATTTATGGTGTAGATTTAATGTCAGGCAAATACTGAAGAACTTGCAAAGTTTAATTGAATTCTGTCCAGGCAGCTTTACGTGATGCTGTGACAAACCTGGCTGGACAGACACACAGACAGACAGAAATTCTTCTGAGACTGGTTCCTGTAATGTACAGTATGAAACTTAAAGATATCATTGAAAGCGTGAGATCTGATTAATTTACAGACAAAACCTTTCTTTTATTTATGTAGATGGATTATATATAAAACTGTGTTTTTGCTTGATTTACTGACCAGAATCTATCAAGCAAGCATTTAAAAGGCTGTCAGCTGTGACAGTGCATGTTTAACCTACCCACAGTTTTAGAGTTGCATAATTAAGTTGTGTCTTCTAGCCTTCAAACTTGGAGAAGTTGCATAAGATTGCATAAACTTTTCATTTGCTACAGTAAAACATCACTTGTCATTCTTATGACCTCCAGGATTGGGAGGTCGAATCCTGCCTCCAGTCTGTGTGCATAGATTTTGCAGCTTATCTCCCTGCTTGATGGGTTTCCTCCAGGTAATCTGGTTTCCTTTTACAAAGGCGTGTTGTAGACTGATTTAGTGTTTCCAAGTTGCCTACCGTTTCGCCATCCATGGGGTTCCCTGCCTTGTTCCCTGTGATAATCTCCAGGCCCCACACAACCCTATATAGCGGTATACATAATGGATGGTAGCTATTCTTTCATTTTCTGCATTTGTCTTCTCCCCCATGTTCTGAGTCTTACTTCAATCAGTTTTGTGTGTGTTTCTGCTTTGGTTTTAGTCTTGTCTCCAAGCTTATTAGATCACTGATTTTTTTTTTTTATCACATTGTATTTTAAAATAAACCTTGATTGGTGTGTGTATTTTTTTTCTGCTTGCTGTGTATTTTTATTCCAAGGTCCTGCTTAACATTTTGCCCATTACCAAGTGACAGTTTCTGCAATTTACACCTGATGTTTATGACCCATGTTCATTTGACTGGTTTATTAGATTGGGATATGTCTGTGATAACCCTGTCTGACCCCTCCTACTGTATGCCTCGTGCCTCATATGCTTCGTGATACAGCTATACTCTCAAAATAGCTGAAACACAATAGGACCAAGTGCGAACCCCTGAGGTATCTCAGTCAGCAAAGCAAACCTGATCTAAATGAATACCCTGCAATTGCTGCATTGAAACAACTATCCTGTACCAATCTGTTATCTCCACACAACACACTCTACCAAGTCGGCCATTTTGGATTTTAATGCCTTTTTTCTACAGTTTCTCCTTTATCTGATTCTGAGCAGCATGAATTACAGATATCCAAGATGCTACACTGCAAAGAAATTGTTGAAGGGTTAAAACAGTGTTGCCGTGACGAGAAGATAAATCCATTAGACACCGCTTGAACAGGATAATTCCTGGACCTAATTTAAATAAACAGCATATTGATTTTACACACTTGTATCATTCCTCCTTCAATAAGAGCGTTTATTATTATTATTATTATTATTATTATTATTATTATTATTATTATTATTATTTGTGAATACACCTACTCACCTTACAAGTAACACATCTCAGGTCTCTGAAGCTTTTCATAAGTTAACCAAATCCAATATACTCCCCTCCAGCCAACATAAATTATACTCTACGTCATCTAGCGCTCCAGGCATTATACATTTTCCACCGTGCGGTCAGAAAGGATGCATAAGCCCTAAAAGAAAAATAGCTTGTAGAATAATGACATCATTACATGACATTATCCTATAGCCTGGTGCAAAAGGTCCATGTCACCAATCATCTCTAGAGCCATTACGCATCTATTTCTCCTGCATAGCTATTAGGTCTTCCCAAAGCTGTATTTTGTATCTGGAGATACATCTCGGTCTTCCTGACGCAGATCGGAGTGAGCCTCGGGCCAAATGCCGACCTCTTAATGCGCACAGTTACGTAACGCTGTCTTTGCTTTCTCCACAGAGCCTTAGGGATTCATTAGCAAGACTGCTGGATGCTTTTGTGCATCGGTATAGCAAGTAAACTAAGTCTAATTGAAATAATACTGACATGTGATAGAGCTGAAACAATAAGGACTAAGATCAGAGACACTGAGGTATCTGAGTTGATAATTTAAAAGAAACTTCACTCTTAAATAAACACTGATCCTGAGAATATTGCTTCTGGTTAGTATTGTACATTATGGCTTTTGGGGAACATGGCTGTGCTGTTATATCATTTTGTTTTCCGGGCTCAGAGCCTTTAGGTTTCAATAACAACCCGAAGAGACTTATAGCAACTAAAATGAATTTAATTAGAAGTAAATTTAACGCTACACACCTGATATCTCTCATAGAAATGTAAATCAAATACACAATCCCTGAGTCTTAGAACTATGCAAACCTTATCCATGCAAATGCATTATTATGGAATTTTACTCTCATGCTTTTATTCCTCTTTTATCAATTTCTACTCTTTTGATTTCTAAAATTCATAAACACCCCACATGGTTGCTTGGTCACCTTGTGGCCCCCTGTGATCACCAATATTCCCTCCACAAGGTCTTATAACAACATTCTACAGATTAAACTAAACTTGATTTGAATTTCCCTGACCGGTGATCCAGCTATACTCTCAAAATAGCTGAAACACAATAGGACCGATTGCGGAACCCTGAGGTATCTCGGTCAGAAAAGCAACCACCGCTCTAGATGAAATCCCTGAAATTGATGCTAATAATGCTGTCCATGTGTTATCTCCACACAACACTCTCTGCCAGGTTGGCCATTTTGGATTTGGTACCTTTTTACAGTTCCTCCTGCATTTGATTCTGGGAAGCATGAAAAGATTCTACACTGCAAAGGAATTCCGCCGTACATCGTGCAAAGTTGCCAAAATTTCACCTCTAGTGATGGAACTCATCGACATGCCAGTACTGTTATTATTAATGTTAAAAATGTTATCCTTTTTCAGTTTTTATTTTACTCTCCTTCCTGTCTGTGCACACACCAGATAATCAGTTTAATTTATGGTACTAATAATGTTATCACAACTTGATCCTGGTTGTATTTTCGACAAAAAGTTACCGATAGAAAGTAGGACAAGCGTCACGTCAAACACATTTTCTGATACCCCCCCCCCCCTCATCAGCAATCATGTCTCAAAGCTGCACACTCCATTATGGCTGCCTGGTCACATGACCTCGTGACGCACACAGATGACGTTGATTTGTTTTCTGCACACGTAGCTTAGTGGACCCTGGACACATCAAGCAACATTCATTCATAAGGAAAAAGAGGATGTGTAGGTTTCTGCTCTGTGTCTCATCCTCCTACTATTTCTCTCTCTCTCTCTCGCTTTCAGTTTTTTTCTCGCCCTCCAGCACAATGCCCTGACGGTTCCTTGTTTCTCTGCTGCACCATCAGGAGCCGCATAGAACGAGCAAATGGCAAGAGCAGCTTTCACAGCTCGGCTCGTGAATTAATGCAGCCACAAGAGCTGCATCAAATCACACACACACACACACACACACACACACACACACACACACACACACACACACACACACACACACACACACACACACACACACCAGCTCAGGCCTGCATGGACTACATCTCATACCTCTTTCTGATGGCTCTGAGCTTCCAGTGGGCTTGTTATTTCAACATGTTTCATTTTCCTCATCACCCTGGGCTGAAATGTAATTTAGCCTTCACTAAACCTCTGCAAGCATTTATCATCCTTTCAGGCTCAAACATTACATAAGGCATCTTTCAATGATTATTTCTTCATTTTAAAATAAGAGTGGCGTTCGAGTCAAAACCAGGACTTTTGATTGTGCAGTTATTAGAGTAAAACCCCCTTTATTTCTCTATATAGTCTCCTGCTACACTAATGCACTTATCCCAGTGTTTCACTAGTGCTTGGACACCATCAAGGTAGAAAGGTCTCTCAAAACGCCGCAGCGTTGATCAGACTGTCTGATTCTCGTCTGAAATGCCGGCCGTTCAAATGTTTCACTGCTGTTACGAGTCTCATCACCGTACTGCTTGAAGTCTTCTGTAAAAGTTGATCGGTTTTAAACCTTCATTCACCAAAAATTTCACCAAAACACACCGGTCCATGCTCGCACTGGCCTGTTAGCGCCACCATGCGGTAATAGGAGAGATGTATCACTTACGAACAAGGATCCACTCAGATCTTCTGCTGGTCATGAGAGAAGAAGTCATGGTAGGACTTGAATGACTTACATTTTATTCAACACTAAAAGACTAGAATTGGTTTTGTTAAATAATTTCTGCATATTTAATTACCAGATGAAGCCTGTTTTCACCAATTCCCATCAAAAGTATGTTTAAGAACCTCAACAATCAAATGACAAGAAGTAAAATGTCATATCCATTGTTTTTTATAAAATTACTCATCTGTAATGTCTTACAGTAAGTGCTTTAATCCTGCAGAACTGATATGATATGATGTGATATGAATAGAATAATAATGTCAAATCTGTCTGTGAATCTTTTTTTTTTCTTTTGCATGAACTTGATTAGAAGATTTCTTAAGAGAAAAATATACACGAGTCACTGGCTATAGCCACACAAGAACACACGCAGCTTTATGCTTTATGTTCTTGTAAAATGGTAACAATATCTTTGTGCATGAGTGAAAAACTACAAGATAATTTTAAGGCCATTGGTTAGAAATAAAATAAGGTATTTTCAGAAGAAAGTAGTAAAATTATAGGGAACATGTGACAGTATTTCATAAGTCATGATATATTAATAAAAATGTGTAAATTCTTCCAGGACAAATTTATACTACTTTAGGGGAAATAAAAAAAAACAAAAAACAAAATATATATATATATATATATATATATATATATATATATATATATATATAATATTTATTTATTTATTTATCTCTCTCTCTAATTGAGACAGTATTTCCTGAGTATTGTGGCAACACCTTGATTTTAATGAAAAGAAAAGTCACAATTGTCCAAAAAACAAGCCATAATATGACGAGAAAAATAAAACTAGATAATATAATAAATTTTGGAAAGAAATTCCTATTATTATGAGATATAATTGTGACAGTATTTCTAAACATGTATTAATATTTTGAGAAAGAAAAGAAATGGGTAACAATATTTCCAAAAGAAACTCATAATATTACATAACAAATTGTAATAATAAAATATTTAGGTCATAATATGTGACCCAGTCAGTAAAAACCCCAGCTATGTGGGTATCATATGTAGAATGGTTTTGTGTAGAAAACAATTAATCACAAAAAATTACTTTAGTGGGGTGTTTTTGTTTGTTTGTTTGTTTGTTTGTTTTCTTACACTGGGTCACATATAGCAAAAAGTCGTACTTTTCCACAAAAGGCATAAAACTTAGGGAAAACGTTTCTTCTTTTTTGACTTCTTTTTTTATTTTCAGAGAAAAAGTTGCAATATTATGAGAAAATAAATTCATAATGTTTCCAGAAAGATTTTACAATATTTTGAGAAGAAAGTCATAATATTATGAGAAAAAAAATATTTGTTATGTTAGATATATTTACTGTATGCTAAGTACATGATATTAAGTCATTTTTTAATGTTATGATAAATGCTAAATTGTATTACTGTGAGAAAAAAAAAAGTTGACGATATTTTCTATTAAAAAGTCTTAAAATATTGAGAAATTTGTAATATTATAAAAGAAATTAAGTAACAATATTTATAAAATGGTCTTAATATCCCTAATAATCTGTCACAATATTTTGAAAGAAATTTATGACAAAACGGTACGTATTGTATCAGAGCAACATTTGAGTTAGCATTTCTTGTGTCTTTCTCACAATATTACAAATTTTCTTAGTATAATATATTTCATGTTTAAGAGTGGCCTTAGAATTCCCTCATACTATCAGGTGTTTCCAGTGACACATTACAGTGTTCCATTCTACGCCTTCAGCACAACGTTAGTGTAAATACACCGTTGTAACGTTTACAGTACAACGCTGCAGGAAGCGTTCCATAAACACTAATGTGCTGTTTTTATCACGGTGTAAATCGGCCAGTTCCGCTTCAGCTTCAGATCGGACTCCACCACACGATGCCTGGCAGCGCTCCATCCTAATTCCACAGTGGTTTCCGAGCAGATCCGAATGCTGAACTCGCGTCTGGCTGAACATGTAAAAGCAGAGTTCTAGCGGGAGACCGCGCTCACCCCGGCGCTCCGTGCTCCCCGTTATTCCATCTCTAACCACGGCTGCTTGTGTAACAGCGGGAAAAGGTCTCGAGTCTTCTCCACTCTGTAGACGCACTTTAGAAACTTTGAGGACTTTTTCCAGGAACGCTGATGCGGAAACACCCTCAGCCCATGTAAGTTCAAATTTCATTTCAAGTCGTCAATCTATAAGGAAGTTTTTCCCCTAGTTTGTTTTTAGGTTTGGCGTTAGGGTCGAACGTTTCCCCTGACCTTTATTATTAATAACCAGGGATAGAAAAATGATACATTTATTAGCCGATGGGGGGCAGTGGTGGGTCAAACGGTTAAAGCTCTGGATTACTAATCGGAAGGTCGGATGTTCAAGCCCCTGCATCGCCAAGTTGCCACTGCTGAGCCATTGAGTAAGGCCTTTAACCGTGTCTCCTACAGGGGGCGCTGTATCCTGGCTGACCCTGCGCTCTGACCCCAGCTTCCTAACTGGGATATGCGAAAAAAAAATCATTTCACTGTGCTGTAAGGTACATGCGTCAAATAATTGAATCTTAATGTTCAGGTTCCTGTTGGGAATATTGTTCAGGTAGCGTCTTTTTCCATCTTGATAGGTTTGACAGTAAGGTGACAGCTTGGATAGAAAGATAGATGGATAGATGTTCATACTCGGTAACTATGAATAATAATAAAACGGGATGGTTTCATGAATCTATTATTTTTATGTTCTAAAGGCGTTTCAATTCGAACCCGTTTCCCGGAACAAAGCACTGAATGAAATGCCGAATCTCCGACATTTTACTCTTTCCCCATTCGATTCCATTTACACCAAAGGAGCTTAACGTTTTTAATGGCCTTGCTCCTTCCCTATAGACTCTCACTGAAGCCATTGTCCAGAATTAAAGGCTACGCGGCCAACCGCTCCGTTCTGTACATCCTAATTGAAAATTAAACTGGAGTAATACAAATCTTCCCGTTCTCGTTTTTTTTTTTTTTTTCCTGTAGCTCTTTTCTCTCTTCCCCCTGAGGCTAGCAGCAGTGCTTATGTAATTATATTCTGTTAGGAAGCTCATTTTTCTTAGCGCTGCACATTTTGGCACCACCCAAAGGAAGAAAAGGCTAAGCTGTGTTTTAGTGATACATGTGGAATGGGTTATGCGAAGCTTACTTTCCAGAATGAATGAGTCTGAATCTGTCTTTCTTTCTTTCTTTCTCTTTGTTTCTATGGATTGAATGATGAAAACTAAACAGAAGAGGGTGGAAAACACTTTCATACATTACATTCAGATAGATTGCTTATACTTCCATCCCATACTAGCCAGCCACTGGTGGGAGATTTGCATGAGGAAGGTCATCCGGCGTAAAAACCTGTGCCAAGTTGTTGTGAGGATCCTGAAAGACTAACAACAAGCTTATGCTTCCAAATTAAGTAGTCAGATGACCCTGTGGCCCTGCACCTCCAGGGTCAAGAATTCGATTCCCACCTGTCCTTGGTGGGTTTCCTCTGGGTACTCTGGTTTCCTCCCACAGTCCACAAAGACCTGCAGATTAGGCTAATTGGCGTGCCCAAATTACCTGTAGTGTGTGTACAGTATGTGTGTGATTGGCATCCCGTTCAGGTTCAACCCTGCGTTGTGCTCTAAGTCTAGGTGCTAGGTTTGAGAAGGAGTTGGGCTGGAAGTATTACTACAGAAACCTACAGTAGCAAACCTACCATCGGGAATTCTGTAATCCTGAGATTGGAGGAAAGCAGAGAACCCTGAGGAACCCCATACACAAGAGAACATTTTGCAATTGCTATGCTGATTAAAGTTTACCAAATCTGCTAATCATCAGTGCATTAAAAAAAAAAAAAAAAAACAGACATTTTATAGTCACTCATAGAGGTTACACAGAAAGGAACCTTTATATTTATGGAGCAGCATATTTACTGTCTCTCGCTCACACACACACACACAAACATGATGCTAATGACCTGGCTTGTTCTCATTAGCATACACCATTTTAGCAGAGTGACTAATGAGGAACAACTGACACACGACCCATGTCTCCATTTTCACTCAGCTCACGATTTCTGTCCGACTGGTGGAACAGATCCAGCTCCTCACATTTGCAGCTTTTTGCCACATGCTTCTTGTCTTTCCTGCACGACCGAACACGACCTTTACGAGACCTTTTAGTCACCGCCCGGATCTGATGGCGGCAGGTGGCGTACGGGCAATGCAGAGAAATTCCCTCCACACTTTCGGGCATGTGCACACAGGGTTCCATGGGCAAGTTCTTCACTGGTGGTACATGGCTTTAATACTGCACATGGAACAGACCTAGCAGGACCAAAACACTTTGGGATGGTGACAAATATTAGCGTCTTAAAGCTTCAAATATACTTAATGGATACATTTGAGGAAACGGCGTCAACATGAACACGCCCACACGCATGCCGACGCGAGTGACGCGCCAAAGCCCAGTTCAAGTCGAACTGTTCTCTGGTGAAACTTTACGCCTTTTCATGTTGCACATCATTGGGGGGAAAAACTGTAAGCCTCAATGCTTAAAAACAGCCCCGTGCTGTATGTAAACATGGATGACATACAGTACCGCTAGCGAGTTTACTCAGTTACAGACGCTGTGTCTTGAACTCCCACAACTGTAAATGTGCGCTGAGTTAAAAGCAAGGCTTAAGAATAGTTCATAATATTATGACATCAATCCACCTCCAAGCCCCTCCTAAACATTCCCCTACACTGTTAAGCATTTGGCACAGACTATATTTCATGGGTGTACACATTCCCAGTGGGCGCCACCACGGTTCAATGGTTAGCACTGACACCTTGCACCTCCGGGGTTCGAGTCCCTTCTCTGTGTGCATGGAGTTTGCATGTTCTCCTCGTGTTTGGTGGGTTTCCTCCGGGTGCTCCGGTTTCCTCCCACAGTCCAAAGAAGCAAATACTACTACAGAAGCAAACCTACTATCGGTAATTCTTTCTTCCTAAGATTGGAGGAAGCTGGAGAACCCTGAGGAACCCCATATAGACTTACACAGAAGAGAAACTTAACAAAAACAGTAACTGAATCGAACCCGGACCTGAAGTCCTGAGCCATTCCCACGTGTTTGGGTCATTGAAGGAGTTCCTGGGAGGCCAGTGTTTCACCCATGAAGCAGATAGTCCGATCATGGCTCTGGTGTGCTGAGAAAACTTTCTACCTTGACGGTGTCCAAGCACTAGTGCAACACTGGGATAAGTGCATTAGTGCAGCAGGGGATTATACAGAGAAATAAAGAGTTTATACTTTCAGAACTGTGTTCTGTGATTCTGCACAATCAAAAGTCCCGGTTGGACTTGAACGGCCCTTGAAAATTCAAAACTGTCTTTGATTTTAGTACCTTTACAAACAGCTGACACACAAGCCCACACAAATAAAAACAGTTAAATGTATGTTTCTATTTATACCCCGAAACCCCCGTGCAGGACTGGAGGATGCTGGGTAACGGCTCATTATGGGGGCTGGAATTCAATTAGCACACCGCCGGAGTGAGTGGAACAACACCACTGTGGAGCGAAATATCACCTCATACCGAACCAGCAGCGTGACACAGGCTGAAGGACGTGTCAAGGTCATCCTCACGCGAGAGTAAAGATTATACCGATGGAACTTACACTTACAGTACAGTGTATTTCTATCGTGAGGAGTCGGAGTAGAATAGAGCTGATGTTGCTCTGTTGTATCTGTTGCTCTGTGTGAGAGTTTCCTTTAGACTCCAGGCCAGTGTGTTGACATGTCATAAAATGGTAAATGTACAATTAAAATGAAGGAAAGTCTAAGGCAGTGTACGCTTACAGAAAACTGTGAAGTAAATCAGATAACTCAAACGTAGCCTGACATGGACTGAGCCATGATTCCATGCAAGTGTAGAAGGAAGTTATGTTCCCAACCTCTCGCAACCCACAAGCAAACACACAGCCACTGCAGATGATTTGCAAACACCAAATCAGCCTACAAAGCATGTGTTTGGAGCTGACAAAAACCTGGCACGCATGCAAAATGAACACACACATTCATCAAAGATAAGATTCAAATCCCTGACCCTGGTGGCCCGAGGCGACACTGAGCCATAGTGTAGGGCTGTGAACAGACAGGCAGAAACAAAAAGACAGAGGAAATGGGTGAAGGTCTGAACCAGGAAGTGCAACCAAAAAAAATGTGGGAACACATGAACATCGCTTAAAGCAGGAAATGCATGATTTCAGAGTGGGAGCACGGTCCCATGGTGGCTCAGGCGCTAGATTGTTGGTTTGGGGATCTGAGGAGCCGGGTTTGAGCCCTGGTGTCGGTGGTTGCCACGCCCCTTACTATCCAGCCACTACATGCAGTGCTGGTTCCAAGCCCGACAAAAAATGGGAGGGTTGCATCAAGTAGGGGACCTGGTGTGAAACCTTGATGGGAGCAGCCGAGAGAAAGTTTACCAAGGTTCGGCATTAGCGTGTATCCTGAATGCTAAGCACATGTACTGTAGCTAGAAGCACAAATTCAAACAGATGATCTGGTAATTCAAACCACCTTTAAGGATGGCCGTGAAGCATCATACACATACTTACAGCCAGAAGTTATGGAATCATTGCGAGGCCTTTTGGAAATTGCACTACATGTTGGAGTTCTCTGATGGATAAACCAGTTTACTGTGGTTAGAAATCAAGATGCGTTATGTCTTTTGGTGTCTCGTCTCCTCTTTTCCTTTCATTTTCCTTAGAGTTTCATTGGCAGACTGCATGATCAACAAGCTTGAAATGGCCGATACGATCACAAGACACGATACTGTATTTACACAAATTCAACAGAAGACTCCATTCAGTTTTCGACCCATGCTTTATACCGATCAGCTACAACATTATGTCCAGTGTTGTGCAGGTTCCTGTTGTACCACCGTGGGCAGTTGTGACCCCTTGGAGCGTAACTTTACAAGACGTTAGGGCGGTGCGCTGTGGTTTCTGGCACCAGGACGTTGGCAGCGGATCCTTTGGTTCCTGTGGGTTGCTAAACGGGACAGGGGTAGCTCGGGGGTTAAGGCATTGGACTACATTTAGGGAAGGTCCCAGGTTCAAATCCCACGACCACCAAGTTGTCTGTGTTGGTCCCTTGAGCAAGGCCCTTATCTCTCAACTGCTCAGATGTCTGCTAAATGCTTAAATGTCAAATGTTTCCTCTGAAAATTGGACTTGCATCAAATGGGTGCTTGTTTGGAGTTGGAGCTTTGGGCTCGTTGCCTGCTGGGCTCCGTGTAAAAAGCAGGTTGTGGTGAACTGGATGTTCTCGTGCCTTTCTATCATCGCCAGCATTGACTCTTTTCCTGCAATTTGTGCTGCATTGGCTTTTGTGTGGGAGCGGATGGGACAGGCTGGCCTTTGGACCCGGGGGACATGGGTGAGCCTTGTGTGTCCATGATCATGTTACCAGTTTACTTGTGTATAATCAATGATAATGTGTTAATGTTTTATGGTGTTATCGATATGTAACCATGTGGCATACTCCCTTATGTCGTGAAGCCCCAGGCGGAAACCAGGATATCAAGGCCAGCACGCGGGTTCACAACATGTCCCCATAGTGCGCAGTGCCAGACAATAACTGGAAACTGTATATTATATAAATATTCCTGATCGCGTACTTTAACGAGGAAGAGAATAAGCTCAAAATTCTCTCTCATCGTTTTGAAGGTTTGTGGGCGTGGCTAAATGAAAACAATCCGTGAACCTCCAAGAACACACTTTGTAATTCAACTGGCAACGAATGCTGAAGAAAATCAGTCCTTCATGTCATTTTTAGGTTTGATTTACTCAAAAACTGCATAAATAACATGTTCGCTACAACTAATAAACCATGGCTTCGAATAAACTTTTATTTTAAAATCTATTGTTATAGAACATAAAATATTATTACAGCTGCAGATCTGTATATCCTGATGGATTTGTTCTCAATCGGAAAGTTGTAACACTACTAGTAATCCTCCATCGGAAGATTATACATAGAGATTATATCATTTTCAACTCATCTCAGGAGTGTCATAAGATCTTTATTGTGTTTTTTTTTTTTTTCTTTTTCAGGAGAACTGTGTCATATTGCACATGTCCCCTGAGAGCTGTGCTGTCCTGATTGTTAGGATGAAAGCAATGAGGGGAAATGTGGAGCTCGTGCACACGGCGCTGGCCTCTAGCATCATCTAGTGGCCCGAGTCAGGAAATCCTGAGCATCAAGACAGATTCAAACATACTGTACAGCAGATACTGTGTATAACATTTCTGTAAATAAGAACGCCAAATGCCAAATGCCGCATCAGTATACATAACTAATGTAATGCTTACACGCTTAAATATCGGATTTGGACTGCTACTGTATTAAACCCGCTTTATATGATGTTATTACCCATCATGCATTTCACATTAATGTCACACTGTCATTAAGACTTTTCAAAGCAACGTAAGGACTAAAAAAAAAAACACATTTTGGATTTGAAAGCAAATGTTTTATTTCAGAGTTCTTTAAATTAAAACTTTTGAGATTCCACACTCAAACATGGTGTCGGTGCTAAAAAGTGTCTCATTTAGGTGATAAAGTGAATTATCAGATAGGGTCATATAACATAATTTTTCATAATACTTAATCCTTCTTATCTCCTGATCCATGCTTTGTTTTTTGTGTGTGCTTTTTTTGTTGTTGTGAATATGCTATCCATTTATATTTTTATCAGATGAAAAGAAACACATTTGCCCTTTTATGTTTTAGTGTTCCGAACGTTTTTGAATTCAAATCTTTCAACGATCTTAACTGTCATTCAGGTGAAACTTGGCCAATTTAGATTTAACATGAAAATAAATAAACCTGAAAAAAGTGTATTATTCTAAACCGCTAAATTGGTTTGCAACATGAATTTGATGTGGTTACGGACACTACAGATGTTTTTGCTTTTTTCACTCATTTTACCAAAAAACTATTTTTACAAGTCATATGCTTCTAGATGCTTATACTAATTTTAGTATCAATACTCATAAATAAATATATTTTAATATATTTAATTTGTGTTTTAAAAGCTTATTGTTTGAAGCGAGACAGTATAACGCTGAAAAATGGCCATTTTTGCGACACATATAAAATCATCTCCCCGAAACGGCTGAAGTTAGCAACGTGAATTTTTTTTAAGAGAAGTAAAACAGGAGTCACTTCCATGTTTCATAAACTTCAGAGGCATCTTCTTTGGCCACAGACATTTTCTGTATTATATGTATAACATAAAAAAAGTAATTAAATCAGGACCAATACTGTGTTTTGGCAAGGATAATATTTTGAGCCTATTCAAATTAATCTACAATTTCTTAAAACAAAGCAAATATACAACTTGTTGTAGACTTCTTATTGTATGTGAAAATACCATACATGTTCTAACATATCTAAGATATTTTTGATAGATTTAAGCATTAAAAAAATTAAAATAAAAAAAGCTTACAATTTCAAATTTCAATCCTAAGTAAAAATGCATCTAGGAACACTCACTCATTGTTTATATCATATTAATATATTACATATTATTAATCCATCTCAGGGCGTCTAGAAACAGTCTTAATAATTTTATATTTACTTTGTTTTAATATTAAGAAAATAAGAAAATAGATTTTCACTTATTAATATATCGCTTTTTGCAGTGTACATCATTGTTCAAAATAAAGCACCTATAATATACAGTAGGTTTAACACAGTAAAGGATCAAATCCAGATGATGAGGCTGGAGCCATGCCACGATGGACCAGCGCCGCCCTGGACGCACAAGTGAAACACAAAACCTATGTGGTTTTAACGTTAACGGTTTTAATATTATACCTGACAGTGTGTACTGTAGCTACTACTCTTCCTAAAAAAACTACAAGGGTAAATGTAAACCTTATTGGCAAGTGGCACTAGGGAAACTTTAATCAAATCGTTCTAGAAGATTTCGACTTTATCATTTGTCTTTGCGTTTAAATTAGACGCGTCCAGGTGCTTCAGAATTGACTTGGACGTGAGAGTAAGTGAAACACTTCTTCTATTTTCTTCGTCACAGTCTTGCACGAATGTCTGTTGTCAATCACTTCACAGCTGATTTACATTCATCCCCACCTCCGAAGCTCAGAAAGTGCTGAAAATAGCACCCATAAGAACATTTTATTATAGGATGGACTGTAGGGTGAACCATAATACTGTACATACCATAATATACCATAGTATCACTGTGGGACTTCAGACAGTAACATGGCGATGGCTAAAAACTACTGTATGGGACTAAAGTCCATAAATAGAACTTTATAGAGTACCAGGGTAGATACTGTGGCACTTCGGTACACTAGTGCTATGGTGTCTACCACAATGCTTTGGTGAATACCATGCTACTTATTAAGTACCACAGTGCCAATCAAAGTTCAGCAAGTATCTAATATGGCGCATACTGTACCATGTTAGATATGTTAGAAGATGTATATAGCACAGGCAGCACTGTATTAGAAGACCTGATGAGCTCTCACACCCACTGAGGGACCTAATAATTACCATGGTATTCACCTAAGTAGTGCGTATTAACCTGTGGAAGTAAATATAACAGATACAATGACACCACAGAGGGAACTATATACAGTAATTATCATGATCTACAGTATATAAATAAAATAAAGTCAGAACTCGCTCTTTCAGTGATATCCTTACTGTACGTTTCATAGACTGGAGAACCCGAAATCAGTCTGTCTGTATGTCTGTATGTCTGTCCAGCCAGATTCCGTCACAGCGTTTTTCGATAAGTAAATAAAAACACACAATGGACAAACAAAACTGGTATATACTAATACTAAAAAGATAATATAAACAAATATAATAAATAAAAAAACGTATTTACAATGCTTACCTTTATAATTTCTTATAATTTTCATTTTCATTTTTATACAAATAAAATGAAATGTAATTGAATTCCGTTATGCGGTCGATAGCGCCAGCTGATTAGAGAAGCAACAGCCAATCAGAAGTAGTGTGTGGAGCTCGGTGATTGGCTCGTTCTGTGGCAGTTCCGTAACACCCGACAAAGTTGAGCGAGCGTACAGGTAGAGTCGAGCGCGCGCAGCAAAACAGATGCTGCGCGCACGCGCGGAAGACACGTTGAGAGCGCGGGGCAGACGCTGCATGCGCAGAACCGAGCTGTTGAGCGCGAGAGGAGACGCTGCACGCGTGATATAGTGCTTTGTCTGCTGTCAAAATGGCTTGATTGTAATAAAGATGAAAAATAACAGTACATTTTCCTAATATTTAGCCAGAAATCCAGTTGAAACAAATATACTAATATATAAAATATTAATTATTAACCAGTATAAAAATATATTTTTTTGCAGACAGACATGTACTTGGGCTTCAACCTAATAATAATAATAATAATAATAATAATATCACTCATTACATTAAAACGATCAGATCATATATACAGTATACTATATATATATATATATATATATATATATATATATATATATATATATATATATATACTTTTGAACTATTTCTACAAACTCTTTTCCCGCCAACGATAGGTCCATACACTAGTGGTATATAAATGTGTATGACATATTTTTGATAATATCCTGATACATGTTCCTCAGTACCACACTACTGTACACCGGGAGGAATGATGACTAATTGGTGTGAAGGAGAGCAGCTGATGGTCACAGTGTGTGTGTGTGTGTGTGTGCTAAATCTTTCAGTAATGCAACTCAGGCACTGCAGAACTTCGACTGTACGCGATACACACACACACACACACACACACACACACACACACACACACACACACACACACACACACACACACACCGAGTCTTTCTTCTTTCTCTTTAATTTAGTGAGACCTTTTCTCTACTTGTAGACTTGTTTTGGATTTCCTTTTTTTCTTTCAGGTCATTAGGATGAATGAGATTTTCCCAAACTACCATCAAATTGGTGCATCATTAACCTGATGTAAATTCTACAGTGCCATTTGTTTATCACACACACACACACACACACACACACACACACACACACACACACACACACACACACACACACACACACACACACACACACACACACATAGTGTGGACAGTCGAGGTCCATGTTAAGCGAGTCTGCATATATGGAAAAGCATTATTCTTAGGATAGAAAAGCTATATTTTTTAAAATAAATTTGATTGTTGTAAAGCCTTTTGTGAAAGATAAACGAGGACCAGTGTGCTTGTGACTTATGCGCTGTGTGCTGAAGAAATGAAAAAAAAAAAAAAAAAAAGCACCTCCTGAATTTTCACACTTTTTCTTCTTGCAGCTAGGCTACCAAGCCTGGTGTGACTTACAAAGAAAGAAAGAAAAGAAAAAAAAAAACAGGCAGATTAATAGGGGGTGATGAGAACATTTTAAACAAATGAAATGCAACTTCCTGCTGCTGACGAATGGGAAAACAAACTAAAGACCAGAGCTATAATAAAGAGGCACATTTAACGATAAAAGGTACACATTGTACAGAAGATAATGATCCTCTTAAAGGTATTGCAGGAAGGTACGGTGAGTGTATTCCTGACAGAATGCATCATTTATTCATGAAACTTTATGCATCTTTGGACGGCAGTTCTCCTTTAGTTCCTGACTAAAATTAGACTGCTGCGTTTATAGGGAAGAAAATGTTTCAGTTGCAAAATGTATTACTATGAAATGGCAATATTTTTTTTTAAATGATTATGTTTGTGAGAACCGCGACACTGGGTTGGTGTCTCATCGCCAAAGATCCGGTCAAAGAACAAAAGACATCTCTTATAGATTTTTTATTTCACGCTTAATTAGTCATCACCAAATCTGAACAGGTTGTTAAGTTAAAACAGGCCCCTCCTAAAGTCCTGTATAGGAGGAATATACAGTAAGAGTGGTGTTCCGCGGTAGTGTTACACCAGTAGAGGGTAGCAGAGCTCTCATTTTTGTGTTGCTTTTAACTCTAAACTGCAGGACGGATGTCCATGCCTCCTCATACAGTAGCTCTAAGGTTCTCCAGGTGTCTGCGTGGTTTCTCTCTGGTTTTCTTTCACCTCTCTAAAGTGCCACGTGATGGACTGGAGTCCCCTCAGAGTGATACATGATACTCCTGTTTTAGGCAAACTGTTATACTGTATGTCCAAATAGTGTAGTTATACTGTAGTTAGAGACCAGGTTAAAGAGTTCGTAGAAAGAGTTAAAAGCCTAAAGCTAAGTATAATCTGCTGATCTTTAATGTAATCAGTGATATCATTATCATTTCAGGTTGAAGCCCACGTACATGTCTAACTTATTAATACAAAGGAATCACATTCAATAAGGTTGAGTATCTCCAGAGGTGGCTAGTAACGGTTTACATTTACTTGAAAAAAACAAAAAAGTACTTCTATGAGTAGTTTTACCGCACCATACTTTTTTACTTTTACTTTTGATTTGTGAAGAAGAAATGCTACTCTTACTCCCGACTCGTTACTTGTCTAACTGTTTATTCGACGCTTTAGATATTCTTTGTGTTTGCCAGAGAAATGCAGCAGGTGGCTCTACCGTACCACGTGACTGTGTTTCACCAATCAGATGGTGCAACAATAATCACATGACTCCGCTTGACCAATCAACCGACCAATAACAATAACTGCATGGAGTCACATGACCACACAGAAGGGGCGGGGTTTATCTTCAGCCGTGGTAGACAGTGAAGCAACCATGTCGCGGTTAGTTTAGCGGTTTTATTTAATGTTGCCGTCTTACACAGGAAATCATCTACACTGTTCAAACACGCATATGTCACCTACAATAGGCATTGAGGTATTCAAAAGCTGTATATTGTGAAGAAAAGGAGATTAGGAAATGTGTTATTCCTTAATTTGTTATTTGCTAGATGCCTGACAATGTGAGAATAGTTTAGAGGAACGGCAACATTTTATCCCTGCAAGGGCAAAGGTAGATACATGGAAAAAATATTTCAAATATATACATTCCACAAAATAACTGTGATACATATCTAAATCGTTTTTATTCCCCCAATCCTGCACCATCTCCTAACTACATACAGTGGTGTGCAAAAGTCTTAAGCCACCCCTCATTTCTTCATATTAAAAAAAAAAAAAAAAAATTATGGCATTGTTTAGGAAAATATTCATGAGAGAACTTAATGAAAACTCTGAATATATTGAATGAAACGTGAGAATATTGAATGGATTCCGAATATATTGATTGAAAAATATATATATTGAATGAATTCTGAATATATGGATTGAAACTCTATATATATTGAATGAAGATTCTGAATATATTGAATGAACTGTGAGAATATTGAATGGATTCCGAATATATTGAATGAAAAAAAATATATATTGAATGAATTCTGAATATATGGATTGAAAACTGATATATTTAATGAAAAGTCCTGAAATGTGTTAGTCATCATCTGAGTCGGCGAGAAACTTGGTTGCTGCAATTGTATTGGTGATTGATGAGATGCACTCAGTATCAGAACGGATGAAGGCTATTTAGTTATTAAAAACAGATTGCAACGAATATTATATTAGACCAGAAATTTCATGATTTAGGACCATTATAAAAAATTGCATAGGGTATTTTGTATATACATTGGATCATAAATATTTATTTATTGCAAGCATTTTTGTATTACATGACAAACTGTAAAATAAATGTGCCACAAAATAAACATTCATGGTCTCGACAACGTGCCATATCCAATAAACCCAATCTGTATGCCTAACTTACTCGTGGGTGGGTGTCTCAACCCCTCCAATCTCAATTCAAAAAAAAAAAAAAAAAAAAAAAAAAAAATATATATATATATATATATATATATATATATATATATATTTTTTTTTTTAATAATGTAAATAAATTAAAGAAATGTGAATAAATGCTTTACTGTGACAGGCTGCAAAATGCTTTCAGATGTTTATGTAAGAACCTCAGCAGCGACCTCATTTCCCCTCTCGTCTGTTCCAGCCACTCAGCATTCAGCATCACCTGTATACTAATCACCACCTGATCATCTGTCATCATCTGCACCTGTTTCTCACTGGGTCATGCCTTACGTTTTTGTTTTTTTTCTTTCTTTCTCTTCTTTCAATGCTTGAATGATTCATAGGTCACTGTGTGACTTGACAAATAAAACATTTCTCTGAAATACAGGACTGGATTGAAAACGAGACACAAAAAAAGTCCTTCAGCAAGCCTGGAGAGCTGTGCGTCAAGACCACATGAAAAACACAAAAAAGTCTGGCCCTTTGGATGCAAAATTAGAAGAAACCAGGGCTGGGGGGGGGGATCAAGACTTTTGCATAGAGCTGTACATGAGGAAAGTTGCGTGTATTCAGAGTCGGGTTCTGCGCACGCTTAAAAGCACTACAGTATATAAATTAAACTGAACTGAATTACATTGATTTTCAAATCACCTGCATGTAAGCTTGTAAGTAAAAGAGACACCGGCGTCCTGACGACCTCTTTGACACAGAAGCCCTTAAAACCGCGAGGAAAAAAAAGGGATAGGAAATGCAGGTTAAGAAAAGGTTAAGCTGACTAAGAGTGTCTTATTTACGCATTTACTACCGAGCGTGAATGGCGTTGCGTTAGGTTCTTTTCTTCGACATTACCATGTGTACAGCCTGCATCTCCGGTCCCTTCGGAAGATGTTTCGCTTCCTTTTGTACTCTAAAGCCAGACACGCGCAGCATTACAGGAATCTCAGTCGCTGGTGTCGCCGAGGCTAATGAAGTCCCCAAAACTCCAGGCGGCAAAAAGAGTGCTGGAGCTAAAACATGACAGCTAACCTAATTGCAATTTCACACTCGGCTTCTGTGACCGGGACGAATCTATTTGTTACATTATACAGTACAATGATATTCTGCAGCAGCAACACGCACGAGGAAATAACCGATTTGTTAGTTTAAGCCGATGCGTTCTCGGGGCGTATCGAGGCGGAGGCGGCTGCGGATCCCGCGGGGCCGCGGTTATTCCGAGTTAAAAACGTCGTATTAAAATCACGAACGGCTCTGTAATTGGACGACAAGAGGGGGACGTGGGACGTGGGAGTGCGGCGCTGTGCTGTGACCCTGAATTTCAGGAGCATCTTCAAGTGTGACTGCTAACATAAGATTCACAGTCGGAGAACCTAATAAAGAAACACACTTCTGGAGTGAGAATAGATATTTATATTTATAATAATTCAAATACCTCATATTTATTATAATTCTCCACCCAAAATGATATACAGTATATCGGTGATTAATGAACATTTTGAAATGAATCGGCTGTGAAATATGATACAATTATTTCTTAGTGAGCATCATGTGCCAACTTTA
Source organism: Clarias magur (assembly GCA_013621035.1). Taxonomy (NCBI): domain Eukaryota; kingdom Metazoa; phylum Chordata; class Actinopteri; order Siluriformes; family Clariidae; genus Clarias; species Clarias magur. The sequence goes on along the minus strand of QNUK01000185.1, from coordinate 1,056,863 downwards.
CCATAAATATCCCTCATAAGTGTTCACAGCATATTAATATTTATCACATACATTTCTAAGCATTACTAAAGAGTGCCACTAGAGGGCACATTTTGAGGCAGACCCTGAAAGGAGACGGAAAGCAAAGAAGGCTAGTATGAAGGAGTAGTCGGGACAAACTGTCGATCCCTGAGCACTCCTCAGAGTCGTATCACAACCAGGACCCTTAAGATCACAATTACACGTCTGAAGGTTAAACACTTACAGAATCATTGACATTCACTATCAAGGGATCGACAACGGTGGCGTCTGGGTCAAAATCATTCCTCATGCTCCCAGTTCACAATCTGAGTCAGGGAAGATGTGATATACTGTTAATTCTGTACATTCAGGTGGTCATGTGACTTCATTTTATTTCCACATAACGTTGCTGAGTCTCGACCTGAGCGACTGAAGCAACCCCAGATTATAACACTGTCTCCAGAGGCTCGTACAGTGGACACTATGCATGATGGGAGCATCGCTTCATGTGCTTCCCTTCTTACCCTGACACGCCCATCACCCTGGAATAGACTCAGTCTGGACTCATCAGGTCACATGACCGTTTCCCATTTTAACTGTTTAAAACGACACTGAATAGTCAGGTATGAGATATCACTTGAATTATGGATTATTGACAATTATATGCTTTTCCTTGTCATATAACCATATAGAATATACAGTATATGTTTTCAAGAAGCGTTTATTATACACTACTGTGCACGAATTCAGGTGCCAGTGAAGGACAATCTTAATGCATACCAAGACATCTTGGACAATGCTATGCTTCTATACAACTTTGTGGCAACAGTTTGTGGAAGATCCTTTTCTATTCCAGCATGACTGTGTAAGACCCCAGTGCACAAAGCAAGGACTATATATATATATATATATATATATATATATATATATATATAGAAATGGTTTGATGTGTTTGGTGTGGAAGAACTCGACCGGCCCTAACACAGAGCCCTGAGAACTCCAATCAAGTACCTTAGGGATGAACTGGAACTGAGATTGCGAGCCAGGCCTTCTCATCCAACATCAGTGCCCGACCTCATAATCGCTCAACAGAATGAACGGACAGGAATTCCCACAGAAACACTCCAAAAAACAGAAGAGTGGAAGCTGTTATAGCTACAAAAGGGGGACAGACTCCATATCAAAGTGTATGTATTGGGAGAACTGAACCACGCTGTGGTATAAATACTAATCACACACATGTACTCTACACACTAACACTCTTTAGGCATTGGACTGTGGTTCGAGAAGGTTCCAGGTTCAAACCCTACAACCATCAGGTTACCACTGTTGGGCCCTTGAGCGAGGGCCTTAACCCTCAACTGCTCAGGTAGATTTAAAAAATGTAAGGCGCTCTGGATAAGGGTGTCTGCCAAATGCCTGAATGTAAATTTATAGGAAAAGCAGGAAAATATATAAAGACGATGGAAGAATTAACAAGTGTTTTAACAAACATCTCTCTCTCTCTCTGCACCATGCGAGTTCATCCCATTCGTCTGGAGATAACAGGGATTTCTGCGGCTCTCTGTAGCAGTTCGTTTCCGAACTGTCCCGAAATGACTTCGGAATGGATGCAGCATTACTATCTCAGAGACGTCACCTGATATGATGGATGGAGCTAATAAACCAGCCTTTAGGAAGACTTTAGGAAGTGTTGCTTTTTTTTCTCTCTCCTTTTTTTTCAGCATCATCAGAATCCTATTTATAAGGAAAAGAACACAGAGGGTTGTGGAGTTTAAGGAAATTCACTAACGGAGCGGAGTTGCAGCGGAGTTGTCGGCCTAATACTATGATTTAGCTCTGATAACATGCTTAATCTTTGATTCAATAAGACCAAATGTTTTTTTTGTTTGTTTTGTTTTGTTTTACATGCGATGCTTGGACACTTTTTCCGAGCTGCTGCTATGAAGAACTCAACAGCAATGCTTGACCTGGATTCAGCAAACCAGACAGCACATACCGGCTAAAACGCACTATTGACCATCTGGGAGATGACGGGTGAGTGTGCGTGTGTGTGTGTGTGTGTGTGTGTGTGTGTGTGTGTGTGTAAGAGAGAGAGAAAGAATAAACCCCTCTATTGCAGATATAATGGTGTTTGTGGCGTTTGTAGTTTATGAGTATGAGACAGCAAAGACTTGGTCCACAACAGAAATTAAATTTAGATTACACAAACATACACACACACACACACACACACACACACACACACACACACACACACACACACATACACACACATACATGTCTGAACAGCTTACAGTTTATCACTGATAATTCTAAAATGAAATAAAAAAATAAAAAAACAAATCCCAGCTGTCTGTGTTTCTTATGAAGGTCTTATTATATAATTTAATAATGATGTCTGGGTGTTTTTTTTTTTTTTGTTACCCAGCCCACAGCCCAAACCCAGCCACTTGGGATGTGGTATGGCCTTAGTGCCAATGTGCTGCCAATTTGTGCTGCCTTGTCAAAAACTGCTACAGTCTTTACATGTGAAGAACGGTTAAGTAGCAAAAAAATGACACGGATTTGAGGGAGGTGTCTGGGAGAGCATTTATCCCAGGAGACTTGGAGCACGAGGCAGGGTACACCAATTCATCACAGGGCACACACACTACGGGCAATTCGGGAACGCCGGTTAGCTTAATCTTTGGGGAACTCACCAAGCACGGAGAGGACATAGAAACTCCATGCACACAGACGCCGAGGCGGGAATCGAACCCTTACACTGGCGGTACAAGGCATCTGTGCTAACTACTAAGCCAGCGTGTCACCCTGGTGTAAATCTTGTGACATAAACGAATGGCTAGGTGAAAGAAGTAAAACACCAAGGACTTTTTTGGGGGGGTCTCTAAACCAGAACATTAATAACATTAATAACATTAATGCGTGATGGGTTGATTGATCATCAGTTACACACTAGTAAACTGGTCGCAGGTTCATGGACACCCAAGACTTTTTGTCGACCAACATCCATGGAGGCCTCACCTTACAGCCCCAACTACTGTACATCGCCGTCCTGTACATCTTCAGAGGTCTCGCGGAGTCACACTGGAGGCCGAGCGACCGGAGCTGCTCTGGTGGCACCAGGGATACAAATGGGCGCTATAATTTTTAGCACAACCTATATACAGTACTACCTCACCCTTTTGCTTGGATAGACATCGAGTGAACTGGTGAGAACGCTCCTACTGATTAAAACAAACAGAAACACAGACTTCTGGAAGTGAAAACTGGAGCGTTCCACAACACTAAACGCAGCTCTATGAAAAGTATGATGTGATTTCTCTTAGTTGTTATTAGTCAAGAAATCGGCTGTTTGAACTCAAATCAACCTTGATATACAGGATGCTCTCAGGCAACTGAGCCTCTTAAACTCACTTTACTCCCAGATACGCTAGAGTCGCCGTCTGGGAGGCGAAGCGCTCAGCACGAGTGCGCTCGAGTACAGTACCCTGTGAAGGGATTCATCCCTCAGGCTTTCCCACCATGCGAAATCATTTCTATTCCAGAGGCAACGATGTGATTAATATTTTACGATAGCGCCGGACGCGCCACGGTACACGAGCGGCCGCGACTCCCAGGGTTTTGTTTTGCCGGCTGCACTTTCCAGCGTTTGGCTTTTATCGGGTCGAATCAGAGTAAAAAGGAAACACGAAAGAACACACGGTCCTGCCCTGCCGCAGCCCACTATAGATTACTTGCAGACGCACTCTTGAGGTCTGCTTAGACTGCAGTGAGACACATATATTAGCGATTACTCGCTTCTTCTCCTGGACTCTGCAGTGCATTCGTAAAAAAAAAAAAAAAAGGTTTCAGTCGACTGTGAATAAGAGCTGTGATGCAATTTTTAATAAATCAGCCTAACTGATGATATCGCTGAATCTGCTAAAGTACAACATGGTACAGATTCTATTAATCAGGCAGGGATTTGATATGTGATGATGCTACTGTAACCAATGGCACCAATGGGAGTCACCACCCGTGCCATATTATCACTGATCAACACTGCAACAGTAAAATTTGGATGAAAAGTTGATGAAATGCTGAACGGCAATGGGTGGTGTAGTGGTTAGCGCTGTTGTCTTGCACCTCCAGGATCCGGGTTCGATTCCTCGCCAGGTTCGATTCCCGTCTTGGTGGGCTTCCTCGGGGTACTCCAGTTTTCTCCCATAATCCAAAGACATGTAGGTTAGGTTAATTGGCGTTCCCAAAATTGGCCAAAGTGTGTGTGTGTGTGTGCCCTGCGATGGATTGGCACCCTGTCCAGGGTGTGTACCCCGCCTTGTACCCTAAGTCTCCGGGGACAGGCTCCAGGCCCCCCGTGACTCTGTATACCGGATTAAGTGGTATAGATGATGAGTCGGTATTACACTTGACTTCACAACATGAGTAATTAAGTGCAGCCCGCTCCGCCAACGTTACTTCTCTCACTTAAAACCCAAGCGCAGCATTTCAGCAATCTTCAAATCCAAGAGTTTAACATTTACCTTCAAATTAAACAACATTAAACAACAACAAAAAAAAACATATTTCTATGATGTCATCCGCCGTAATTACTGTTTCTAGACAAAATTGGCAAATAATTCTCTCCTAACACACGCGATGCCAGTGTGTGAATAGTTTAGAGACGCCCCCTATAGGATTATAAAGAAACTGCGCGGTTTTACCACAGACTTAACAGCGCGTCGAGCGGTCGCGCGAACGCCGACATGCTCGGCTTGTAACGTGTTTTGAGACTAATTAGTAGTTTTTTCAGACGAGTGTTTTCTTCTTTCTTCTTTGTCTTTCAGCTGTTCCTTTTCGGTGGTCGCCATAGCGTGTACGTGTGTGTGATGAACAGGTTCGAGTCTAATTTGCTCAGAGGGTTTTAAGGAAAAAGGACAACTCGCACAACTTTCGAGAACGTAAAACCATAAAACCATGTTTCTGCTGCGCCACTCGGACACAGAGTCGGTTATGTCCGATGTGATTGGTCACGGATGATCAAGCTGAAAACCAGCCAATTCCGCTCACTGCCCGATCGACCGGTTCGTCTCTATTATAAATGTAATAAAGTATTGAAACATCTTTGGAGTCGACGTGGCGCTGCGTGAATCAGCACACAAAAAGAATCGCAATTCACCCCTCAGCTCTACTACTATGACTCTAACTGCTATGAAGCGATGGAGCTCATGGTTCATCCAGTATGGCAACAATTCAACATACCAATTAACCTCACACATTAAAATAACCAATACAATTTGAGGTTACTTGAATATTTGACAAGTAAATACAATGCAAATATAACGAAGTAACATTTTTGTTTCTAAGCGTTGACACATATTAATTTCTGTAAATGTATGCAGATTTGTTCAGCCCTGGCTACATGACTTTGGAAACGGCCAAGAAAAACTTGCAATATTTTTACATTGTGATTTGAGTGTGTCGGTTGGTGTCTTAGTATTTTCAAAACTGCTGAGTTTTTACACATAAGCCATCTCCAGGGTTTACAGAGAATGGCGTGAAAAAGAGAAACTATCCAGAGAGGGCAGTTCTGCAGGAGAAAGTGCCTCGTTCAGACGGCCAGACTGAGCTGATAGGAAGGCAACAGTAACTCAAATAGACTCTCGTCACGCCCGAGAGCATCTCCGAACACACATATCCACCCTTCAGGAGGATGTGTTGTAGCGGACCACACCGAGTGCCGCTCCCGTCAGCTAAGAGCAGGAAAATTAGGCTGCGGGTCTCAGGCGGCTCAACAAAACTGAACAAGAGAAGATTCTTAAACGGAATCATTACCGGTGACGAGACACGGATTCACTACGAGCCCGAGAGCGTGGAACGGAAACATCCTCAATCACAGGCCGAGAAAAAAAGATCAAAAGCTGGAAAATTCATCAACTCTTACAGATTTGTGGGATTCTCATCGCGGGGACCAAAAGTATTGGAACACGTTCAGGAAAAAGGTTCAACAATGGACAGTGCTCGTTACAGTGAGACGCTTGATGAAGAGCTGAACCTGAAAGCCGAACTACGAGGATGAAGAATTCAATTCTGACGACGAACTGAAGACAGCGGTGCATTCGTGGTTCGCAGTACAGAATAAAACATTTTTAATGATGCAATACGGAAGCTTTTTAACAGCTGGACAAAGTGTATTTTGAAAAGGAAGTAGTTCATGTCGAAAATTGACATAGTTGTCTTCTTATCTAAAAGTTCATTAAAATAATCTCGATCATTTTTGACCCTCGTAGAAAGGTGTACCTAATGAAGTGGCCGGTGACTGTATGAAAACGTATATCGATGCAATTTCAGTTCTCCCGGTGACACATTTACACCAGCCGGCCCTGACGCTGTGGGTTATTCAGTTTCACGGGAAGCGCAGAATTCTGTGATGTAATAACATCAAAAGGCCACATCAAAGTCAAAGGTTGTTAGTAAATACAAGAAAAAGTTACTATTTGAAATCGGTCATGTGACCTGGGGCTTTGACTGAACATCATACCAGGGCTCTAATCTTAGGCAGCAAGGCTGTTCCGCAGTGTCAGCCAGCAGTCACACCCAACACACACACACACACACACACACACACACACACACACACACACACACACACACACACACACACACACACACACACACAGGCACTCATTCATACTGCAGCAGGAAGCTTAGCTGATCTTGTCAGCTCTCTCTAAAAAAGTGTGTGTGTGTGTGTGCGTGCATGTGTGTGTGTGTAGGGGGAGGGTGCCAGACGCACGCAGTCACACCGGCGAGTTTTAACAGGAAGTGACCATGTGTGCTGATGAAGGGGAGAGGAAAAGCCCGTCCACCCGTTTTTTTTTTTTACAGCACATGCAGAAGAGAGCTGATGGAATTAATCATCCACACTGCACCACCGTCATGCCTGTCATACATCGCCATCCTCATGCTGACACAGCACACTGCAGGGGCACCGGCCGAGATCAGCACTGAGGGCCGGACCTGAGTGTAACGGGAACATGCGGTATGGTTGATTCCTCAGTTCCCCAGTCACAATTTTGTTTCCGGAAAGACCATGCAATTAAAAGGTGTGTCCAAACTTTTGACTGGTAGTGTAATGCCCCCTAGGACGCCTCTATGGTAAATAAAACATGAGAAAGTGCCCTCAACGTTGCACATACTGTAGATAAAACATGGTTTTTTGACTACTGGGATTTCCTTCCAGTAGATCAAATAAAATGAAGTGCCCTCTAGGGTGCTCCTACTGTGGATAAAATATAATGAAGTGCCCCGTAGGTTGGCCGTAATGCAGATAAAAGGTAATAAAGTGTCCTCTAGGGTGCTTATGCTGTAGATGAAACCTGATAAGGCGCCCCCTTACTTTACATAAATTTTTTTAAATTACGCTTTAGGGTGTGCCTACTCTCGATAGAATTTCACAAACGCCCTCTATGGTGCTCCTACTGTAAATAAAATATGATAGGATCCTCCTACAGTGGATAAAATGGGATAAACCGCCCACTAGGATGCTCATACTATAGACGAACTATAATAAGAACTATAATAAAGTAATAGTAAAAGTGCCCACTAGGGTGCCCATATTGTAAATAAATAATCCGGGCTTGGGTAGTTATGAGGTGTGGCAACCCCCCCCCCCCCCCCGACAGCATGGCTCTTCAGTTCCCTAAACCAACAAACGAGAGTCTTAGCCACCTGAGCTAACACTAGATAAAATGTGATAAAGTGCCCATTAGTGTGCTCCTACTGTAGACTTTTAGAAGTTAGCATTGTTGCCTTGCACCCCCAGGTTCTGCGTTCCATTCCCTCATCGGGTCTGTGTGTGTGGACGTTGCATGTTCTCCCCCCGTGCTTGGTTCCGGGTACTCCGGTTTCCTCCCACAGTCCAAAGACACGCAGTTTAGCATTCCCAAATTGCCCGTAGTGTGTGAACGAGTGTGTGAATGTTGACACGACTACCACGGGTTGGAAAACGGGAATAAATACAATGCTAACCACCACACTGTAAGCCTCCACGGTCCCTAGTTGGACTACAGAGGTTCCTCGATGGATGGATGGATGGATGGATGGATGGATGGATGGATGGATCGATTGTGGCCATTACAATGCTCCTATGATAAAGTGCCCACTAGGGTGCTCCTACTATAGAGAAAACGGGACAAAAATGCCCTTGACTTTAATACTTTAAATAAAGTTGAATGAAGTGCCCCGTAGTGTCCTATAGTGACCTGACTGTAGATAAAACATGATGACCAATGGCTGCTCTTCAAACAGAAGAAAATGTGCTATGTATAAGAAACCAGGAAGAACTGCTTGATAAGGTCAATAATTTGGGATGAAATGTCCTGGGCGCAAGAAAACCCGAAGACGTGCCCTATAGAGGGGCTGTAAAGTAGAGGACGTGTAACAAAGTGCCCTCTAAGGTGTCGTTATAGTCGGGAAAATGTGACCGAGTTCCCTCCGTCTATGTGGATAGGATATGGCAATATTGTACACGTTCAACACCAGTGTTACTTTGTAACGCCTTAGAGTACTCGGATGACTTTTTTGATGTAACGAGTAATCTAACGCGGTAGGTCCGCCATTCAAGTGCTCAGTTACTTATTATATAGTTATATTTTCAAAAATGTAACACGTTATTCAGAAAATGTATGTAATCCATGAGCCAGACAGCAGTGATTCAGTGTGTGTGTGTGTGTGTGTGTGTGTGTGTATGTGTGTGTGAAAGTCGGCCTACAAGCCCCGCCCCGATAACCCTCCCCCTCTGTTATTCCTGCTGTTACACCCCTATCTCACCTATGCGGTTTGACTATGCGAGGACCGACGCGCAGAAAGATGGAAACTTAAGCACGGCGCCGAAACTCGCGGTGAGTCATGATGAACCGTCCTGACGGCCAAACTTCGCTGAGTGATGATGGTAGAATAATTATAAAGGTCTCGACTAAAACAACATGCATGAGGAAGCACAGAGGAGTTTTCATTTTCTCCAATGGAAACGTACTCGAACTAGTTACTCTTATCAGAAAGTAACGCAGTGATGTAACGGATTACTTTTTAATGACAGTGATTTTGTAATGTAATTAGTTACTTTCAAACATAACATCCCCCAACACTGTTCAACCCTGTGACATGGTAACTATGACAACGGGTAACATTACAGCAATAGTGTCTAACTGGATTTGAATAAAATTGTCTGGAAACTTTGTAACTGGAAATTGTAGAGGAAATATGGCACGCAATTAAATCATGGAAGAAAACTTGTATATGTACTCAGTTCTGTGAAAAAGTATTTGCCCCCTCCTGATTTATTTTTCTTTTGGTTTGTTTTGCATATTTTTTGCAGGCTAATTGTAATAGTATACAAAAATAACCAGAGTATATACATTTCTAAATTAGATTCTTCTCCACTGGTAAGGTAGGGTTTTTAACTTTTGTACTGTTTTTGAAACACGATTGGTTCTTACTACATACCTAGTTTTTGCTGTTTGGTAGTGTTGATTGTAGTGTGATTGAAGTAGGTCTAAAGCAGTTTGTTCTCTGGTAATTAATCAAGAGTAGTTCCAGGCTTCCTTAAGGTGTGAATTGTAAGAAAATTTAAGAACAGATGAGATACAAAGTTATTGATATGTACAGTATCAGTCTGGAAAGAGTTTCAAAGCCATTTGGGACTCCAGCAAACCACTGGGAGAAACACTTTCCACAAATGGAAGGGACTGGGAACAGTGGCGAGCCTTCCCAAGAGTGACCAGCCTATCACAATTACTCCAAGAGCACAAAAAAGACGCATCCAGGAACTCATTAAAGAACCCAGAAGAACATAGAAAGAGCCTCAGTCGCCTCAGTGTTCATGATTCAGCAATAAGAAAAGGAGCAAAAATGGCATCCATGGGGAATTCCAAGGTGAAAGCCACCACTGACCAAAAAGAACACAAAGGCTCGTCTGACATCTGCCAAAAAATTACTTGATTATCCACAAGACTTTGGGGCAAATATGCTGAGGACTGATGAGGCAAAAGTTTAACTTCTTGGAAGGTGTAACATCTAACATAAAACTAACACAGCACTTCATAAGAACATCATACCAACAGTCAGACATGGTGGTGGTAATGTGATGATCTGGAGCTTTACCGCTTCAGGACCTGGACGATTGGCCATAAATGATGAAATCATGAATTCTGCGCTCTACGAGAAAATCCTGAAGGAGAATGTCCGGCCATCAGTTTGTGACCTCAAGCTCAAGAGCACTTGGGTTATGCAGCAGGACAATGAGGCTTTGTAGTGGCCTAGTCAAAGTCTGGTCTTAAATCCGATTGAGATCCTGAAGCAGGCTATTCATGCGTGAAAACCCTCCAATATGGCTGAAATGAAACAATTCTTCAAAGAAAAGCGTGACAGAACTCGTCCATAGTGACGTGAAAGACTCATTGCCAGTTATCGCAAATGCTTGATGCCAGTTGTTGCCGCCAAAGATGGAACAAACAGTTATTAGGTTTAGGAGGCAATAACTTTTTCACATAGTGCCAGGCAGGTTTGGACAGCTTTTTCCCCTTAATAAATTACATCATTATTTTAAAAAAGCATTTTTATTTGCCCCTTATTGAGGCAGTAATATACAGTACTGTAGAATGTAACATACACTATATTGAGGCAAGTCAACTTAACTTGATTTATGATTGACTACAGGTAACGGAGTGCTTACCAAAAATGTGCACACCCCAAACTTTGATGTATGGCGCATCACTGCAGTGTTTATCTACAGTAAATAACAAATTATGTTATTTACTGATGCTCTGGTGTGATGCAGATGAGCTGTGACAGCAGTGCACCACTGTGTGTAACCACGTTTACTCGTCTATCTAAACTTCCCTTTCATCACAAATAAACATGCACTAATTATTATTATTATTATTATTATTATTATTATTATTATTATATATGAAAATTGTATATTAGTATAATTATATAAGAAATTAATTATTGCTCAAAATAAATGCATGGAGTTTGCTTCTTCCTTTCTTTTTTGGAGGGGATAAAGCATATATTTACAGCATGTTGGCATCATTTTTAAAAATGTATTTACTTATTCATTCATTCATTCATTCATTTATTTATTTATTGGTAGGGATAGATAATATATTATTATTATTATTATTATTATTATTATTATTATTATTTGTTGTTATTGTTGTTGTTGTAGGTACTATCTGTTTCATTATTTACTTATTTATTATTATTATTAGTAGTAGAAGCATTACTGTTGTTGTTGCTGGTGTTGATTTTTATTTATTTATTTATTGGAAGAGATACATTTTATATATATTATTTTTGTTGTTGTTCTTGGTGGTGGTGGTATTATTGTTTTATTGTTTTATTTTTTTATTTATGGGAGGGGATAAATCATATATTTATTATTATTATATTATTATTTATTATTATTATTATTTATGTTGGTGGTGATGTTATTGGTTTATGTATATTTCTTTATTTATTGGAGGGGATAAATCCTATATTTACATTATTATTATTATTATTATTATTATTATTATTATTATTATTATTATTGTTACTGTTGTTGTTGGTGGTTTTATTGGTTTTTATTTGATTTTTATTTGATTTTTATTTGATTAATTATTGGAGGGGATAAATCTATTTAAAGTGTATTATTATTATTATGATTATTATGATTATTGTTATTATTATTTATGTTGGTGGTGATGTTATTGGTTTATGTATATTTCTTTATTTATTGGAGGGGATAAATCCTATATTTACATTATTATTATGATTATGATTATTATTATTATTATTATTATTATTTATTATTATTATTTATGTTGGTGGT
>QNUK01000185.1:1025000-1040000 GCA_013621035.1 Clarias magur | reverse complement strand
CGGGTGCGTTGTGCAGCTCGTGGAAGAACTCGAGCAGGGTTTCCATCTGTTTACAAACTCGAACTCTAAAAGGTGGGTGAGGATTTGTTTAAAATGCGTTTTTATTTTACTTTTACCACAAAGACAACACTGTAGTTTCATTATTTTTGTCTTTAAAATGTTAAACAAAGCAGACGAAAATGCAGCGCAGTTTTAGTAATGAATACTTAGCGCTCGTGCTTCAATGGCGTCAGAAACGCATAAAAAAAAAACAGTTTAACGGCTTAAAATATCATGTATTGTCTTAATAATCCAAGAAAGGAGGCAAAAACATGTTTGTAACGTTGCGTTTTTGTTTATTTTTATTAGTCCTGTACAGCATTTGATTGTAACATTCACTTTATTCGAATCTCTCTGTATTTCTGTATATACAGTATATATTTATTTCATTTTAAAAGTTATGTCAGAAATGATTTGTCATGCCTTACAGAAGGTTTAAAATAGTTTCCCGTTAATCCCGTGCCTGTAGGCACGCGCGTAGAACCGGGCCGCGTCCCAATTCGCTCAGTACACTACACAGGATGCAGCACTAACTACTAGGATGCAGTGTTTTATATAGCGTGTATATAAACAGGTATTACACTGTCTCTCACTGCTTGATCATATTTGTACAAAGATCTGTGTTTTCACTTTTCTAAACCCGAGACAGGAGAGTCACACTCGTGCACTATCTAGTGCACTTTTGAGCTGTTTGGGATTCATCCCTTACACGCTATATAAAATGTGTATGAAGATTCAAAGGAAATGAAACCATGATGTAACTATTATTTATTGAATTTCTTTTTATTTAAGTGTGAATTTTTTTATTATTTTTTATTATAAATTATTATTTATAAGACCTACACTTAGGGGTCCTGAGTGTGTTGCGCTTTAGGGTTGTGGTAGAAATAGCACACTCCAGGACATGCCAAGATCTGAAAATAAACTGTTTTTTATTTTTAGTTACAGCAAGTCTGCTTCATCTTATCGCCGTGCCTCAGAACCGACCCGACATGCTGATCCGGCAGCTGGCGCAGAGGCTCCTGCTCCGACAGGTGGACCCCGGGTGCCGGCTCACGGCCCTGAGGGCTCTCAGTGTCGAACCTCAGCCAAAGTCAGGTACGAGTTCTCACGCCTCGGGGTGCTGCTGACGTTCACCACATTGTGGTATTTAAGAAGTTTCTACTCATATTGCCTGTGAAGCATCTGTATCACAAGTGCAGTGATAATTTGGAGCATGTTTGATCTTTGGGATTTCTGAGACATTAAAGTATAAAGACTGCAAGTCTTCTGTTTGTTTTGACCAGATTTAACGGAGTTTCGCGAGGTTTTCTCCAAGGCCAGGCACATCGCCATCATCACCGGGGCCGGGGTGAGTGCCGAGAGCGGCCTGCCCACCTTCAGAGCGGCCAGTGGACACTGGAGGAAGTGGAAGACGCAGGTGAGCGAGTACGCCCGCGACACAACCTATAACATGTTCATGTTTAAAGTTAAAGCAGCCATAACATAACATAATTTTTTAACATAATTTTCTGTTGGATACCCGGACACTCAGGAATCACCTGGTAACGAGCAAAACTGCTGTTATCTAATAAAAAAAAAAATGCTCAAATGATCAAAATCTTCTATACCTTATACAGATTTTAAACCAATTTGAAAATATATACATCACAAATAAAAGGCAGTCAGAATGGGATCAATGTCTAAATAGCAAATAACACAAATTAAACCCTGATTTCTTTTTGATAATCGCTGAGATCGAGTCACTTACATCATACAAGATGCAGGATCATCATCATGTAAAACCCTTCTGTCCATCAAACATATTTTATTATTCCTTTTCTCCTGTGAGGAACAGTTGTTTATTCTGTTGACACTTTAAAAAATATATTTTTGAAAACAAGTAAATCCAAATTTACTTTTTAAAGTTCTTAGAAGAAAAAAAAATCTCAAACATTTGATCTAGTTTTAATACTGAATAACAAAAACTGACTACCGCCATGAACGTATGATGTTAAAAAAAGAAAGATTTTATTATAAATAGGCTTCGTTTGGACACGCCCCTTCTGCTTGAGACACCTTCCTTCCGCTCTATCTTTGCAGGATCTGGCAACCCCGCAGGCGTTCTCCCGTAACTCATCGCGCGTCTGGGAGTTCTATCATTACTGGAGGGAGTTGGCGCTGAAGGCCGAACCCAGCCCGGTGCACCTGGCGATCGCCGAGTGCGAGTCCCGTCTCAGGCAGCAGGGTCGCTCCGTGGTGATCATCACGCAGAACACGGACGAGCTGCACCGCCGGGCCGGCAGCAAACACATCCTCGAGGTCCACGGTGAGCCCCGGTGTGGCTGAAATCACAACTGGGACTGAAACACAACCCCTAATGTGTGTGTGTGTGTGTGTGTGTGTGTGTGTGTGTGTGTGTGTGTGTGTGTGTGTGTGTGTGTTCACAGGGAGTGTGTTCAGGACGCGTTGTCTGAGCTGTGGAGACGTGGACGTGAATCATCACAGCCCCATCTGTTACGCTCTGGAGGGGAAAGGGTGAAAACAAATGCGTTATGACAACATGTTATCGTACTGTATGTGCGGGTCTCATTAGTTAAGTTCTGACAGGAGATTCGATGTGTTGATTCCCTTTTACAGTGATCCGGATCCAAACTGCTACGACGCTGATATTCCGGTGGAGAATTTACCAAGGTACAGCACAAGCTTCATGTAACGCAGTACTTTAATAATAATAATAATAATAATAATAATAATACGGGTAGTCCCCGACTTACGAACACGTTCTGTTCTGGGGGCATGTTCATAAGCCGGATTTGTTCTAAAGTTCGACAAAGTGAGTCTTATACGCCTTTGACACCAATATACAGTGGCTGCGTTCTATTAGTGTACTTCACAGGGTGCTCCCTCCTCCCTACTCCGTTTGCGGTGGGTGTAGGTGAAAGGAACTTCCCTCGACAACACACCATCATTCAGAGTCAAAAGTGCAGACGTCACTTGTTCCATGCGTTACCATGGTAGCATTTGGAATCACACTTAACATGGCTGAACACTTCAGGCCGATCGGAACGCACCTAATGTGAAGCATACCAATCCTCTTGACTAAATCTCTGTCCCCCTTGGCCCCCACACTGCCATCATGTGGCCAAAAACTGTAAACACACCTAAGGAAATGAATCTCACAGTGAAATGTAACAGTGTTGTCTCTGCGCCTTTAAATCGTGAGAGGAATCCTGGACGGTATTTCGTCTCAGAGCTGTTTTCCACTGTATTGGACTGTGAACGTTAGGATTTTTAGAAATTCGGATTATTCACCATCAGGATAGATTTACAGGACAGACATTTTCTGTCCTCATACTCCTGGACATTTTATACATTCACTTACACACTGAAAATTTGTATATGATTTTAATATTATTTTTGATTTATCCAATACACTTGAGCTACTTTTACAAAAGTTCATCTGTTCGTATCTGTGGAAATTCGTCACTCGAATGTTTACAAGTCGCGTACTACATGTAATGTTAATGATTATAATAATAGCTATTCATGTTGTTGTCATGGTTGATTAATCACGTTTCAATCTCAATTACATTCAGAATGAGAAATACAGAGCTTCATAAATAGGAACAAAAATCGTCAATAAAACAAACAAAAAAAAAAGCATTAATCTTCGTATCAGAAGTCCATCCTCTTTACCAACATGTATATCGTGTACATGGTTTGAATAAAAATAGATTCGATTGTGTTTTAAATCAGTGAAACAATAAAATCCCTCAGGTACAGGGAAGAACATATCGGCTGTCTTAGAATGATTTCAAAAGTGATATGTTAATATATTCTGGTAATCGCGATCATTTCAAGAACACAACAAGCGTATGATGCAGGAGATCAAGTCGATGTTTAGCTCAAGAATTAAAAACAAGAATTTCCACTTCAGATTTTAGTGACATTTGTTTGGAAATAAGCTTAAAAATCTGATATTGAACTCATCTTATGGAATTATTCACGCCTGTGAGAAAGATTAAAAGAACATAAAATATTACGTGCAGTTAGACTGAAAGAACAAATGGTTATCTCTTTGCATTTGCTAATTTATAATGAATTTGTAAAATATGCATGGAGCAACAGGTTCTGAGGTCAGGAGGTTTAGTGTAATAAAAGCAGCATTAATGTGTTCAATCTGTTACCCAGATTTAGTTTTTAATTAGGCGTATTTCCTCACACACAAACAAAACAGCATTTGTAATACACCGGAGCTCCACTAGATGGCAGACAAATGATATTAAACGACTGTTTGAGCACACTTCCTAGCCATTTTCAGACTGTTTTTTTTTTTGGCTGCAGGAAGCAGCCTTGACATCACACCATCACTTCCTCCATCTGAGTAGAAGCATCAAAGCAAGAGTTTGAAGTTTCAACAAACTAAAAAACTTACTCTTTACTAGAGTTACAGCTCGCTAATGTGAAGAACGGGATGTTAATAGTGATGAACATTGCAAACTTCACCTATCCGTATGATCATTTAGTAGAATGACTGATGTTTTTGACAAATGCGATGGAGATGATACACACAGCATCAAGCTGCTAGAGATAGACAGCTTTAGTGGTTAACCTTAACGCAGCGCGAGCCGCATGAATACTTTCCGATAGTTAACGCGAAGGCCGCTCTGTGCCGCAGGTGTGACGAGAGAGGCTGCGACGGTCTCCTGAGGCCTGACGTCATCTGGTTCGGGGAGACACTCGACTCGCACGTCCTCACCAAAGTGGAGAAGGAGCTGGACGCCTGTGACCTGTGCCTGCTGGTGAGACCACGCCCCCTCACACCCCCCTCACAACCCTCTCACAACCCTCTCACGCCGCTCTTTAAACACGGAGAGCCTGAGAGCGCTAATCACGAGAACTCTGAGCGCAACAATCCTGTTGTTGAAGGGTGGTTTCATCAATGTAACAGGAGATCACATACACACAATCCAAACAACACAAGTGTTGGCACCCCTGGGAACAACTCATGAAAAAAAATATTTTTAAACATTATTTTATTCTTTTCTCTCTTAGGTTGGTACCGCGTCCGTCGTCTTCCCTGCAGCCATGTTTGCCCCACAGGTGGCGTCCCGCGGCATTCCAGTGGCGGAGTTCAACATCCGGCCGCCACCCAGACCGTTTCAGTTCACGTGAGTTACACGTTGTTGTTTTTTCCCCTGTAAGGTCATTAAAGCACTTCTTTATCCACTTTTTTTCTCAAATCCAGTTTTTCTCAATAAGACTAGTAGAGTGGGTGAGCCTCAGAGTAGCTCATTCGCTTCAGATCTCCCTAGTCGTTGTATTTGCTTAATGCAGCCTAATAATTTGACCTGGCTTTTTAAAAATTTGTTTTTAATGTTTGTTTTTGCCCAGCCCGTGTATAAACCCTCTGATGCCTGGTATTGTGTCGCGTCAGCAGTAATACTGACCTTCCCGTGCCGTCTCAGCTTTTATTTCCAGGGCCCGTGTGCCGAGACCATCCCCGTCGCTCTGGCACCTCATGAGTCTGAACTGATGTGAGAGGACGACCTACGACCTTCACCCTTCCACCTCCACCAGACCTCCAGCCTGGTCTGGTTTAGTTTCTGCTGCAGTGTAAACAATCTCATCAGGATGCATTGTGTGCACTTATCCTCCTGAATATTGAAGCGTGAAAACACAGCCATGTTCCAGGACGCAGGAAGGTGTTTTTTTTTTTGTTTTTTTTTCCTCTCTCCTCAATCTTCCTGTCCACGGAATTTGCTTTCTAATAAGACAGATAATGACCTTTGACTTGAAACGGTCTCTGATAGAAACACAGTCCTTCACAGACGCTGTTTACGTTTGTGTATTTTTTACTCCACAGGATCATAAGATTAAACAGAAAAACTAAACTTGAGTGTAAAGAAAGGAAATAAAGGCAATAATCACTCCAAAGATGACAAACACTGTTTATATACAATAAACAACTCCAAAGTCATTTTCCAGAAAAAGTAAAAAAAAAAAAAAAACGTTTTTGAAATTTTTTTTCCTTCTTTTTTTGCTTTTGTCTATAGAAAATATAATGTCACTTTTTTCCTTCTGTTTAAACTATTATATACAGAATAAATTTCTTTTATTTGACATTTCTTTTTTTGTTGTTTTTGTTTTGTTCGTCTATAGAAATAATAATGTCCTTTTTCCCCCCCCTTTGTTTTAAAAAAATAAATCACATTTCTTTTGAACCAACAACGTGGTCTTTCTCCCTGATTCTCCTTTTCGATTTTTCAAAAACATTTTTTTTCTTTTACATCATAGCGAATAATAGTTAGCTCTCCCAATTTTGATATTCAGCTAAAAAAAAACCATTTATTTATTGATTTATTTCCTTTCCTTCTTCTTCATATTCATTAGAAATGGTATCCCTACCTTTCTTACTGTAGACTTTTTAAGTCTGGCATCTATACTCTGTGCCTTTAACAAACCAAAGTGCACCAATAAATGTGACATATGGCTTATGGTATATCCCTTACTAGGTTTTTATTTTTTTTCTTCTTCTTTTTTTTTCTATCCTTTTAAGATCCAGCTGTGCAGTAACCTCCAGATGTGCTCTTAATGTCCGGTTTCAGAGCGAGGACAGATATCTACCTCCATCAGGGTTTAAGAAGAGAGATGCGATGATTGAATTAAGGGCCGTCTGATCAGCGCGGGTCTTTAAATCCTGACACTAAGCCGCTGAGGCTGCGAACAGCCGAGTGAGTGATGATGATAGTAACAGTATCTTAAGCACAGATACAGGTCGTTTGTTCAGGAAGCTAAGTTTTGTTTTTTCGATAGTTTGCATCTTCCCTGTTGATGTGATTATTTGAATTTTTCTACAAGACGCCATATTTCAGATATTTAATGTTTTAGATGTTAAGACTTAATTGTTTGATGAGAGAACTAAATTACCGTAGCTTTACTGCTGTTATCTATTTCTACGTCTTGTTGACGATCCTGCTGAGAGACTGTGGGCGTTAATCAAAGGAAGCAAGCAGTCTCCGCCTCCAAAGCCGAAAACGTTTTTTTCCGTCGCAATTCTCGAGACACAAATCCGCTAATTCCGCTACGACGGTGTGATTAGAGGTTTCAGGAAGAGCCTGGAACAGGTTGTCCACATAATTCTGACTCTACAGTGCAGGGTGTACTGTATGATTTTCATTACATTACACACGCTGTCCTGTTTCGGCTTCACGTACTGTAGCGTCCAGCCGGAGTCACGAGACGTTCAGGCGGCTCGGGATAAATATTTGCTCTGCGCCCGAGCGACACACGCCTGAGAGAGGCCCGAGAGGAGGAGGGGGGGGGGGCGGGGGGTAGCTCGGCCGTGTCCTGACAGATGGAGATCTCCACAGATGTGAAGTGGAGCATCGGTCACAGAGGCGGAGGGGAACAGACAGACAAGAGCGGTTATCTATTTATTTCATTTTTACAGAATGAAAGGTTGGATTTGTTAGAATGAAATGTAGCGCGCGGCCGCACGTTATCGTTTCCATAGCAACAGTGTACACGATGGAGTTTATCTCATACTCTAGAGGTAAAAAAAAAAAAAGGCTTTTTATTTAAGTGCGAGAAAAGTATAAAGATTAATTCATGTACATTTATGCCAACTGTGTAAAAAAAATCACATGATGGACGTCTTCGATTAAGAACTCTTCTTTTTTTTTTTTGACTCAAATATGATAATGAGCCCCAGTCATGTGACATGTTTGAGGAAATGTTTTGAGCTAAACGCCTTAAACGATCATACGTTAAAACTTCTTTTATATATTTCTTGTTATCCTTTAAAAGGAAAAACATAGAAACGCTCACACACCTTTAAGATTTAGGACGACCTCTGGTTCTGAAAAAGAGCGCGCAGTTCCTCAAATGACCACTAGGCTCTAAAAGTGAGTCATTCCCCATAGACCAGCATGTTAAAAAAAACATGTTGACAGCCTGGTACAAAAAAAACAAAAAAATCTATATTTTGGTCTCAACAGCTAGATCTCCCATTCATGACAACTGTACAGGGGTGGATTTAGTGCAAATCATTCGTTAAAATGATGGTAAGTCATGAAAGGGGCGTGGACGATGATGGCTGCATTGCAGGTGTCAAATCCGCTAGCTGTCGGCCATACATCACTTCAGCTAATCAGCTAACTGGACGACGTGTAAAGGTTGACACGGGACAATGTGGAGTCCATGGATGACGTTATGACTTATCATTAATCACCTTAGCATTTTTTACTCAGCTAACGGTTAAAGCTAGCTAGCTTGTCGTAACTGAAATAAGTAGGCATGTTCCAACCATCACACAGGCGCTGTCTGCTCCACCCTTTGCCCATTTACAGATTAACTGGGATTTGGGCGGAGTCAGTTCCTGCCAAGGTAGCGATGACCAGAGCTCTAACAGCGGAGGTTCAAGAAACCAACAGAGGGTTTGACCAGTCTTACAGTCAGTACGGTGTAATGAGGACATCTCGTGTAGCTGCCGGTTTGTCATAATGCTCAATGATTCATCATGGAAGAGTTGATGGTTTGCTTTGTTGTCTGTCCTGATGAGTGGTGTTCAAGTCAAACCGGGACTTTTGATTATTCAGAATAACAGAACACAGAATAACAGTTATGAGAGTAAAAACTCCCTTTATTTCTCTATAAAGTTTCTCAGTATGCCGACTCCATGATCAGACTCCCTGTCTGCTTCAGGTCTGAAACCCCGGCCTCCCAGGAACTCCTTTAATGGCACAAACATGTGGGAATGGCTTAGAGCGAGGTCAGGACTGTACCGGGGATGTGGTAATAAGTGGGATGTGGAAAGTCCCTTTTTGACTCGAACGCCCCTCATACTATAGGAGGTGCAGCATCATGTGGATCCGATCGAAGTCAGGAGGTTGTATCTGTCATCTGTAATGTCATTAGGGGAAGAGGCACTGATTCACGTCGCCCTGAAGGCCGAAACCTGTGTTCGTTGATGTTATTTGTTGTTCCCATTAGCCATGTTAT
Organism: Clarias magur; assembly: GCA_013621035.1. Lineage (NCBI taxonomy): Eukaryota > Metazoa > Chordata > Actinopteri > Siluriformes > Clariidae > Clarias > Clarias magur. The sequence continues at coordinate 1,030,976 of QNUK01000185.1, read as the reverse complement.
TAGTCTGGGCAGAGTGGAGTGTGTTAAACACCTCGCTTCATCTGCCCATCTGTCTGTCTGCTCATCTGTCCATCTGTGTGTCCGTCTGTCTGATTGTCCATCTGTCTGTCTGTCTGATTGTCTGCCCATTTGTCTGTCCATCTGTCTGTCTGTCTGCCCATTTGTCCGTCTCTCTGTCTGTCTGTCTGTTCATCTGTCCGTCTGTCTGTCCATCTGTCTGTCTGTCTGTCTGTCTGTCTGCCCGTCTGCCTGTCCGTCTGTCCGTCTGTCTGTCTGTCTGCCCATCTGTCTGTCTGTCCGTCCGTCTGTCTGTTCGTCTGCCCATTTTTATCTGTCCACCCATCTGTCTGTCAGTCTGGCTTCATCTTGGCTCAGGGAGAGAATAGGCTTATCTAGGTGCTGCTATTTATAGCCACCATCAGTTTGCCACCTCGCGCAATCAGGCAAGCAGGCTCTGGGTAAACACACATACACACACACACACACACGCATGACAGGATGAGATGGGAAAGGACCATTCTGAGAGAGAGAGAGGGAGAATATTCGAGTGTGTGTGTGAGAGTGTGTGTAATCTCTTTCCCCTTCACCTCTGTCTGAACCTCAATAGCGCTGAGATCCGAAAGTCGGGCCACACCATCTCGGGCTCATCGCTAATCTGTCGCCATGGGAACCTCCTTTCATTTTAAAGAGCCGGCACAGTTACCCACAATCCCAGGCCCATCACTTTCATCTCGGGACAATGAGCTGAAATTTTAACATGCAAAGATCTTACACGCTGACACCACGTGACAGTCACGTTACGATCGAGCGGAATCTCCACCAGGTGATGATGCCGTTGTCAATAAACTGACAGAGTGCTGTATAATTTGCTGACATGAAGCTGTGAGGAGGCTCTCTAGGTTATATCATCACCCACACCGGGTTTGTTTTGACCGCGAGCGTGTGACGCCAAAAACACGATCGAACTGAGAAACTCTTAAAGGGAAAAAAAAAAAACATTAAAACGTGCAATTCTTTCCATAGAGCTCGTCTTTATAAAGGGTGCCAATAATTATGGACTCTTGGACCAAGTGTGTTTAACTGAGTTCGTCCTTCCGGGTGAAAATTGGTGCATACTAATCACCAGTGGAGGGCACTGTCTGCATGCGCGTGTGCGCGTGTGTGTGTGTGTGTGCGTGTGTGTGTGTGTGTGTGTGTGTGAGATCAATAAGAAGGTGTTGCGGTCAGGCTCTAATTAGCACGGCTTTGGGAGAGATTAGCTGCTGTCTCAGCATCGTCTCACAAACAAGACCAGCACAATCAGACAATACCCAGAATTCCTGGCCTCGAACTAGTACGGAGAAAAACGGCGAGACACACACACACGCACACACACACAGCTATACGAAGCTCTCTGTCATGTAGACACTTGTTGATTCACGTTCAAACAGCAGAAAAACAAAAGCTCCAGGATGCCAGGATGACAAACACGATCGGACACACAACACTCTCACCCCCTCTCTCTCTCTCTCTCTCTCACACACACACACAAACACTCTCTCTCTCTCTCTCTCTCTCTCTCTCTCTCTCTCTCTCACACACACACATACACACACTCTCTCTCTCTCACACACACACACACACTCTCTCTCTCTCTCTCTATCTCTCACACACACATACACACACTCTCTCTCTCTCTCTCTCACACACACACACACACACACACTCTCTCTCTCTCTCTCTCTCTCTCACACACACACACTCTCTCTCTCTCTCTCTCTGAAGGCTCTATAAATAGATCAGAAGACAGAAAAGCCACAGAAGCTGCCAGTCTACATCTGCCCTCAGCCAGGTTTAGCATGCACACACACACATCCTCCTCCTTCTTCTCTCTCTCTGTCTGTTTGACAAACGATGGACTGACTCCCTTGATTATGACAATTATGCTTTTGCTGAATAATTCTTACTCATTCAGATGAATTTTTGTCTTGGTTTAAAATGTTTTTTTTTTTTTCTTTCTCTTTTTTCTCTTATGCACATATACAACAGGGCGTTCAATTCAAACCAGGACTTGTGATAAAACCTCTGGCGAATGAAGACGTAAAGGTGATGAGACACTTAGCTCCAAGCCCTGTCCACATGTTTGGGACATTAAAGGAGTTCCTGGGAGGCCGGCGTTTCAGACGCGAAGCAGGCGGTCTGATCATGCCTCTGGCATACTGAGAAAGCTTTTTAGGTTAGATAAAATTAGGTTAGATTTAATTAGGTTTAATTAGATTAAATGAAATGAGATTAGATGTCATTAGATCGGATTAGATTTAAGTAGATTAGATTAGATTTAGTTAGATTCGATTTGACAAGAGTAGATTGGATATAATTAGACTAGATTTAATTAGATTAAATGAGATGAGATGTCATTAGATCGGATTAGATTTAAGTAGATTAGATCAGAATAGATTAGATTAGATTAGATTAGATTGAATTTGGTTAGATTAGATTAGAATAAATTGGATTAGATTCGCTTTAATTATAAAAGATTAGATTTAATTTGATTAGATTCAACATTATTGAGTAAAGTAAATCGACAACACCCATGAAATGCAGTTATATAGAGATTCAATATGGTGTAAAATATATATTTACAGTTATATAGTTATACAGTCGACCCCACACAGTCGCTTCAGTTCCCGTTCGCGGATTTTTCGTCGAGACCTAATACATCATTGTTCGTGTGTGTGTGTCTCCCTTTGTTTCGTGACAATATATAATTTTTCATGCATTTTAAGAGCAATATAATTGACTAATTTTATAATTAAACTAAATTAAATTATTAAATTTTATTAAATTAAATTAATGTAAATTAAACAAAATTTCCATATGAAATGTAATACTGTATATATTTTTTAGCACTGTAAAGAGAACACAAAGCAACGTAGAGGAAAAAACCGCCGCTTGTGATGGTGAATTATTACCGTATTCACCCGACAGTACTGATACCAAAGAAAACCGCGGCTGCATGAGGTACAGTACATATGGAGAGGTAACAGGGTATTTTACATTCCAGTCCTGTACAGTACACAGGTTTTTCTTTTCTTTTTCTTTTTTTGTATTAAAGGTAATGTATTAAGTTGAGTTTGAAATGAAATTAAAGTGTTTTGAGGGAATATTTATAGGCATTTCTTTTTTTCTTCACCAAATCCAAAATTCACTTTTTTCACAATTCGCGGGTGCTCTAGAAACAATTTCCCGCCAATTTCGCCGCATCCTGACTGATAGCAGCCCATTCTCGCGTAACCAAATGCTTGGAGTTTGTCAGAATTTATAAGTTTTTGTTTGTTCACCGACCTCTTGAGGACTGACCACAAGTTCTCAAAGGGATTTTACGTCCTGGGAAGTTTCCTGGACATGGACATCACTTTTGCCTTACGAGAAGATGCTCCACATTCGCGGGTGCTCTAGGAACAATTTCCCGCCAATTTCGCCGATCGATGGTATAGAGAATTAAAGGGAGCTCGATCAAAAGTCTCAGTTTGACCAGCACGCCCCTCGTCCATGTGCGTTCTACTACAGCATCCGCTAACTTTGTTGTACACTCTCCTTAAGGAACTGTGGTGTGATGAGAGGTGACTTGCAGAACTACGTCATTGTGTTCAGCCACTCGAATGTCACATCAGCCAGCAGTATGGTGCCACCCTAGGGATGTTGAGAGATTTCCTGCCACCATACTCGTTCTTCACTGACTGGAAAGAATACGATCAGGGACCATTAGAACAGTTGCCATTGCTTGATACCCTCAACGCTGCATGTGCAGTATGCAAGGGGTCTTAGGCGAATTTTTTTCCCCTTGCAGTATTGAAAGGGTATTACAAGAGTATCAAAGGTTTCCACACACTGCTGCAGATGTAAGTTCTCCATCGTCCTACTGACAAAACAGAGAAACACGTCGAGGACCTTGACTGACACCATGCCAGTGGAACAGATCAGTCTGACGGCGCTGACTTGTTCATTGACATAAGAGTTCAGTTTTGAAACATGAGCTAAGAGCTGTGGGCGAGCTGTTCACTGATGATTGACAGTGTTTTGTTTTTGTTTATATGAATAGTCTTGACAAATGCACTTGAAGCTCTGACACAGCATGTTTCAAAAATTATGCAAAGCAATTGATAAAAATAAATAAATAAATGGATAGACGAGTAGACAAACAGATAGACAGAGATAGAGACAGCTAGACAGACTGGGCGATTCTTAAGGCACTGCTTATGCAAAGAGTCAATATGTGCATTGTCGACCCTTCTCTTTCAAGACCCTGCAATTCGTCCCTGGTACGCCGTCAATCAACTCCTCGACCGCATCCTGACTGATAGCAGCCCATTCTCGCGTAACCAAATGCTTGGAGTTTGTCAGAATTTATACGTTTTCGTTTGTTCACCGACCTCTTGAGGACTGACCACAAGTTCTCAAAGGGATTACGTCCTGGGAAGTTTCCTGGACATGGGCATCACTTTTGACTTACGAGAGGATGCTCCACACCTTTGCTGGAAAAGGTGTTGTTCATCACCAAACTGCATTTGGATGGTTGGGAGAAGTTTTTGCTTTTGTACCATTCTTCATCCATGGCTGTGTTATTAGTCAAAATTGTAGGTGAGCCCACTTTCTTGGTTGAGAAGCGACCCCACACATGAATGTTCCCAATTCTGCACACAGGACTGATGGTAATATGTGTGCAGTGGTCCGACCTCTCAGACGTGGCCATCACGATGCTTCCTAGACAGCAACAGACAACTAATATTCTTCTGTCAGATCATCTAACGTGCACCATTGCCCCTTTTGTGCCCCTCTTGACACAATCCTGCTGTTTTTACCCGGCCTTGATACCCTGGTGGCCTTGAACCTCAATGGCTGGGTGAGTGGCACTGGCTGGGGTGCGACCCTGTACCTGCCACCGACGACTCAAATGAACACGTACTTCTACGTCTAACAGCAGGTACAGATATTTGCAGCACGAAACACACCCACATGCAGAAGATGGCATTGTGTACTTCTCACTCAAGACCTTAATCTGTGGAACTGAAACAAACCCAGTGGCTCATCTGGCTGAAGCTTCTCGACTAGACTTGAAATGGCAGAGGGAACGACTAATCTGTCATCTCGCTTAAGCAACACGAGAGCTCGTACTGTTTATAGCTCACTTAAGCTCCTTATCATGCCTCTGTTTGTGTCCCTCATCTTGCAGCGCTGTGGCACAGATGACAGCCAGGAGATGTGGCTGTGAAGGCTCTGCAGGGAAGAAACGAGTCCCATGTGGAAGTACGCAGAAAACCTCATGATTACATTCGGAAGGAAGTACTGCCATTGCGATGTGTTTCTTCTCACCAGGACAGTTAGCCAGGTGTTACCACGATTTCCATCTCAAAGGCACATGAACATTTTTTTTCTTTGGAATATTTATTAGCATTAATCATAATAATTTGCTTTAAAATGATTACAAATCTAATTCTTGGTTGATGCAGAGTTTTATAAACAGGTACATTTTGGAAACCTGGGGGGTATTCCAGAAAGCTGGGTTAACTTACCATTTGGTAAAACTTAACCTCAGGGTTGATTTACTCCAAACCCGCATACCATGAGTATGTTGGTTCCATAACCCATGAGAAGTGTAAGTTTAATCAACCTCCTACTGGTTACCCAGAGTTAATGCGCGTGCACGGTGCTACATAAAGGCATTTTCAATGGATCGCCGATTTCACGAGTCAAAATGGAAAATCAAAGTGAAAAAAAGAGAGCGGCATACTTCCCAGAGGCGGAGTTGGAGGATTTAATTCAGCATATGAAGAATTTAAGCCAATAATAATGAAAAAAGCAACACGGCTGCATCGGCTAAAGAAAGAGAGTTGGCTTGGCAAAAATAACAGAGTAAATGCGTGAGAGTATTAAATATAGTACATTTGACATCGACTTCCTTTTTATTATACACTGTAAACCCTAGGGCTCAAAGTA
>QNUK01000185.1:1010000-1020000 GCA_013621035.1 Clarias magur | reverse complement strand
ATCTCCATGGTCAGAGCGACATTACCCGTGTTCTCTAGTCATAGTCCATACACACCTCCAACCCTCTTACACAACACAGGGAGCGACTCGGGGTGCATGCAAGGTGTCACTCAGATGGACATTGTGTGTGTGTGTGTGTGTGTGTGTGTGTGTGTGTGTGTGTGTGTGTGTGTGTGTGTGTCTAGGCTTGTTGCTTTTTTCGAAGCTATTTTTGAAGCAGAGTGTCAGCTGTTGCTCCTCTGACAGCTCCATCCGACAAGCACAAGAACGGAAGAGAATAAAATGTGGGAGGGAGAAAAAAAAAGGAAAAGGAAAATGAAGCCCAGGAAATAGCTCAGATTTGATCTGTAGACACACACACACACACACATATCGCTTCACCTCCCTCATTAGCGCTTACTATGACAGCGATTTTCAGTATATTGAGAGTCAGATTATTTGACTCGACCTGGTTAATGGTTCTTCTTCAGAACGGTGATGGATTTATTGGATAGGAAAGAGTGAACCAGTGAGACAGAGAGACACAGAGAGAGACACAGAGAGAGACAGTTTGCACGCTGTCAGATGTCCTTGGGCCACGCATCGGCGCTGATGGATCCCATCAGACCTGTCTTTGTTCTTGGTAGATGAACACAGCCGGTGTGTGTCCACAGATTTGACACCTGACCTCCATCTGAAAGCCCCCTGTTAATTCTGGGTGGACACACACACACACACACACACATACTCACACACAGGTTTATAATGTATTCCAGTCAGGGTATAGCACTTGGGCTTTGGGCTAGTTGAGCTAGTTTGAAGTTGAAAAGTACACACACACACACACACACACACACACACACACACACACACACACACACACACACACACACACCCCACACACACACATGAATTCTGATGAAAATATGTTCCACATTTCTTGTCACTTCTTAACTGTTTATATTATTAGACTCTCTTATAACTACAGTGGCTAGCTTTGTCAGTCTAACCTGAGAAAGGATCTACGAGGGGCATTCGAGTCAAACCGGGATTTTTGTTTTGTTATGAGCGTAAAAACTCCATTTATTTCTCCCCTGCTTCACTGATGCACTTATCCCACAGTTTCACTAGTGATACTATCAAGGTTCCCAGGACATGCGGAAATGGCTAATTCTCCCTAATTTATTCGTGTCCAATTCCTCCCCGTCACTAGGGGGCTCCACATTAAGGCTACCACTCAGAATATCACCATCGAAGTGTTTCCTCAGAACCACGTGATGCCAGCCGACCGCATTTTTTCGAACTGCTCGCTCGCGCACAGTTGGGGGCGGCGTAACACACTCGGAGGACAGCGCTATCCGCTCCTTCCATTGCGCGAGCTCACAGACGCCCCTGACTGGCTGTAGAGCCGTGATTAATGTGGGAGCACGAAGTACCTCTCATCCCTCCCCTCTGAGAGAGCTCGGCCAATCAGCTCTCTCTAGACCTCCGGCTGCGAGAGGTTTCAGCATCGCCCAGGAATCGAACTCGCGATCTCCGGATGATAGGGCGAGCGCTTTTACCACTGCGCCACTCGGAGGCCTGATCTGTAGAATTTCAAGGATCAGGCCTTCCATCCGCGGGAGCCACAGCCTAGAATCGTCATTCACGAACAGACGTCCAACAAGTCTCATCACCGTACTGTCCTTAATGTGTGTGGGGAGAAAAAGTTAGTGGGAGAAAAACGACTGACAAGGATGATTCAAGCAGGGGCACAAGCTAGGTTTTGATTTCAGGCTTTCTTTAACAGTTTGCATTCCTGAAAGCTCTTCCCTCTCTCGCTCTGTCTGTCTTTCTGCTTTTCAGCTGAGACTTTATTCAAGCCATGAGCCATGAGGTTAGAGACAGAGAGAGAAAGAGAGAGATGTCCTACATTTCTGTCGCAGCGGAACAGAAAAAACAAAACAAAAAAGACAACCGTCAAAAGTGAAAGGAGACGTGCCGAGTAGTCAGCGGGTTCGTCCTAGACGTCCTGCGGTCCCAAAAGCAGCTCAGATGATCCTGGATGGCTTGGGTGCTACTAATGCATCGTGCTTCAAAGGAAAAAAATCCTGCAGCGAATTTACTCTTCCTCGCTTCCTGTCTCTTTCCTTTTTCGGAACCCACACAGGACGTCAGCAGGCTGATGATCAGTATATTGAAGAAGAAGGAGAAGAAGAAGAATGACTCATATTTGCATGAATCTAAACGAACATGCAGTGCGTGGAGGAGGAACGACTGAGCTGCCTATCTGACAGCCATCGCGCCGAGATGAGGCGAGACTGCGGCAGCCACACTGCAGAACTGCTGATCAGGCCATAATACACACCTGCTGAGGGGTGAGACTGAGATGTGCAGGACCACATCGCATACACACTTTCCAACGCGCCACGGCTCGCCATGACAAGGGATTCCTCCAGAATCGAAGGGAACCGATATGCGGACCTTTAACAAGAAGGAGTATGAGTTGGAACCAACTCACAGCTATGATCGACCCATAAATTCACTTATGTTCATGGAGCTGGAGACGGCTGGAGTAGTTTGGGGGGCTTGGAGGCCCCAGTTGCTTCCAAGCCACAGATGGCACAAACGAAGCAGTACGAGTTAAGCAGTAAGGGGTAGTCAACCCTTGGATATTACTTGAAATTGCGCCAGAATTTTAACCCAACACACTTCCTTTTTTTTTTTTTTAAATCCACTATATGTGCTCGCATGCATCCTGTTTTGATTTGTCTTGTCTCCACCCTTATCTTAAGTTCTTCTGAATATTGATTCCCCTTGTGACTTTGCTTCTGACTTTGACAATGATTTACTCATTGCCCTCTGAACTTGCCCTTAAAGGTTCAGCTATTATGCGAAATTGACTTCCAGGGAGATCTCCATTGCATGCAAATTATTTAAAAATAAAAAAGAAAATAAACAAAACATTCCCCGTGTATTTTTTTACCTTAAAACAAGTCGATTAGATTTTCTTCCTAATGTGACCTCATAGGGAAAAAAATCCCCTCCCTCTTGGCCTAAAGCGTTTTTCAACTGAAACATTAATAGACACAATGTTAACTTGTAAATATTTAGTGAAATATGGGACCTTTAAGGCTGATCTTACAGATTGGCATACTCTGGCTCATTCATCAAATTGTTTACAAGGACTTCCTGGCCAATAAGTTAATTACAAAGGCCCCCATGTGCTCTTCTTCGCTTTGAGTTTAATGGTGTCTCACAAGCCAGCTAGGTGCATACTGCCACCTGCTGTATTGGAGAAAACAAGTACAGTGGAACCTGCTGCGTCTTAGTGCTCGTCTCTTATAATCAACATCTCCCTCTCTCTACTGTTTGCATTGTTTACTTGTTTTTTCCCATTAAAACAGTGTTTGCATTGTGTGTGTTAGTTGTGAAACTTAAAAAGCGAGGTGTTTACTGTTTAAGACGAGGCGTGGGGCTAATTACACACACACACACACACACACACACGGCGCCTGCACGCACAAACAGAAACATTTAACTGTCTGGATTTATTTGTACTTTTTTAAAAATGTTAAGTGCAGGTTAATTTGTTTTATTTTTACTTTATATCTTGTATTTATTATTTTAATGTATTTATTGTTTTAGGCTGTAGAGCAAATAATTTAATTCTATTTGGTTTACGAGTGTTTTTGGAATACGAGCCCGTTTCCAGAACGAGTTATGCTCGTAATCCAAGGTTTATTTTATTTAATTATTTATTTATTTATTTAATTTATTTGCATTAAATCATTTTCACAGGTTAAGGATTTTAAGCGTAAATGCATTCGTGTGTATGGGGGTAGTTCTTGGACATATGGCAAAGATTATGAGAGGGATAAAGGAGTGGACTATTGTGCTGACTACTTTTGTACACAATCTATATACATATATTTTAAAGCACACCCTGACTTCCAGAACTTTGTCCCTGTCACTTGTACTGCATTAGGTTATCTAGGGGATCATGACACACACCATTCAATTAATAATGCAACTCTGTATGTGCAGTGAAACACAATAATAAAGGTCAATGAGTGCTTACCCAGTACTTTCTATATATCATTTCATGGGTCTTGGATATTTTGTTTATATTTACGACACAATGCTAATTTAATTGCATATTAATTCTTGACAGGGTGAACATACACACACTGTACTCACAAAACAAGGTTTTAAAAAAAAAAAATTCTTAAAACGTTATTAGCTAATGTTCCTTCTAGCTTACTGAGTCTACTTGTCTGCCAGGCCACTATGCATTTAAAATGAATAACCCAGATATGTAATTGTTTTTATCCTAGGCGTCCAGCCTATTGATTTGTCCACCCCTGATGTGATACGGATAATCTCGCTTTAATGGTTCTTAGATATGGAACAGGCTCTAAAGTTTCCCTCCGGTCTGTCTTGCCTTAAGCGATGCTCCCGTGATTGCTGCTCTCAGCCTGGAGTTGGAAACACTTTCTCATCCTCTGACCTGCTCCATTTACTTTCCTAAGGCTTATATATCACCCGCTTAGATCTTACTGCTCTGAAAACGCTTTTATTGTCTTTGTAAGAACATGTGGGTGATATTCATTGATCACAGCTTCTTAAAAGATGTAATGGTGATATAATGTGTGTGTGTCATATATATATCATATATATATAGTTTGTTATGATATTGACCCCGCCCCCTTTGCAGCTATAACAGCTTTTCTGTGAAGGCTTTCCACAAGGTTTAAGAGTGTGTTTATGAGGACTTTTGACCGTTCCTCCAGACGTGCATTTGTGAGATCAGACACTGATGTTGGACGAGAAGGCTCTGCTCTAATCCATCCCACAGGTGTTCTATCAGCAGTTGAGGCCAGTCAAGTTCTTCCACACCGAACTCGCTCATCTATGTCTTTATGGACGGTGCTTTGTGCACTGGTGCGCTGTCATGTAGGAACAGGGGTGGGGTTCTTTTAAAGGAGTTTTCACTTACTTCCAGTGAAAGGAGCTCTTTTTGGACAATTTCATGCTCCCCACTTTGCGGGAACAGTTTGGGGACGACCCCTTCCTGTTCCAACACGACTTCACATGACCTTTTCGATGAATTAGAGTGGAGACTGCGAGCCAGGCCTTCTCGTTCCATATCCGTTGGTTTTTCTTAACTTATTAACAAAACACACACACACAGGCTCTAAACCTCATTACGGGACTCGGCGTCACATCGCATCACAATTCTCCAACCTGAGCCAAAGCCCAATAGATACACACTCTTAGTCAGGCGCACACACATAAAATTAATGACATACTTTAAACAGAGGGATCCAATTAGCTAATTATTTGAAATAACAAAAACCTGAAACAAAATCGAACTCGACTGAAGACTGAAGAGTGTAGGATCACAGTTTAGAAACGTACAAACTCTCAGACCAGAGACTACACAGAGACACACGTCACGTCTGCCCTGTCCCAATCACCACCAGATCAGATACAGGAATGTTTCTGTAAAATCAACACAACCATCTCTCCAAACTTCTCCTCTCTGAGCGCTGAGCAGAAACTCAGCAGTGTTTCAGGGAAATGTGGCGGAAGTGCCTCGGCTGACAGATACGGTTAAATCTCATCTAATCTAAAAATTCGAATCATAAAACGATCTATTCTTAGGATTAAGAATTAATTAGGATAATTGATGCTCCTAAATTGCCCATAGTGTGTGAATGAGTGTGTGTTTGTGTATCCTGTAATGGATTGGCCACCTGTCCAGGGTGTACCCTGCGTTGTGTCCTAAGTCTCCTGGAGTAGACTCCGCGCCTCCCTGTGACTCTGAATTGTGGTATAGGTGATAAATGAATGAATGATCTGTGTTTATTGTTTGTTATTTCATTTATTTTGGCAACATTGTTAATACAGTCAGGCCAATAAAGCACACTTTGAACTTTAAACTTGAGAGAGATGGAGCGGGACGCAGAGAGACGCAAAGTGAAAGAAAGTGTGATGGTTCGAGAGAAAATGAGAGATTGAGAGAAAGGGGAATAGAAAAATAGACAGAGAGAGGGAGAGAGAGAGAGAGAGAGATACACAACACAAGAGACACAGCAAGAGAAAAGAGACAGAGAGAGGAAGACACGGAGAGACAGACAGAGAGTGAAAGTGAGTGTCTGTCTGTCTGTCTTTCTCTCTGTCTTTCCATCAGAGGTTTAACCAGGAATGTGCTTCCTCATTCCTCCGCAGGTTTCGTATCGGACGTCCTGTTGGAGCCAGGACGGTTCAGGTGTCACATGATGTCCATGTGTTAAACACTTCATCAGTGATTATTTTCCCGTAACAGCACAGCCCCAAGTGTGTTTATTCCTCACTGAGGTGAAGTTTCCTCTTACTGTAATGATGTACTGATGACTATAGTTTCCTTGAACCACAATATGGTGTGTGTACAATATATATATATATATATACACACATGTGTTTCTTTTCTTCAGTTGAGTCTCTGGATGAAGCAATAGTCCTGGCTGAAAGTGATTTTTCTTTTGTCATGCACTCCAAAGAGATTAATCATGGCGCTTTGTTTCTTTTTCTTTCTCCAGTCAGCAAAGCGACTCGCACTGCTGCTGCTGCATCTAATCGCTCAGACGTCTCCCGAAGGACTAGACGCTGCGTCTCCGGCTTCCGGTGTTACTCGATCTCAGAAACAAACGACTAGAAACAGGCGGAGCTCTCCCTGCGCAGCGCATTTGTTAAGGTTGCATTTGACAACATTGTCCTTTTCTCCGAAAACAGGAAAGGAAAACGTGTACTTTTATTTATCTTGTAATATATCCATCCATCCCTCTTTCTCTTTTCCTTCCTGGCTATTTCACACCTTCAGAGGTGTAGTGATTATTTATAGGATGCTTTAACTGTACCACCTGAAGTGAGTGAAATTCCCAATCCAGCACCACGGTGAGAGAGAGAGAGAGAGAGAGAGAGAGAGAGAGAGCACATGTACTGTGGCTGTCTCACTTTGTCACAAAGTATTTACACCCTGTGAGCAGTCTCACCATCGTTATGCTCTTCAGGCTTTCTCATCCGAGTTACAGCTTTTAATTCGTTTCTCAGGTGTGGCTGAGTGTGAAGATGCTCATTACAGAATGTTCGTGTACATGCCTTAAAAAAAAAAAAAAAGAAACTTTAAATGTTATTTCATGGATTCGTCCACCCCTGATTTTCATACAGAACCCAAGAGCTGAATCTACATGAAAATTAATGAAGAATGTTTTTTTTTTTTTTTTAAGGCATTTAAAGATGAGATTTTGAGCTCATTAGAACGTTTTATACTTATACTTTTAAACTCGATACCTTCCTGAGAGGGGAAAAACACTGCACTAGAGAAACTACTGAAACAACTGAGCGTTAAATATTTGATATTTTTTCCTCCTGACTGAGGATCGACCTGCTGAATCCTGCACTCTGGTCCTGCAGCACTAACCATTTGTGAGATCAGGATCCAAACTGAAGGCCACACTTTGACCTGGAACGAAAGAATACACGAAAAAAAAGTAAACGGAAGAGTGAGGGAATTAATGAGTTAGTACATACGTAATGAACAGAAATGAATTAAATATTAAATAACTGAATTAATGGTTGAATGAGTAAATGACGTAATGAACGCACGAATGACTGACTTAATTAATAGTGATGAATAAATGAATAAGTGAATCAGCAAATGAATTCATGAGTAGAGTGATGAGTGATAGAGAAAATGAATGAATGTATGAGTACCGGTAAGGATTGCTCAGGATGTTCAAAAAGAGCGGAGAACAAGCAGCTGAACGCAGGAAGCACAGAGCATGTGTGTCATTAGTTTTTGCTATACCTATTTCATGCCTTTCTGTTGTTGTTAAATAAAGGCATAAGTTACAGAACTCAAAGGTAAATTTGCAGGTTAATTTGTTTTAGTTTTACTTAATTTTTTGCATTAATTATTTTTATATGAATATTTTTGTGTTGTGGAACGAATCATCTGAGTTTTCATTATTTCTTATGGGGAAATTCGCATTGAGATACGAGTGTTTTGATATAAAAATATATGAATTATGCTCGCAATCCAAGGTTTAACCATAAATGAAAACATCACAAAACAATTGAATAAGTATAAATGGATGAATGAATGAATGAATGGATGGATAGATGGATTAATGTAGAAATAAATGAATAGGCAAACAAACTAATATACAGTATGAAATATTAAATATAAATAACTGGATCAGCAAATAAATAAATTTATTCATAAATAGTCATGAATACTTTCATAAATAAATGTAAATTTGGAATTAATTCATGAACAAATAAGCAAATAAATTAAAGTGTGTATGAATAAATTAAATATGTTAAATAAAGTGTGAAAGAATAACTGGATAAAAGAAAAAAATAATCAAATGAATTAACAAATTTACATATAAATAAGCTAACTAACAAAAGGTATGTTAATTAAAAGTTAATAGGAGAAAGAATGAATGTGTGAATGAATGAATGCGAAAGGGAATACATACATGTGTGAATGAATTAATAGATGGGTAAATGTACAAATTAAGAAATGGATGAATAAATTAATGATTTTATGAATAAGCATTTGAATGATGAATGAATTACTAATTAAAAACAAGTCAATTAAACACGTGGATAAATGGATGAATGAATGAATGGATTGTTTGATGACTGAGTGAATGATTAACAAATAAAATAAACAAGTGAAAGAATGAACAAATGAATGGATAAATAAATACACAAATTAATGATTTGATGACTAGATACATTAATAAATAATAAATTATAGTATAAACAAGTGACTGACTGACAGAATGAATGAATGAATGGATGGATGGATGGATGGATGGATAAATGAATGAATAATAAATAATTGAATAAACAAGTGAACAAATGAATGGATTAATGATTTGATGACTGGGTAAATGAATAAATAAAGAATGAATGACAAAGCGAATTGTTGAATGAATAAATGAATGAACTAATGCATGAATGAATTAATGAATTAATTAAGAAATGAATGAAATAGTGAATGGTTTAATAATGGATTAATTGGCTGGCTGGCTGAATGAATGAATTATTTAATTAAATAGTGAATGATTTATTACTGGCTAATTAACTGAATGAATAAATGAATGACTGAATGAATTAACAAATTAATAAATGACAAAATGAATGGATGAATGAATGGTTTGTCTTTAAGAATTTCTTAAAAATGAAGGCAGGTTCTACAGAGAATGCTCATTCTTCGTTGATAAATTTTATCATTTATTCATTCATTCATTTGTTCATTCTCCAGTGAGCACTTGATCCTGTTTAGGATGGCACTTGATCCTGACTCCTATTCTGGGATCACTGGGTGTGAGGTGGGAATACATCCAGAACTGGATGCCAAGCATTCACAGAGCAACATGCGCGCACACACACACACACACACACGCACGCACGCACGCACGCACACACACACACACACACACACACACAGGGCAGATGAAGTTTATCACAGCCACACACCTACTGGCAGGTTATTGAATTATATAAATTATATGAGGTTATTATATGAAGAGAACCTGAAGAACCCTGAGGAAACCCACATGGAGAACATCACACTCACCTGAGCTCGAGCCTTGGACCCTGGAGATGTTCAATCTGGATTGTATTTCATGCTTTTCATTTTATACTGTTTTATACTGCTTCAGTAGTGCACTCATGACTGCGAGCTCAGAGACTTCGACTACAGTGCTGATGATCAGAGCAGGCAGGGGAAACTTGTGGAGGGACATTTCTCCGTGTCATGGTCTCAGATAAAGCACGTGACATCAATCAGAAAAAAAAGTGAATATGAACACGCGTGGATGTGTTTATATGTGGGTCAGGTGATGAGACTTAACTGCCATTGATTTACTCTGTGTGTGTGTTGTCAATCTGCTGAATTACCCCTACGTGCTTTTTATCCCGGCTTCACATTGCGCATGCGTGATCCATGCACTCAGTGATCATTCTCGTCTCCTCTTTTTCA
>QNUK01000185.1:872500-1007500 GCA_013621035.1 Clarias magur | reverse complement strand
TCAACACACGTCATCAGATTAGGGGGTTAGTAAGTTGTGACCTAGTTACTGAGAGTCCACACACACACACACACACACACACACACACACACACACACACACACACACACACACACACAATATGAATCTTTTCCCTGACTACCCCTGAACATGTCTCTGAAATTGCCCCCGTGGTGCTCATGGTGTTGATACGATATGTTAAGTGCACCTTCTGTTGTTAAGTAATTCTACTCGAAGGCATGCAATAAACTCTGCTGTGAGATACTTATCTCTCACACATCTTCCCTGCTGTCCTCATGCTGTTCTCACACTGTCCTTGTACTGTCCCTGTACTGTCGCCACACTGTCCTCACACTGTCCTCATGCTGTCCTAATGCTGTCCTCATGCTGTCCCCACAATATCCTCACACTGTTTGCATACTCTCCTCATTCTGTCCTCACACATTCCTCACACTGTCTTACACTGCCCCCATGATGTCCTCATTCTGTCCTTATGCAGTCTTCGTTCTGTAACAAGTCCTAATTCTAATTAACACAGTCCTAATTTTGTCCCCACACTGTTCTCATACTGTCCTTACACTGTCCTTACACTGTCCTCATACTGTCCTCACACTGTCACCACACTCTCCTCACACATTCCTCACACTGTCTTCATGATGTCCTCATTCTGTACTTACACAGTCCTACTTCTGTCCTCACACTGTCCTCATGCTGTCCTCACACCGTCACCATACTCTTCTCACACTATCCCCACACTGTCCCCACACTGTCCTCACACTGTCCCAGCACTGTCCTCACACTGTCCCAGCACTGTCCTCATGCTGTCCCCGCACTGTCCTCATGCTGTCCCCGCACTGTCCTCATGCTGTCCCCGCACTGTCCCCATGCTGTCCCCGCACTGTCCCCATGCTGTCCCCGCACTGTCCCCATGCTGTCCTCGCACTGTCCCCATGCTGTCCTCACACCGTCCTCATGCTGTCCTCACACCGTCACCATACTCTCCTCACATCGTCCCCACGCTGTCCTCACACTGTCCTCATGCTGTCCTCACACTATCCCCACACTGTCCCCACACTGTCCTCATGCTGTCCTCACACCGTCACCATACTCTCCTCACACCGTCCCCACGCTGTCCTCACACTGTCCTCATGCTGTCCTCACACCGTCACCATACTCTCCTCACACTATCCCCACACTGTCCCCACACTGTCCTCATGCTGTCCTCACACTGTCATCATACTCTCCTCACGATGTCCCCACACTGTCCTCATGCTGTCCCCACACTGTCCAAATGCTGTCCCCGCACTGTCCCCACGCTGTCCTCACACTCTGCTTGGCAGAAACGTCACTCCACCCAGGGTTTGTGAGAACAAACCAGAACAAGTGTAGCCCAAACGCGTGAGTCATAGAGAAGAAAGTGTTCATGTGTAGGCAGCTTTGATTTACAGGGAGACAGGAAATGGTGACGAGTCACAGGGAAGTGGGTTTGGTACAGAGGGTACAGTACAGTGCGCGGGGTGAGGGTTCGAATCCCAAACGTGCTGAAGGTTGGCACCTTCTTATCCCTGCAGATTGATTACGAAAAATGATTACATTGACAACAAAATCTATGCAACACTCAACACAATCTCTGCTCTACTAACACACCTGTAAGAAACAACCGGTTTTTATTCTCCTCTTATACTCACATACACACCTCTAACATACTGTACAACACTCTAAAACACTATTTCCTGCTTTTTCCTCACACACATGACGACGATCTCGAGCATTGTACAACATGGTGTATTATTGATTTCCCCTTGCACTAAATCTCTAAATATTGACTGTGGTCTGAAAGCCTAAACCGGCTTACTGAGAGACAGATTGATGAAGCACTTCATTTCATCAACACGCCGTGTGATCCTGAAGCGGTGTGTGTCAGAGCTGTAAAGCTGAAGAGTCCGTCCCTGAGTAACATCACCTCTGAATACACAGATACAGAGAGGTGACAAAGCTGGAACGGTTCTCTGGAGGTGCAAAGGAAGCAGATCGTTCAGTTACAGGGAATAAACCACATGAAAGAAAATTTCTGCCACCGTTTTTGATACTGATATATTTTTACTTTGCACAGATGTGAGGTCACACAATCACCCAGACTTATTTCTTTCTTGCGTGCATGTGTGCATGATAGCTGGTGGCCAACACGGTGCTCTTCACCAGCGTCAACCTGTCCGGTCTGTTCGTGCGGATCCTGACTGAGCGCGCTCAGAGAAAGGCCTTCCTGCAGGCTCGCAACTGCATCGAGGAGCGACTGCGCATGGAGGACGAGAACGAAAAGCAGGTACGTCTCACCTCAAATCAACAGCCATCCATCCATCCTCAGCTTTTGTTCAGTTGCACATCCTTCTCCTTTACCTGTGATTTATTTGATTTTCACCTTTTTCCCCTCCCTCTCACACACCCGCACACACACACACTCTCACATACATTTGTAGGAGCGACTGTTGATGAGCCTTCTACCCAGAAACGTAGCGATGGAGATGAAGGAAGACTTCCTGAAACCTCCCGAACGGATTTTTCACAAGATCTACATCCAGCGCCATGACAACGTCAGGTAATGAAGCGTTTTTTTTTTTTTTTCTTTCCATGGTTTTTTATGCTCTTGCTCTGTTTTGGCCTTGTTAGTTATAAGCATGTGAATGTCTGAGAGGAGATTTATTAAACTTCTTGCTTCATGCTGCTGGAATTTATACGTCTGTTGATGTCCGTTGACTTTTGACTTAAATTGGCCAATTAATTAGAAGTGAAGAAATTTGGTCTGAAACTTGAGGGTTCCTCTGGACTCAGGCTTGTTTTTTTTTTTCTTCTTCTTTTTTTTCTTTAACAAGATGTCTCAACCACTGTCAAATTGCTAACAGCTTTATCTAATAAAGTACCAAAGCATGAAATACTACAAAAAGCCAGTTCACTTGACTAGGAAAGGTGTGACATCAAACCAAGATGGCTGTCTTGGGGGTTCTTTAGTTTGCCCCCAAAAGGGCAGTGTTACAACCAGGAACTGGCAGTTTACCAGTTTTAAGTTCCTTAAACTCTGGGGAAAATACCTGAGAGATCTGGGAAGAGTTTGAGTTTCTCTAATTCATCCAAGATCTGGATTTACAACCATCTAAATATAGCTTTGGGTATCATTCGTTTTTTGGGATTTGTCCCTTTTATCTGAGGGGGTGCACCATTGGAGCATTTGATCCACAAGACCTAGAAAAGGTTTTACGCTGGATGCTCTTCCTGTCACAAGCCTCCCATTTTCTTACTAGACCTGCATGCAGTGGGTGGGTTGTAGGGGGCATATGGTCAAGGGTCTTGCTCAAGGACCCAACAATGGTGACCTGGTTAAGCCCAGGTTTGAACAATCAACAGCATAGAGCCTCAACCACCTGAACCTACTGTGTGCTTAGTGTTATTATATGTGCTTATCTGTCAAGTCACTCCAAGCCACAGCCTCGTCATGATCACCTGGACACTCCCTTCATCTCACGATCTCACTTCCCGCTCCCCACACCTGTTATTTATCACTGACGTAATTACCAATCCTATTTAAGCCACGCTCTGACTCAGTCATGTCGCCAGTTTATTGTGCGCCTTACCAGCCTCAATTCACCAGCGTTTTCTTATGTCTCTGTCTGCCTAATTTTTGACCTCGCTTTGTTTTTTCCGACCACGTCTCTGCCTTTCGATTTGGATTATTGTTATTTGAATATTTCCCGTTGCCGACCGCCTACCTGCTCTCACGACCACGATTTTGGATTGCGGACCCTTCTCTCGTAACTCCGGCTACGACCTCTGCCTGCTCCTCGACCACGATTAATCCTCGCTCCCCGCCGAGCTCTCACTGTCATTCATACGTCGACTCTGCATGCTCCGGCTTCACTCCACGTCTCAGGCTTTCGTACCGACACACGGCTCAGGTTACACGCCGGCTCCGCGCACTTCCGCATTCCCCAGCGGGGCGCTGCACGCTCCGGCTTCACTACGCCTCAGGTTTCTCGCGCCGGCAAACAGCTCAGGTTATACGCCGGCTCGGCGCACTTCCGCATTCTCCGAAGGAGCGTCAGACTCATCGCCCCTTGCCTCGGCGCACTCTTGCTGGCAATACTTGCTTCTGCATTACAGCAAAACTTTCCCAGCTCAACGCAAATTTCACAATACAGCTTCAAAGCACCACGAAGTGAACCACAAGCATACTTTAACCTCACTCCAATCGGCACACACCCCAAAGCTCTGCACTTGGATCCACAACACCCTCTACCGAGCCTGACAGAATAAACTGGCCACAGAAATGGATCCAGCAGAGGCAGCTCACCTGACGGGGGCATTAGAGAGTCAAGGCACTCATCAACAGTAAATCACTAATACTTTGCAAACCATCACTGAAACTCTGCAATCCCTCTCTGCTCAGGTTCAAAACCGACCTCCTCCTGCACCCACTCCCCGAACCCCTCCTCCTCCGGTGTTTTCTTCTGCCCAGGAGCCACGCCTCCCTGCTCCACCTACTTATGATGGGAATCCAGCCACTTGTCGTTCTTTTTTTTTTCCCAATGCTCCCTAGTTCTAGAACTACAGGCCACATAATTTTCCACGGAACGCTCCAAGGTTGCCTACATTATCACCCTTCTCACTGGAAAGGCGAGAGAGTGGGGGAGACGGCATTATGGGATGCCCAAGTTCCATGCTGTTTTACATTTAAAACCTTTACGGGTTTTTGACCCCTCATTCTCAGGTCACCAGGCGGCAAGCCAATTACTTCAACTTCGCCAGGGGCTTCGTTCAGTATCTGACTACGCCATAGATTTCCGGACACTGGCTCCCTCTAGTGACTGGGATGAAAAAGCGCTTTTTGACTGCTTCCTCCACGGACTCAGACTCAATTAAAGAAGAGCTGGCGGCTTGGGAGCTTCCTTCAGAATTGCAGGGGCTCATTGGCGAAGTGAACGTCAGCCAACTCTCAATCCTCACACCCCGGTGCCTGCCTTGGTCACTCCTGAGACACCCCCTGAAACCATGCAGATAGGTCACACATTCATTTCTCCGAAGGAGCGTCAGCGTCGCAGAGACGTTGGCGCCTGCTTCTACTGCGGTCAGACCGGCCATGTCGTTCGAACCTGTCCACTAAAAGGTCAGGCCCCCCCGTAGTTCTGGGGATGCAGGGGGGCCCAGCTTCTTGTTCTTCCCCCGGACCAGCGATCATGTTTCTCAGTAACCATCACTCTCAGTGATCAGTCTTACGTCACTCATGCCTTAGTGGACTCCGGGGCTGACCAGAATCTAATTTCCTCTTCTACGGCCTCCGACTTCTGAATCCCTCTCATAACTCTGAGCCAACCCTTTACCATTCAAGCCATTGATGGTAGCAGACTCACTTCCATTACCCATCGCACCACTCCCATCACCCTACAGTTTTCTGGAAATCACATCAAGACCCGGAGACGGACTCGGCTTGCATATTTCACTGCATATCGTACTGTGTATGACTGTGTATGTGACAAATAAAATTTGAATTTGAATTTGACCATCTCATTGCTTATTGTTCAAAATGCTCATGCACCTCTTGTTCTGGGACTCCCATGGCTAAGACGTCATAACCCCCACATCGATTGGGTTAAAAGGAGCATCCACGATTGGAGCCCCGCCTGCCTCTCCTCATGTCTACACTCAGCCACTAGGGGCCAAACCTCTGCACCACGAGAGGAGATCCCAGACTTAACCAAGGTTCCCACTGTATACCATGATTTATGGCAAGTGTTCAGTAAGTCACGGGCCATCTCCTTACTTCCCCACCGCCCCTATGACTGTGCCATTGACCTGCTTCCTGGAACCTCTCCACCCAAGGGACGACTCTACTCCCTTTCTCACCCAGAAAGAGAGGCCATGGAACAATATATTAATGAATCACTCGCAGCCGGGATTATCCGTCCATCGTCGTCACCGGCGGGCACAGGATTCTTCTTTGTAGACAAGAGAGACAAGTCCCTCAGACCCTGTATTGACTACAAAGGCTTGAATGAGATCACCATAAAGAACCGCTATCCCCTCCCACTTATGTCTTCTGCCTTCGAACTCCTTCAAGATGCCCATGTATTCACCAAGCTTGATTTAAGAAATGCCTACCATCTCATCAGAATACAGGAGGGTGATGAGTGGAAAACTGCTTTTAACACACCCACGGGCCACTATGAATATCTAGTAGTCCCGTTCGGGTTGACCAACGCGCCAGCCATGTTCCAGGCCCTCATCAATGACGTCCTGAGGGACTTCCTCAATGTTTTTGCCTTTGCCTACCTGGATCCTAATTTTTTCACGTTCTTTAAAGGAACACGAATGCCATCTAGCCAGGTCCTTCAGCGGTTGCTGGAAAACAAGCTCTACATCAAGGCTGAAAAATGTGAACTCCATGTCACCTCCACCTCCTTTTTGGGCTACTTCATCTCCCCTGATGGCATCCAGATGGACCCCACCAAGGTCAAAGCTGTTACGGACTGGCCGGTACCTTCTTCAAGGCAGGAGCTTCAACGTTTCCTGGGGTTCACCAATTTTTTTATCGTCGCTTCATCCGAAGTTATAGTACGGTGGCAGCTCCACTTACTGCACTCACTTCTTCCAAGACTCCGATGGAACTCTCGGGCCGA
Organism: Clarias magur; assembly: GCA_013621035.1. Taxonomy (NCBI): domain Eukaryota; kingdom Metazoa; phylum Chordata; class Actinopteri; order Siluriformes; family Clariidae; genus Clarias; species Clarias magur. Next base: position 1,000,835 of record QNUK01000185.1, on the reverse strand, counting down.
GGAGGCCTTTAAGGAACTCAAGCGCCGCTTCACCACAGCACCCATTCTCATCTTCCCTGAGCCCGCCCTTCAGTTTGTTGTGGAGGTAGACGCATCGGAGACCGGAGTTGGAGCCGTTCCAGATTCCACGTCTCCCAGACGACTGTCTACTGTCCACTGTCTACACCCCCCCAACCTCTCCCACCCCCCAGACTCATTGATGGGGGAGAAGCATTCACTGTTTGCAGCCTCCTCAGAGAGCTCACGCTGTCATTCATACGCCGGCTCTGCGTGCTCCGGCTTCACTCCACGCCTCAGGCTTTCGTACCGACACACGGCTTAGGTTACACGCCGGCTCCGCGCACTTCCGCATTCCCCAGAGGAGCGCTGCATGCTCCGGCTTCACTACGCCTCAAGCTTCTCGCGCTGGCACACGGCTCAAGTTACACGCCGGCTCGGCGCACTTCCGCATTCTCCAAAGGAGCGTCAGACTCATCGCTCCTTGCCTTGGCGCACTCTTGCCGGCACTACTTGCTTCTGCATTACAGCAAAACTTTCCCAGCTCAACGCGGATTTCACAATACAGCTTCAAAGCACCACAAAGTGAACCACAAGCATACTTTAACCTCACTCCAATCGGCACACACCCGAAAGCAGTTATTACAGTAATACCCCCACCATGCTTCACTGTGGAAATGGGTGTTCACAAAAGATTAAGCAGGGTTGGGGTTATGGCAAACCATGGACAAAGTCATGATGGTTAAGATGGTCAGATCAGCCCAAGATCCAGAATAGTGGAGTGTCCACATTATGGGTGTCCTGAACTTCTGACGTTCTCCAAACTCAGCCTTGTATTCCTTCACCTTTTCAGAGTTACAGTTGTCTTGTCAGTTGCTTGTCTGACTAAGGCGTGTTCATTGGGTCATGGATGCCCTCATCCAAGCAGAGGTGTTGTTGGCTATTTTGTTTTTATATTTTCATAACAGTTTAAATGCTACTCAGGCAGATCATAAGAATGTTTCTTCATAACCAAATCTCGGGTGTATACTTTTTTATAGCAGGACTTATTTTTAAAGCTGCCTGGGTCTTCTCGACATGTTTCTTTTTACAGTAGGCATGATCTCTAACACACTCTGGGCTATGAGCTGATATTATTTGACTCTTTAATTCCAGACAAGTCAACTTAATTTAAATAGTTACATAACGTTTAACAGCCAGTTCCACCAGAACTAACTTTTCTAGCAACTAGAATGAATTCACATGCAATCAGAAACATATACTCCACGTTTATACTGTATGGAAATCATTTTTCATGACAATAAACTCATGACATAAATGAAGTCCATTCGATTTCTACTACAAAGTGCTGAAAAGTTCAAGGACAGTGACTACTTCTGCAAGAAATAAGTACATGTAAATGACCTGATCTTAACACTCATACATATGAACCGTCACTCCCTCATTTCAGCGCACTTTCCGGCAGTTGAAACTCAATTCAGTCTTGGTTATTACCGGCCACGCTTATAATTATACTCAACTTGTAATATTATTTCCAGTGTGTGCCCAAGGCTGCATATATTTCCATTTCATAACCTCAGTTTAATCCAACCCAACATGCCAAAATCCTTCCATTCTTCTCATGTAAAGAGATTCGAACAAAGGCATTAAGAAAGTTAGGAAAAATTATTATTATTTTTTTTAAGTGAAGCAGAAGTAAGTGAAGGAACCTTCTTAACCCAATGACGTATGACGTTCATGACCTACAAATGTAATCAAGATTCATAAATGAACTTGTATAATTTCAATCTTTGGTTTGCAACAGAAGCCTTGGAGTCTCATCCAGCGCCATTGAGCACTAAAAGCGCCTCCTCACCAGCTGCCTAAATCCTTCTCCCCCTGATCCCTTGATCTCCAGCTCGTCCTGTTTCATCCTCAGGCCCTGTGGTGGGCGAGGAGAGCCGGTGTGTGAGGATGAAGAGGGATGATGGCTTGGCCTGTCTTGAACCAGTGAATGAGATTTACTGAAATAGAGACGTAAGACGTAGGGAACAGAACTTGTTGATGATGGAAAGTTTTCAGTCCTGAAACTTTATTCTGTCAGAAATGAACTTTTCATTGTTTCTGAAAGTTACAGACCCAAAACACTTTCTCTTTTTACCTTGAGATTACTTAAACTGTAGGACAGAGGAAAGGGCTTGGGGCTTCCAGGGGATTCCGGGTGCCAGATGCCCCAAAATCTTGTGGATAATCAATATATTGTTGGCAAATGTGAGATTACTTGTCTTTTTGGTCTTTCTCCTTGGGACTCTGCCATGGATGCACCAGTGCCCCAGTCTCTCTTTCTTATTGTTGAATCATTGAACTTAACTGAGGCAAGTGAGGCCTGCGGCTCTTTAGATGTTGTTCTGGTTTCTTTGTTTCTGAGCTCCTGGATAAGTCTCTTTGTGCCCCTGGAGTCATTTTGGTAGGCCAGCCACTCCTGGGAAGTTTTCTCTATTTGTGGATAATGGCTCTCACTTTGGTTTGCTGGAGTCACTTTGTAGCCCTTCCAGACTGGCGCATGTCAATGACTTTGTTTCTCATGTTTTTTTTATTGTAATTTATTTAAATCGTGTAGCTTTTTGAGATCTTTAAGCGTGCCTCATTTTGTCGGACAGATTCTGTTTAAGTGTACTCCTGATCATCTTCAAAAAGAGACGCATCTGTCTGTGGGAACTGTACACACAATCATTCACCAACACCTCTTGCACGTTACAGGAGCTCGGCTAGAAATCATTGCCACGTCGTCCCCATGCAGTCCTGACCTCACTCCACTTTTTACACATGGATGCGCTCTTAGACGAGTTCCTGGGAGGCCGGCGTTTCAGACTGAACATGGCTCTGGCGTACTGAGAAAACTACCTTGATGGTGTCCAAGCGCTAGTGAAACTCTGGGATGAATGCATTAGTGTAGCAGAGGATTATATGGAGAAATAAAGGGAGTTTTTATTCTCATAACTGTCCTGTTATTCAAAACAATCAAAAGTCCTTGTTTGACTTGAACGGCTCATTATATTATATTATATTATATTATATTATATTAATGACTTATAGGTTTTGTTAAAACTGTTTTGTTTTTTTTTTTGCTTGTTTTTGGCTCAGTCACCTGCATTAGCTTAAGCTCGATCAAAAGGTTAGCATAATCAGCAGCTAACCTCATGCTAGCGCACACACTGATAATTTGTTTTCCCTCCTTAATCGAGCTCAGGCCGTGATTACAGCCATCTGTCTTAGCTCTCAAGCCAACGGCAACAGTAATTGAAAAGTAGAAATGGAGCATTAAAAAAAAAAAAAAAAAAAAGTTAATTTACTAAAAATAAATGAGATGCCGAAAATAAGCCAAAAATTAACTCGGAACACAAACAGGCTGCAAATTGAAATGCCAGCGAGGTCGTAATTTCCCACGACAAGAGCCTCGGCTGCCTAAATGAATAATGTAATGTTTCATGACATAAGATTATACAGTACACAGGTTTCATGGGGGATATTTTTCACTAGGCATCATGGAAGATCTGTTACTGTAGAGAGAGAGAGAGAGAGAGAGAGAGAGAGAGAGGACAGCAGGTTAACATTTTCTCAGTCGCTGAATAATTCATAGTAGTTTTTTGAATAATACGTTTTTTTTTTGTTCCACAGCGCTGTTGAGTCCTCGAACCTGATTGGTTCGAAAGTGTTGATTCATTTTTATTAAGGCTGTTGTTTCCATGGTAACAGCGTACCCTCGGATTTGTGGGGTGATTCTGCTCCATGCTGTCTCCAGGAAGGAAATGCGTTCATTTCAATAGAAGGAGTCTCCAGTGTCAGAGATCAGATGGTCACTTTCCAGGATACACTTTGTACAGGATCCCTGTCTTTAAAAAAAATAATTAATTAAATTAAAAAATGATTTTGGAAGTGTAGCCTCAGATTCTTGATCTTGGCTGTCAGAAGTGGAACCTGATGTGCTCTTCTGCTCTTGTAGTTGGTCACCTCAAACGTCTACTGTACAGGTTCTGAGTTTTTATTATTTTATCTACTTTAGGCTTTCCGTCAGATTCTGTTTAGAGTTAGGTATTAACGTTCCTAATAAAGTGGCCACCGACTAAATTGAAATAACTATACATATCGAATGTTATCGATGCAGGTTGTTAGAGGTCACGGGTTCGATTTCACTCATATTCGCAGCAGTGTGGCAACCAGGGGTGCCAATAATTTTGAAACAGAACGCACGTTTGCATGTACAGTATGTATGCACGTATATATTTACTTTATCACAACCTTGACCTTCCTGTGTGTGTGTGTGTGTGTGTGTGTGTGTGTGTTTTCCATCATGCTGTCTCCTCGAAGAGCCGCTTGTCCTATTCCCCTCACGCTGTGCTGGTTAGCGCTAAGCTTCTGTATTAGCATAATTGGGAAGCTGTCATCCAGCTTGTTGTCTCTCACACACACGTGTGTCTACATCCTCACACACACACACACACACACACACACACACACACACACACACACACAGATTGATGAATGAAAGCGTGGCGAGGTCTTGTGCAGTAAATGAAGGCACGCCTGAGGGCTGGAGTGTCATGACTGGCAGGGATAGAGAGGAACCCTCTAGAGACATCTCTGTTTGCCGCGCGCGGCCGCGGTGCATTATGGGACGGTTGTTTGTATGATCGACAGGTACATTTTCTCACCCACGCTCAATCAACGTCAAGGTGAAAACGAGCTTATGAGCGCTCCGACACGGAGGCGTGACAGACAGAGCGCTCCGGTAGCAGACTGCTGGCACACACACACACACACACACACACACACCGCTTGTGTTTTTTTTTTTTTTTTTCTTCCCCCAAACCGGAGCGTTTCAGCTTCCAGGACTTCGGCTACAAACCTCTTTTCTTTCTGAGCTACAAAGCTGTTATGGCAGAACGACGATTAGTTGACTTTAGGAAAAGTTACCCCTCTTTACGGCGTCACAGATGGCACTTAAGACATTCACAGCTAATTAAATTTATAGCGCCCGATCACAGGGACATCTGCGTTATGACGGAGTGGCATTTAGCGCATCCTTGAAAGATGCAGCGTTCTGTTACACCGCTCAAACAAGCAGCCCACACGCGGACTACTCGACATCTGAACACTACCGCCCTTACCGCTCCACAGTGCGCACCGCGCGCGCGCAAACCAGGCAGCGCTGAGCTCAGGGTACACGCGACCCGACGCCACTCTCATCATCCTCGTGACATACAGTACAATGAGAGAGATGCCGTCAGTCTTACACTTTCTGTCTAAGGCCGAGTTCTTCGTGGTGGGTCATAAGTATTGGAACAACCCGCTGCCTCCGTGACACAAAGCGCTTAAGATGGGACAGAAGGATAAACTTGTAGACTCAATTCAAGAAATGAATTTTTTAAAACCATTTTTTAAATGGATGTTCACATGTTATCACTTATCCCAGAGTTTCACCAGCGCTTGGGTACCGATCAAGGTTGAAAGGTTTCTCACAGGTACGGTACATCCGAGTCGTACATTCCTGGCCTCCCAGGAACTCCTTCAATGGCCCCTTCTTTTAATGGGGGGAAAAATATGTCCCGGTTTTTATCATGAAAGACATTGCAAGCAAAAATCCCAGTTTGACTTGAACACCCTTCATAATAAGCAAGAGGAAAAACACATTTATTTATTTATTTATTTACTTCAGTGTTCTAAAGAAAAAAGAAAATATAAACTTATTTATAAAATAATAATAATAATAATAATAATAATAATAATAATAATGAAGTAAGAATATACTCTAGAATGGTTTCTTGTGATTTCCTTTGTTTATAATGTTTGTTTAAATTTTTTATTATTTGATTATGTTAAATGACATATAGATGGAGCCTTGTTTCCATAGTAATACGTTTGAATAAAAAGGGGGGGGGGGGAACAAAAAACAAAATGGATTCACCTTTTTTTTTTTTTTTTTAGATTTATACATGAAATATGGAAAAGAAAAACACTAGATGATTTTTAAAACACCATCCAGAACAGCGAGATTTAAAAGCCTGTGATGTGACATGAATACATTCGGGGTGGAATAAAACGTTTAAATAGCGTTCAGTGCTCTGGTAAAACGACTTCAGGAAACATTATTGAAAATCGCTAGATGCACAGAAAAGAAATTAAATAAATCAGCCTACGAGACATCCAATTTCTCAGACTCGGGCCAATCAGGCTAATAATGCTGTGTAATCCTGTTTCCATCTGCGTGGGGGAGATTCTCCATCACTCCTGCAGATTTAATAAGAGTTTTATGATACCGGTGAAAAGTAACCATACACTTTCCTTTCCTCTCTTCCCCCTTCCCCCCGTCGCCCCTGCAGCATCCTGTTCGCCGACATCGTGGGCTTCACCAGTCTGGCGTCGCAGTGCACGGCTCAGGAGTTGGTGAAGCTGCTGAACGAGCTCTTCGGAAAGTTCGACGAGCTCGCCACGGTGAGTCATTACACACCTTGCTCTCACACCATGCCAGCTTAACACCTCGATGGGCGAGAGTGACAGCGGGATCGAGAGAGCCAAAGACGGGAAGAATGAAAGCAATAATGTGTGGGAGAAAGTTCTGCTGAGATGACAAGCTGAAAGCTACGCGAGGGTGTCATTACATTCGACTCTGAGCGTTATTAAACGCTTTGTGCGGTGCAAGGCGGGAACGGTCCGCTCTCCGCCCTTCCTGTCCGTGCCTGCGTTTCTGTGTCGTTGAGCGGATTTGTGGATCCCCAATCCAGTGATGAAGGGTTCCCTCATTTGGGTTTTATGAGATAATGATTTCTTTGCAGGTGATTTCTTACGCTCGCCGGAAGGCCTCAGTGGTTTTATCCGTTCCCGTTCAGATTTGCCGTCTTGTTTTCCGGCGCGGACGTGTAACCGGGTTACTCCTGTGTCTCATCTTGGAGACGCCTCCGACTCGACAGCTGACCGAGGGCCGTGTATTGTTATGTGTCGTGTGCGTGGAGGCTTTTTCACGTCTGTCCTTGGTTTCACATTGGGATAAAGAGGAATGAGTTGGTGTAACGTAGAATAAACTATGCAGTAATTTCACGAACCCATCTGACCAATCAGATGCGAGAATTCCACTTCAAATGAGAATTTTTTTTTTTTAGACCAACAAACTGCTAATCCCATCTAATTGTGTTTAGTCGTCTTCAGTGCAGGGCTTAATCAGTGACACCACGTTAATGGAATTGTTTTTCTACGCCGAGCGCTGGATTACACGTGCTTTGGTCCGAACTCTAGCCGTGCTGATAATAATATCATTAATCTGGCTCCGGTCCCAGGGTGACGAGATCAGTGCAGGGTTCTGTAATCCGATCCGCAGGAGAGTGCTTGTGCTTCAAGTGCCAGGATTATATTTTAGGTTGTTGCAGTCCAAGGAACAGAGTGTTGGATAAATCCACTGATCCTCCTGGATCTGGAGCGCTCTCTATCTATCATTTTAGACCTGTCCGTTTCCCCAAGCATACGAGCGTGCAAAGTTTCTTCTGGTAATCTGATCAGGTTGAAATTCGATCGTACCAAATGCGCAGCCAGCACCTCTTCTGCGTATTAGATCTCTCGCATCAAAAGCGCTAATTATAAAAGAAACTATAGTAGCAGATCAAATTTGATGTAATGTACGTTAATGTACTGAGTGCAGTAAGGGCCCCAGGCCCTCACATATCCAGGTTTATACATCAACCTCGTGTCGATTGAAAGCGTGCATTGACATTTACATTTAGGCATTTGGCAGGCGTGTGATCCCGAGTGTGGATCTTTATATGCTGTAGAATTACAGCTGGAACTAAACCTGATCCAGCATGATGAAGCCCCAGTGCACCAGGCCAGCTCCATGAAGACTTGAAAACTGGAGCCTGATCGCATTAATGATAAAAAAAAATCCCCACAGCCAGACTCCACAGTCTGTTGGAAAGGAACGCCTATCCCGGAATAGTGGAGGGTTTTATAAAAAAGCAAAGGGGACTAATTTTGAAATGGAACGTTGCATGCATGGGTGTAATGGTCAAGCATCCGCATACTTTCAATTTGGTAGTGTATTTCCACTCATTAGTTTCAAGAAGTAGAAAAGATAATACGTTCCGATGAGAGAAATATTCCGTAGGACCCACTGTGTATGCGGCCATTAGGACTTGGAATACAATCAGACTTTTATTGAGTTTTCTCTGTCCTGTAACAGGAGTCCTGGAGCCTATACCAAGGACCTCAGGATGCAAGGAAAAGGAGACCTTAGTTTGGGGAAGAACTGGGGAAACCCACCTAGCACAGGGAAAACGTGCAAACTTCATGTGCTCAGGACCAGAGACGAGATTTTGAACCCAGTTCCTTCAAGGCAACAGTCATAGCGAACATACCAAACTGAATATAAATGCTTAAACTGGTAGTCTTCCATATTGCATGAAATAAAGAGCACCTCCAAAAAGTATCTACTGCTTATAGATCATTATACCCTAAAAAAAAAAAAAAAACTCATCCTCAAATGTCTCACTCACTCACCCATCATCTCTATCGCTTTATCCTGTATTCCGGGTCACGGGGGGGCCTGGAGTCTATAACAGGAGGCTTAGGGGGCACTGGACTACTGATCAGATGGTCCCAGGTTCAAATCCCACCACTGTGTTGCCATTGTTGGGCCTTTAGGAAGCCCCTCACATGTATATTGGGATAAAAATGTAAGATGTTCTGAATAAGGGTGTCTGCCAAATGCAGTCTATAGAAGCCATGGGTCGATTTCAAACTTTTTGTTCATTGCCCAGGTTGCAGTTGTGCAGCGGAGCTCATACTTGCATATGAATCACAGACATTCAATCATTCAGTCAGGATTGAGTTCACAGCACAGTACTGACAAAAGTACTGGTTAAAGTAGTAAATGCCTTATCATTCCTCTAAAGAGACTTGAAAAAAATAAAAAAAATAAAAATAGGGTCTTGCGAAACCCAGAATGACTCATATATGTTTCTAAGCTGCTTTTAAAAACATGATTTGAATCCAGTTTTCATCCTCTAGGTTTCTAACCAGTTTGTCGATGAGACAGAATTCTTGTAACCAGTCATAACACAAAAAGCAGGATTTATTCACCTCGCACAACTTTTCTAAACGGAAGATGGTACATTTCAATAAACATTATTATTATCATTATTATTATGTAAGTAACTTCATAAGGAAATAAGCAAAAACACTTTTTATTTAAAAATTTGTGACTATTTTTTGATTGACTCTCATCGGTCTCAGTATAAAAATAAAAAAAAAGAACTTTCCTCTGTTATGTCTCGTCTATTTTTAAATTTTTTATTTATTTATTTATTTATTTATTTATTTATTTACTACTTTTTTGCATCAGTGTATTACACTGTAGTCTGGATGTTCCAATAGATGCATAAACAATCTTTATTTTTAATACAGAAAGCTTGGCCATATTGAAAATTCAACATTTTTTTATCCACACTACATTGGCTCCCAGTACATGTTCATATTCATTCTAAAATACTATTGACGCTCCATAAAGCACTGCCTTTTCATGAGTTATTACGGTCTTTCACTCCTGCTTCCATCACAAGGTGCAAGTTCTTTACTTGTACCTAGAATAATGAGGACTAAAGCGCGGTGGAGACCGGTGGAGCTTTTCCTTTAAACACCTCCTAGCTACAGTAATTAGCAGGTTTCTCTTGGATAAAGGTGCATCAGGGCTTTCATTGGTATAAAAATCGATGGCAAACTGGGGAGTTCTGATGATACTGCTGTACTGTATGTGCCCTCGTTCATGGCATCGCTCAGGTTTGTTGACTGGGAAGTGAAAGGACACTCATGTCCCAGGGCGCCCTCATACCCATGTTACCTTCTGGCACTCTCCTTTAATTATGCTGTCATAGCTAAACCTGTTGGAGTCCCCGCTTACACTCTGATCACAGTATACACCATTTTTAATGACTAGCGCACACCTATCATATCTAGCCACCTGTTCTCATGTCCCGTCAAGCTCTGCGTGCACTCCTGCTGCTAGACGAGATGTCGGTTGCTGTGACACTATAATACGTCTCCTCCTACTCCCTGGATCAGCCTGATCGATCATGATTGCTCTGGCTTCTGATGTTCTTGCTTTTTTTTTCTTTTTTTTTTTTTTTCTGCACTTATGATTCACCTTCTTGCTGCTCTAGATAATCTCACCTGGATACCGTAGAGACTTGCACTTTCCAACAACTGCTGTGAATATGACTCACCCGTCCTGCTGAGGTGGATAAAATTACCTGCGTTCGGTAGAGAGTTGCACTTCCTAACAACTGTGCTTTGATTATAATAAACTGTCCTGTAGTTGAGGCAGGACTTCTGTTCACAATATGGTCGTTCTGGATATTTATCCTCAACTGTATACTATCCTTTCGGCACATTTAGTACTGTTTCCCTTTTCCTATATGGGTTTTTCATTGTTTAGATTAATGGTATTTGTGTCATGGCTTCTTTAATGAGTCTGGCTAAAGAGGAGGAAAAAAAAAAAAAAACCCCTCCACTAGTTTCTTCCTTCATCCGTGTCCTTTTGGCCACTCTTGTGTCTGGCTTGTTAATTAGGAGCCTAGATCTGAATTTCTGTAAAGCTGCTTTTGTCTGTTATTAATAAAAATGGAATATGCTAATGAAATCGCAAGGTTTTTGGACTTCTTAGGAAGGTTGACTTAAGTTCAAAGTCCAGGAGACTAAAAGTAGAATAGTAGAGATTCCCATTGGCAAATATTAGTCAAGGAGAAAGTCCTCCATGTACAAGTCTACTTGAGTTAAAGTGCAAATTCATGTTGGATCATTGGTTAGCACTGTTGCATCGTCCCTCCAGGATTGCGGTTCAGATCTTGCCTCCAGTCTGTGATTTGTATGCTTGCTTTGTGGGTTTCCGTCTACGGTGGAAGACATGCATTGTAGATTTAAAGATGTTTCCAAATTACTCATAGTGCATGATCGCGATGGCTACAGACCTCCTGTGTCCTAAGCAGTAGGAATGAGGATCACCAGGGGCCTCCCGATACGAAATGATCACTCTCCCCAGGTGCTGATTAGATTTGTATTGCGATTCTGTTCGTGTCACGTTTTTCAGATTTTGTTAAAATTCGAAACCTACTTAGCAAATCATTTGCTCTTACTGTACCACACAATGGGTGAATAGTCTAGAGCGAGCACATCACCTGAAGGATTGTCTAGGAACTGCAACATATTACTACCGTACAAAACAACAACAACAAAACAAATTGAGTCAGTTTGGCAAGATATGAATTTCCTAACAAAAGAACACAAGAATAATCGGTAAAAGACGAGTGTATTTGGTCTGGCTTTAGCACAGGAAAATCATCATACTGTATATAGTTGACCCGTGGTAATTTTGGGCTGACTACTCTCCTATGAGTTCTTAAATGTGTCAGCCCCAGTTTCTAAAACAGAAACTGACCAGAGTTCTGTTCCTGGACACATTTACGTCGTCAGGGAAAGGGCTGCAGAAATCCGATTGAATCGAAATGTATTACCCTAACTCGGGACACCATCGTGCTACTTTAACATTTGTCGTCTCCAAGATTTTTGAGACACCAACTCCATGAGGTCTACTAGCCAGTTATCTAGTTAGTCTTGTTTTGTTTCTGGATTTCTCAAGACAAACTTGTGTGTCCAGTTAGTCACACATGGCTGGTAAGAGGGTGGGAAAGTGAGTGGGCAAGCTGCAGGCCACCTGGTTGATGAGGACAGGCTTGTGAAAGGGTGCCAGGAACACGTGGTCCTCCTAATCACATCTTCATCTCTGCCAAGCAAGGCCCACTCTCATTCTCACACACACTCTCATTCCCAGGCACGCATTTTTCTTGCTCTTATTTCCCTTTGTTTTTTTTCTTTGTCATCGTTATTTTCCACGGAATAAAGTCACTGCCTTGATCCGGTCCTTCTACCCTGCTTGATTATTCCTGTTATCTCAGTCTCTCTTTGATTGTCGTTCTCATATTATAATTTCTTTCCTCATAAGAGTTGAGTTAAAAGTTTCATCTGAACGTCACCGTAGCTTTTGTCATTTCCACATCTTTCTTTTTTCTCGGCTCCCTATTCTTGTTATTCTTGTTATTGTTATGCAGTCCGTGTCCCCTGTGTCATTTCAGAAGTCTTTCTCTGTCTCATTACCCAGTTTGACTCCTGTATCATTACCAGATTACATCCACAATGCAGTAACTATCTCTCAAGACGTCCCTCTTCTTCAGCAGTTTCCTTCCCAAACAACATCTGCCTTCAAGACAGCAAGACATTAGCAACTGCTAATCAGCTGTGTCATCATCCTTCCATCTTCCTAAAATTGAACTCTGTCCAGAATCTTTTAATCAGACTGGCTTCTAGTTAAAATGGTTAGAAGCCAGTCTGTTATACAGTTATCCTTGTGTCTTATAGTAAAGTAAAGTAAAGCCTTTATTTTGTCACATATACATTACAGCACAGTGAAATTCCTTCTTCGCATATCCCAGCGTAACTGGGGTCAGAGCGCAGGGTCAGCCATGGTACAGCGCCTCTGGAGCAGTTAGGGTTAAGGGCCTCGCTCAAGGGCCCAACAATGGCAAACTGGCTGACCTGGGAATAGAACCATAGCCCTCTGAGCCACCACCGCCCCTAGCTGCTAGATTAGCCAAATTATCACCTGTATTAGTCCTTCTAGACCTCTCAAAAGCCGGAAATGGTCAGTCACAAGACTCTCCTGTCCATTTCTTTTGAAGTTTGAAAATAGTTTCTCAGAATGGAAGCGGATTGTTTCTTTACCAGAGCGTTGAACTATCACCCATGGAGTCCCACAAGGTTCCATGTTATGTCCTCTTCTGTTCTCTCTCTTTATCTTTTCCTTATTGAAATAAATACATATCCTTATATGGCTTACATCCCATGGATATGCTGATGACACTCAACTCAAAGTAAGCCTTGTTATAACATACTGTATAATAGTAATCAACAAGTTAATGGGAATCAGCTGACGATAAAGACTAGGGTTAAGAATGATCAGAGGTGCGGTTTTTAAGGAAGCATATAGGCGACAAAGATTCATATTTGGAATCAGATGATCTATGGTCAGAGTCAAGGCATACAGTAGCAACTGTTTCTATGAGTTACTTACTAGGTCATTGAACAAGAGAACATTGTATTGTTTAAAAATAACTAAACATGTAGAATATGTCCATTTATCATGTTATCTGAGCTCATATTAGGGCAGCTGTGCTGCTATTGCATCAGTTCCCAAATGAGGCAGTAACACTGGAGAAAGCCAAAGAAAACCTCACCTTGCATTTTCTAACTTTCCCTACATAATGAACACGACAGAAAAACAGAAAATCATGAGACTCTTTTTTCATCTTGGCCTAACATGGATCTCACAGCTTGAGGCAGTTAGTTAGCATATTTGTTCCGGGATGGAAAGTGAAAATGTCCGTTGTTAAAAACGTTATCCAGACAAAGACGTTAAAGGTTGGTTTTTGAAAAGATGGTTGTTTCTTAAATCACATTTTCCCCTCCCAATTGTTAGGGCTGTGTTCGTCTCGCAGGTCAAAATTACTTATCCAGGTAATTATGTCTTTTCTGTCACTTTCTGGTCATTATTATGTGACTTGCTTCCACCCTACTTTGCTGCCTAATGAGGTAAACAAATCCATCAGAAGATGCCCACCTCCACCACACTAGTACCGTCTTTATATTGTGCTTGGCAAACACTGGGTATGCAGTATGGGAGCTTTTCACTCCCCAGCAGGCCAATCAGTGCCATTCAAATTCTACTAGTGCTGCTGCTACTAACGGTAGTGCTGACATGCACTAATCAAAACCACTGGGGAAGGAGCAGTTAAACAACTACAGTATATGTATTACAGTAAAATGACAAAGACTGTTCTTTTTTTTTTTTTTTTCGTTTCAGCTGTGCCAGACCAGAATTGAACTATGAAGGAAAATCCTCCCCCAAAAATTGGATGTGCCCAACTCATACACCAAGAGCATTTGGAATAACTGTATAACATTCATCATCAATTATATACCAGTAAACTGGTGACAGGATCATGGGCGCCCAAGGCTCATCTATGACCATAGAGAGAAAAAGTCAGCCCGTTTGGTCCCATCCCACAGAAACACCCAAATGTAGCGCAAACCACTTGCCAGAAATGCACCAGAACACCCAGTGCACCAAAGAGCCCAAGGCTGCTGACCCAGCTTCCAAATTCCCCAGATTCCAATCCCTTCAAGCATCCATAAGATGTGCCAGATGACCATGTCCGATCCAGAGAGGCCCCACCCAGCATCCCACAGCACCAACATATACATACACATATGCCAACATATACGAACACTTAACATCACGAGTAGGAATAGTGTAGCCTTCGGTAGGGGGCGGCCATCTCAGAATATATCGTGGAGCATCCGCCGTACCAACTGGCCAAATCTATGTAAGTTGTTACTACAGAAAGTCAGTACAATATAGTGGCAGAGTGACTAGTACCGCCAGAGTTGTGGGTGCAAATCTCGCCTGGGGTTCACCAGACAGTCCAAAGACGGGTGATTCCAAATTGCCTTGTATGGATAATTGATGGATGCCTGATTAGTCATTGTATCTACAGTAAATTGTGTGTTGCATGTAGATGTTTATACAGATTAATTCAACTTGTAGAGCTTTGTGTTTGTCCATAGTGGATGCTGATTGCTAATTAAGAGCTGTTGTCAACTCATTTGTCATTTTATGCCACCAGCTTGGGTTTTGGAAGCTAAGGATGCTTAGTAAAAATGGAGGGTTTGCTTGGGGGTTTGCTTGGGTTATAAAAAAGTGTGAAAGTTGATTACTGACTGGGAAAAAAGACCCCGCCTGTCTAAGCTGGTGGCCAATTTGGAACGGCCCATCGGCCAGATTAATGTAAACGTGTTTACTGGTATCCATTATTTACGTTTCCAAGATTGATTGTGTATGATCAGGCCGCATTTATTCAGTTCATATCATCAGAATCACTCCAGTTTACAGCTAATTTATAAGTACTGTATATTGCACTGAGAATCTTTTAAACTTGAAACAACTTTTTTTCTGTATATTTTAAAATACTGAAAATTGTCATTAGATGATTGTATTGTGTACCAGATAGTATAAAACGTGTTCGCTCTGCTATGCCTGTCTGTTTTCTCACATTCCTATGATGAGATTTGAAGGCTTCGAATTGTACAAACGCCTCAAGTGTGATTAAACAGCAGAAGGCACAGACGCAGCTCGCGCTCGCACTTGACCAGCTCACTTCCAGCCTCGCTGTGCTGTTAAAGCATGCCTAGCACACTCGAGCAGTTTCCCTGCTGTAACACACACACACACACACACACACACACACACACACACACACACACACACACACACACACACACACACACACACACGTGATTCTGGTCATCTGTGTATCCGTCTTAAAGCGGGCAGTTTCAGGGATCCGGTAATGTTGTGTCCTTTCAGGGATGGGGATTTGTGTCTGTGCTTCTTACGGTGTAAGAAGTCACAGCTCAGATTTCACACTAGATTGATAGAACGTTTGGTCCGAGCCTCCAACAGCCAAAATGGACGTCATATTAACTTGAACACCTTTCCTGATATATAGAATGTTCAGCCCCGTAGCACACCATATGATTGCAGATCAATTTATTATCTGATATCACCCAAATGTGGATGGGTCTCCTGTTGAGTCTGGTTCCTTTCAAGGGTATTTGTTTCAGTTCTGCCCCCTCAGCATGTGGTTCTGCAGGGCCACTGGAGATGTGCTGTATTGTCTGGCACCATGACGTTCACGGCGGATCCTTGGAGTGCTCGAGGTTGCAGGGTGGGTTGCAGTCTAGATTGGACTCGTTTGTCTGGTATGTTCAATGGGTGGATGATGGAATTGGGACCAGGGGAGTTTCAAGGCTGGGTCAGTGGTCTTGGGCTCTTTGGCTGCTTGGCCACGTCAGTGGCAGGCTACATTGAACTGGGTGTTCTGATGCTTTTATGCCCTGTATCTTGGCTAGCATTTGACTTGTATTTCTCTGTAAAGTGTGCTGCTTTGGCTTTTCTTTTTTTGGGGGGCGGGATTTTTCCCAGATTTTCTCCCTAATTTAGTCGTGTCCAATTCCTCCCCGTCACTAGGGGGCTCCCACATTAAGGCTACTGCTACCACTCAGCCGGGAGGGCCGAAGACTATCATGTGTTTCCTCCAAACCACGTGACACCAGCCGACCAATCAGCTCTCTCTAGACCTCCGGCTGCGAGAGGTTACAGCATCACCCAGGAATCGAACTTGCGATCTCCGCATGATAGGGCGAGCGCTTTACCACTGCGCCACTCGGAGGCCCTGCCTGGGCTTTTCTGTGGTATTGGACTGGGAAGGCTAGCCTTCAGTCTCCATGGGTAGGGGTGAGCCTTGGGTGTCCATGATCCTGTAACCAGTTTGTAACTGGTATGTAATTGATAATCAGTGTTGTTCAGTTCATCTCACGGTGGTCATAGTCTATATATATATATATATATATATATATATATATATATATATATATATATATATATATATACAGTACCTGTCAAAAGTTTGGACACGCGTTCTAATATCATAGTCTTTCCTGATTTTTATTTCATTTTACATTGGAAAACAATTCAGGTATGTCGAAATATCCATGACTTGATATGTAACACGAACACCGCTGCAGAATAATTGCATAATATTGATTATCAATTATATACCATAACATTATATATTGGACTATAAAGAAGGCACTTTATGTCCAACAAATGGATCAGTTACTTCGATAGTTAGAAGCATGCTGTATCATATCATACTGTATTACATACCATCCTCTATGTATTCTGTAAACAGCAGAATGTATTTCCTGTATTATTTACAGAAGCAGTTCCTCTGATTATCCACTCAGCTTTTGTGGGATGTCATGGGTTTATTGAATCAGATAGAACGAAGCAGACAAATCTCCCAAAATAGTTCCTGAGCGTGCATGGTGCTGTTTTTGGACATACAGATGGTTCGTTCGGTCTTCAGCTGACAGCAAGCGTGCCAAATAAACGCAGAACCATCTGGAATCAAAGAATGTTGAAGATCCTTAAGAAAAATCAGCACTCTTTGGTGGATCAGGAAGTCTTCCCCACTTTGCCAAGGCTCCAGCATGTAGAAGTCTGACCAGCTGCTAGTTCGGTCCTAAAGTGGCCATGAAACGGCTTTGATTTCTATGTTGGCGTGCTTGGTTTTGGTTGGAATAGCTGTGCCAGTACTGTAGAGATGCCGCGCACTTCCTCCTGAACCTGAAGGAGCTGAACTGAGTGGATACAGAACGCTCCCGAGAGCATTTAGGATTCCATGCTGGAGGTTCGCTAATTGGTGCTTAGATTTGTTGGTCTTTTTGCTTTGCTCCACAACGACCGTGGTTTAGGATAAGGCTGTACGATACAACTGAAGAGATGAGGTTTATATGCAAACTAAAACAAAACAGACAGGCACTGTATGTATATATTTTTAAAAAATGGGATTTTTCCCAATTTTCTCCCAAATTTAGTCGTAGCTAATTCTTACCCACACTCCCACATCAAGGCCACAACCACAGTACCAACAAGGGGGGGCGAAGGCTATCACATGCTTCCTCCAAACCACATCATGCCACCAAACACGTCTTTATAAACTCCCGAAAATCAACCAGTCAAACAAAACCAGAGTGTCAGTATGAATTTTGTAAAGATTTAATTAGAATGGCTGAAAACTGATTTATTGTATTTGAACGCCCCCCCCACCAGCACACACACAAAATCCACAAAAGAGTCTCTTGCAGTAAAGCCACATGAACTTCACATGACCTCATGTAGACCATGTTTTATTATTATTTTTCTCTCTCGAAGTAAACTATTACACATTAGGAACGTGATTTTGTCTCATTAATTATTTTTAAGCTTTTTGACCACATTCATGTTTCCAGCCATATCTAATGTCAGACAGGTCTGATTTTTTAGGGCTGTTTGAATGCTTTTCAGATCTGAAAGGTTCAGACCTCCAGGGTCCGGGTTCGATTCCCGTCTCTGTGTGCATGGAATTTGCATGTTCTCCCCGTGCTTGGTGGGTTTCCTCCGGGTTCTCCAGTTTCCTTCCACAGTCCAAAGACATGCAGATTAGGCTAATTGGCGTTTCCCAAATTGCCCGTAGTGTGTGTGTGTTTGTGTGTGTGCCCTGCGATGGATTGGCACCCTGTCCAGGGTGTACCCCCACCTCGTGCCCTGAGTCTCCCCCCGTGACCTTGAATACAGGATAAAACAGTCTAGACGATGAGAGCTGTTGGCGGCAGCGCGGGGATTTCATAGCAGTCCTAACAATAGCTGCTAAAATAGCTAAAGCGAGGCATCTGGCTTTCTTTCTTCTTCTGGACCGCAAGTAGATTTTTTGCTAAAATCGCATCCATTCTTTTAAATGAATGAGTCATAGTACAAACATGACACTTTTGATGGCATGAACAAAGACGTGTCGACGTCTGCGGAACACGTGCACGAGGGAGCATGCAATTGACAATTTCAAGAAAACTGCCAAAAAAAAAAAAAAAAATCCAAACATTCTGTGTATTTGTTGTATTTTTTTTTTTTTTTTATAGAAACGTCAACCTTCCTCCCCCGACACAAATTATTAACTCATGGTTTAACCCATATGTGTGTGCGTGTGTGCGCATGTTTGCATGTCCTCCCGTTGTCCTTCAAGAACCACAGAGCAGTCAATAATGGTAATGCAGAGCCGTGTTTAGATTTACGAGTTTAAAACCTCACTCCATTTAAACCACCATAAACCAAGTTGTGTGTTTTTGACCCACAACCTTAGAAAAACAACAACAACAACAACAACAACATCTGTATGTGTATATACAGAATGTTTGGTGGGGGAATGTGAATGGGGCGGAGTCATCACGTCTCTTCCAGGCTTTGTATTGATGCATGTCATTTTGGTAATGTAATTAAGTGTTATTTATAAAGCACGTTTAACAATGGTCATTGTCGCACAGCAGCTTTACAGAATAAAAACAAAACAGATATGGAAGTTAAAGTGTGAGAAAATATGAATATATTTTCATATTGCTGTATTATAAGGATCAGATGAGCAAGATGAGGACAAGAAAACCTCTCTGAGGTGGCAGTATGAAGAAACCTTGAGAGGAACCGAACTCAACAGGGACCCCATCCTCAACGGATAGCAGGGATTGACCTGCACTCATACTGTGTGTTAGGAAGCTGGATGTTAAGTATGAAAGACGATGTCTTTAAGTTAATATGGAGCTGTTGTTTTTAAGTCTTCCGTCGTGATAGCGGACCATCCGATCCACACGCAGCTCGAGCACAGGATTTACACCGGACACCCTTCCTGACGCGACCCTCCCGTCTTAACCGGGCTTGGGTTGGGATTTGGTGGGAATTGAACCTGGGCACTTCCGCATGGCAGGCGAGAAACCTACTGTACCACTGAGCTACCGGTTTGCTATTGGAGGTGTTTGTAGGAAACTCCAGTCCTGAACTATTGAGTGACTGCAGTCAAGAGTCCTCAGGGAACAGCTGTCTGCATCAGCCAAGGACAGGACTGTCTTCATGGTAGAGAGGAACCGTCCTCAGTCACCACACGTAACCCAAGCGGACCACAAAGGGGAATCCATGTGACGAGATCTCCAACCAGAAGCGGGACCACAACTAGGATGAGTCAGACAGGTCCAGAGGGCAGAGAGGGGACTGGATCACCGGCACGTAGCCCGACAGAGAGACAGGGACAGAGGGTGTCTTTACTGTAGAGTGCAAGCAGGGACTCCGGCAGGACTAACTATGGCGTCATAACTGAGAGGGAGGAGCCAGAAGGAAACACAGACATGAGGGGGGGGAACTGAGATGTAAAGCAACCAATCACCTCACCGTCAACAAACCTGAGTGATCAATGAGAGTGCGGAAGACAGCATCTAAACACAGCAGTTCACCAGGATACTCTACGTCCACGAGTCCCCCAGATCAAGCAAAAATGCTTGGCTAAATAAATAGGTTTTTAGCCTAGACTTAAACACTGAGACTGTGTCTGAGTCCCGAACATTAATAGGAAGACTGTTCCATAACTTTGTTATGGAGAAAAGGCTCCGCCCCCACGTGGTACTGACAAGCAGCCTGCATCGTTTGATGGACGTACAGTAGGCGTGGCGGATCGTAAGACACTAGCAATTCACCCGGGTACCATTTAGTGCTTTATAGGTCAAAGGTGGTATTTTAAAATCTCAAAGTAGCGGTGATGTGCCCGTTTCTTCTGGTTCTAGTGAGGACTCCCGCTGCTGCATTCTGAACTAACTGAGGCTTGTTCACGCTCCTTGGCGGATCCCATTATATAGAGCGAGTTACATTTATACATCTGAGCAGTTGAGGGTTAACGTCCTTCCTCGAGGGTCCAACAGTGGCAACTCGCTGGTGGTGCTGGAGTTTAAACCTGGGACCTCGCCACTAAACCACTGAGTTACTTCTGCCGTTATGAACATCCAGACAGTCCGGCATTACAGGAGTCCAACCTAGAGGTGCATGTGTTCAGTAGTGACAATGTGTCAATATTAAATAAAGGGAATCAGGATAGATGGATACTTTAATTTTAACTCCTAATTTTACGCGTCTTTCTGTTGGACAGGAGAACCACTGTCGGCGCATTAAGATCCTGGGCGACTGTTACTACTGCGTGTCAGGCTTGACCCAGCCCAAAACCGACCACGCCCACTGCTGCGTGGAGATGGGCCTGGACATGATCGACACCATCACGTGAGTCCCGGCTGCACTGATGTATTCCTCTCACTCTCTCTCTCTCTCTCTCTCTCTCTCTCACACACACACAAACGCACACACATAGACAGATCACTCCATATGCTCTCTCCAGTGAGTCGGGTATTACAGGTGCTTAAAACCCTTAGGGGTCGGCGGCATGGTCAACGATGCCAATGCCTTTTTTTTTTCTTTGCAAATGAAACTATATTGTAGCAAGCCAAAAAACAACAACAACAACAACAAAAGGACACTAACGTTAGATGGAGGCGGCACTGTGGTGTAGTGGTCAGCAACGTGGCCTTGTACCTCCAGGGTCTGGGTTCAATTCCCGTCTCCGCGTGCGTGGAGTTTGCATGCTCTCCCCTGTGCTTGGTGGGTTTCCCCTGGTTTCCTCCCACAGTTTAGACAGCGGGAATGAGAAAAAGAGAATGAAAGAGAGGGAGGGAAGAGTGAGAGAGTGTGTGGGAAAGAGAGAGAATAAATGCAGAACTACCTTAAAGAATATTCAGAGATTAGCAGACTGTTCAGCTGAAGTGAATACACACACACACACACACACACGGTCTGACTCACCCAGAATTTGTGTCAGAGACATGTATGTACGTGTGTGTGTGTGATCACACATTCTGCATGTCTCCACAAGTCCTCTATTTTTTTTTCAATATGACTGTTATATATGTGTCACTGACCACATGCAGCTTGCTCACCCTCCCACACACACACACACACACACACACACACACACACACACACACACACACACACACACACACACACAGAGCTATGTTTGACATATAATCCAGATTGTATGCATGATCTGCAGAAGTGGCCTTTTCAGGAACTTGGGATTCCTGAGCGTTTTTGCGCTGGTTAAGAGACGAGTGTGAGAAACCATGCGATAAGACATAAATAAAAACAAAACAAGAGTGACGACAGTACCATGACCAAATATTATCCGCAACTCTGGCTGTAACATTTCTGAAGCTGTCGATTGCCGAACCTGTTTCCCGATCGTGTTCCAATACTTATGGCCCCCGAGAACCCCGGACACCTGTAAGCGTTGATGAATTTTCCAGTCGACTTTTGAACTTTCTCTCAGAGGATGTTTCCGTTCTGTACTCGGCCGTTTACTCTCAGACTCGTGGTGATGAATCCGTGTCTCGTCATCGGTAACGATTCTCTGTGAGAAATGTTCCCCTTGCTCAGACATAAAAAAGAAATAATAATAATCACTGCACGCTGCTCGTCTTTCATGCATATTACAAGTGGGGAGACCGCAGTTACAAATGAACTGAATAAAATGGTCTTTGCAGATAAAACCAGAGGGAACGTTGAGAAATGACGACTTGGTTAAAGTGATCGGAACGCTTGCAGACGTGATTCCTTATCAGATTCCGCATGTTCTCCTGCGTCGAATCGATGTTTTTTTTTTTTTTTTTTTTGCACGTTTGGCTTCATTCGGATGCTGAGCATGCGAGGGAAGCCGAGCAGATGGAAATCTCTGGTCTCGCTCCGCTGCCGAACGTCCTTTTCTGTCAAAAGCCTTCTGCTGCTCGTTCCCATGGAGAGCGGCTCCTTCGTGCGCGTTTAGCTTTGTTGTCATCACTATCTGTCAGATAACTCGAATGCATCCAGTATACTGTATACTCGCTTCAGTTGACCTAGTTCCCAGAAAGTTTGACTGTTTTCTGGACGGTACCACACAGCCGCTTCACGTCAGGCCTGCGGTTACACCTCAGCGTGATACATGCGCACTAATAGATCGATTCTTTAACCTCTTTGTACAGGGTAGAAGAAAATGATCTCATGTCTCTACGAGCTTGCCCCATCTTGCCACTGGCTTTTATTCCCATTCCTCAAGGCAACACTGCTCCGGCTCCTTCAGATTGGATGGTTTCTGCTTGTGACCAGCAATCTGCAAGTCTGACCACAGATTCTCAGCTGGATGATTGGGAGGTCTGGGCTTTCCAACACATTTGGATGTTTCCCCTTAAACCACTCGAGTGTTGCTTTAGCAGTATGCTTCGTGTCATTGTCCTGCTGGAAGGTGAACCAAGTTTTGCTCAAGAATTTCCTTGTATTAAGCACCATCCATCTCTCCCTCGACTCGGATCAGCTTCTCAGTCCCTGCTGCTGGAAGACATCTCCACAGCTTGATGCGGCCACCCCCATGTTTCACCGTGGGTCTGGTGTTCTTGGAGTGTTGGGATGTTTTGGGTTTGTGCCAGTCATAGCGGTTTCCTTGGTGGCCGAAAAGTTCCATTTTAGTCTCATCTGACATGCCTTCTTATTTTTAACACTAAGTAATGGCTTTGTTCTAGCCACTCTTCCATAAAACCCAACTCTGTAGCTCCTTCAGGGTTGCCTTTGCTCTCTGTGCTGTCTCTCTGATTTTGGTGGGTGGCCCTCTCTTAGCAGGGTTATTGTAGTACTTTCCATTTGAAGATGATGGATTCGATGGCGCTCCGGGGGATCATCAAACATTTGGATGTTTTTTTATAACCCAACCTTGACTTGTACTTCTCAACAACTTTGTCGCTGACTTGTTTGGAGAGCTCCTTGGTCTTCATGGTGTTCTGCCTCTTGCTTAGCTTAGTGGTGTTGCAGCCTCTGCGGCCGTTCAGCAAAGGTGTGTTTACACTGACAGATCATGTGACAGTTCATTTCACTAATTATGTGACTTCTGAAGGTACCTGGTTGCACTAGAACTTTTGAGGGGCTTCAGAGCAAAGGGAGTGAATACATATGGACTTATCAATATATAAATATATATATATAGTATCGACCAGAAGTTTGGACACCCCTTCTCATTCAGCGAGTTTTCTTTCTTGTGTTCTTTATTTTGTTCTTTAGCCCAAACGCGTCTCTTCTGCTTGTTGCCTGTCCTTAGCCGTGGTTTCCTAGCAGATGTTCTAGCATGAAGGCCTGATTCACACAGTCTCCTCTTAACAGTTGTTCTAGAGACGTGTCTGCTGCTAGAACTCTGTGTGGCATTGACCTGCTCTCTGATCTGAGCTGCTGTTAACCTGCCATTTCTGAGGCTGGTGACTCGGATGAACTTATCCTTCGCAGCAGAGGTGACTCTCGGTCTTCCTTTCCTGGGCCGGTCCGCATGTCAGCCGGTTTCTTTGTAGCGCTTGATGGTTTTCGTGACTGCACTTGGGGACACTTTCAAAGTTTTTCCCAATTTTTCCGACTGACTGACCTTCATTTCTTAAAGTAATGATGGCCGCTCGTTTTTCTTCACTTCGCTGCGTTTTTCTTGCCATAATACAAATTCAAACTCTTTGAATGAGAAGGTGTGTCCAAACTTTTGGGCTGTACTGTATTAGACTATTTTGTGCTTGGTGGGTTTCCTGCAGGTACTCGGGTTTCCTCCCACAGTTTAAAGACATACAGATTAGGCTGATTGGCGTTACCTGTATTATGTGACTGTCGACTGGAGGTAGTACAAAAGGGGACTAAATACACTGGTCAGCATTGTCCTCCACAGTCCCTAGTTGGACTACAGAGGTTCCTAGATGGACGGATGGATGGATGGACGGATGGATGGATGTATATAGTTCGTGTTTATTTCTGATCTTAAACTGAATTAATTTGAATCAGTTAATCACATCGGTGTGCGAGGAAGTGTGTTTTCTTTGGAATAGGAAATTGTTGTGAATCACTCAGGTTAACGTCTCAAATGAGATGCACGTGAGAACATTCTTGCTCTTTTCTTTAAACCGAGGTTACTTTTTGTGTCAGCAAACTGAACGAAACCGTTTCACACTCGTTTTGTTCCTTCGGCTTAAAGTCCCCGGAGATGCGAAATCCTTTCAGATGAGTGTACTCTTCTTCCCCCGTTGGCTCAGATAAATCAGTGTGGATGGAAAGAGAGAAACAGAGAGAGAGAGAGAGAGAGAGAGCGGCAGAGTGAGCACTGGAGCATCATTGTGGCTTATCTCGCTTCACCATGCACATGTTCTAACACCGGCTCAGGGGATATGTGTGGCGACCTACGCTACTGTCATTTAGATCAATTTCCACAGCTCGAGTGTTACATTTCGTTACTGTTTTTAATAGTGTCTGTAAATTCCGGTGTTACTTTTGCTTAGAGGAAAACCCCTGTGATTACACTCTAATATACAGTACACTTACAGTATATACAACTCTGTATTTAATGAGTTTCGGAGACCAGGGAACTCCAGACTGGTGCAAACCACAGGAAGAGATTTGATCTGTGGATATCAAACAGAACTATAAATGGATTGTAGTGCAGGTTACCGATGTGACCCCTGAAGACCGGCATGTTTAGTGGTGAGCATGCACTTGTGTGTGTGTGTGTGTGTGTGTGTGTGTGTGTGTGCCATGCAAAGCGTTCGATTTCCTCCTGAACCTCTGGATTGTGTTTTCTCCTGTCACAAGCTCTGTACATAACTGACTCACTCATGAATAAGAAGGTATTCGGGGGTGACCGCCGCGAGCTGTGATCGAATATGTTTCATGTCATACTTTTCTCTCATTTATTAAGTACATACTGTGACAAGTCCTTTGTTTTCTGACACAGCTCAGTGGCGGAGGCGACGGAGGTGGACCTGAACATGCGCGTGGGTTTACACACTGGCCGTGTGCTCTGCGGCGTTCTGGGGCTCAGGAAGTGGCAGTATGACGTCTGGTCCAACGATGTGACCCTGGCCAACGTGATGGAGGCTGGGGGGCTACCCGGGTAAGAGCGTGACCTCAATGTACACACACACACACACACACACACACACACACACACACACACACACATTTGCATCATTTGCTATGCCTTGGAAGACTCCCGGGGCCTTTTCATTATCTGGCCTATGCAGCATAACGATGGCACACGCACACAATACTCAGTGTCATTGACTTTAATTACATTATGTTAATAAATGCTAATCAGTGCGATCAAAAACATCTATTTATTTATTTATTTATTTATGTATTTATTTATCTAAGCTGTACCACTGTGAGCCTTTAATATTTAAGTAGTTTAAATTCACCTAATTCTTTGTTTTTCTTTATGTGCAGCATGATTCCTTTCCAAATGATTATTTGTTAATATCATGTAAATTAGTTAAAAAAAAAAATATATATATATATATATATATATATATATATATAGATTTTTGATTCAGTATCACATTATGACTTACTAATATTATTTGAACTTTATTCTTTGTAATCTACGATGTAATTATGACTTACTAACTTGTTAGTTTGACTGCGTAGCAGGTTACTTAGACTTCCTAACTCATTATTATTCTATAGATTATTCCTTTGATTTACTGATTGTTATTTTGACTTAGTACCTTTTTTGACTTATAACTTACTACCTCATATTTTGACCATGTAATGGGCTACTTTGACTCAGTAATCTGTTATTTTGACTTGTTACCTCATTATTTTGACTGACTCTTTGTTTGACCACGCAACTGGTTCCTTTGATCTCCTAATTAATAATGAATTATATACATTGGCTTATTAAGTTGATATTTTGAACTAGTAACTTATTTTGACTTTGAAGTCACAGATTGTTTTTATTAACTTACCCATAATTTGTCGTTTTAATGTGTTATTTTGGCTTTCGAGGTCATTATGACTCAGTAATTCGTTAGTCATTAGTTAGTTCGACTTACTAAGTTGTTATTTTGATCTAGTAACTTATTATGACTCTTATTTTGACTATATCATATCCTTTGACATCCTAATTCATAACGACTCATTATTCGTACTTACTAAGTTGTTGTATTTACTTTACTTTATTTATAACTTAGTAACTGGTAATAATGCATTTTCAATTAATTACGACTCATTATCGCGACTGACAAACTGTTTATTATGACTTGCAAACCCGTTATGATCTACGACGCGTTATATTATGACTTAAGACGTTGTTGTTATGACTGGGTAACTAATAGATTTGTAAACATATTTGTTTCTGAGAAAAACTAACAAGAT
This sequence comes from Clarias magur, assembly GCA_013621035.1. Lineage (NCBI taxonomy): Eukaryota > Metazoa > Chordata > Actinopteri > Siluriformes > Clariidae > Clarias > Clarias magur. Next base: position 974,047 of record QNUK01000185.1, on the reverse strand, counting down.
GTTTTTAAATAATGAATGTGTCAAAAGATTGAGTTAGAAAATCTCAATGACAAATTTACTGATATTAAACTATAAGACTAGAAAGTAATAATCAATCAGTAACTTGCCAAGAAACGTGTTAGTTTTAAGCAGTACATTATATAATGATTGAGGTTGCTGAAAATGAAAACTTTTTTTTGATTGTTCTACTTTTTCCATTTGTGAAAGATGTTTCAATCATTAATCAGGATTTTTCCATGTACTGTATTATTATAAGTCTTGAAGCTAAGGTTCAAGTGCCAAAACATTGAGACTTGATATCAAACACTTATATGTCTCTAACTTATTGAATCACTTTATAAGAGTCATATACTGCACGAGAGTCATTCTGGAGAAATGAATCATTTAGACATCAAAGTAATTTTATTTTTAACTTCATAAAACAAGAACGAATATATACGATCTACATCCAGACTATAAGCCCTTTCTGAATCAAGAGAAGAAGAATAAAAAAAATCAGTAGTGCAAGGCTAAAAAGTTTGTAGTGCTTTAATCTCACTCTCATTATCATCTCTTCACAACTGGTGAATGTGTGTTACGTGACACAAGTGGCCACTTGTAGCACAGAGGGAGGAGGATAAACAGATAATATAGACAATGCTTCACAGCGCACTTATCATCGGCACCACAATCGTGTAGAAAATCATGTCTCAGCTGTGTGAATGGAGTACCTAGAAATGTCAAACCGGATGTTTATTATTCCCAAATACACTTACAAGGAGATTTATGTCTGAATTACAGATGCCGAATGGCATCGTACCGCAATTTCTCCCGTCCTTCAGGAAGCTACACTCATACTGCCTCGAATGCCAAACCTTCATTGTGTATGAATAAGTAATAAGTAGCTGCGAGAGCCGGCGTTTTTATGATTGATGTAGTTAATAACAACGCCTTTCAGAAGAACGGTTGTCTAATACGCTAAAGCTAATGGCCGCGTGTTAGCTATCAACTTATCAGAATATATGAAGTGCTTTGTTATTCCCGTTAAGACTTTATAAGACATCACTGAAAAACCATTTTCGTTATCGGAGCACTCTCTGTCGTTCCTGCTTCCGGCTTCGTGGCGTCTCTACTAGAGAAACGTCTCGTCTCTAATCGGGGACTGTGGGAAACTTCAACCCTGATTACGCAATCAATGTGTTCATGTTGAAATATTTGTGGTGTGTTTAGCGATTCCAGTGCTAACTCAGTGGTTGGCGTTGCCTTTTGTTATTGCTGTGAGAAGTTAGCAGTTGTAGCAGCTCAGGTACAGTTTTGTTTATTTCGTTCAGCTTTTGCAGACAAATGCTGCCACAATCTTGCTTCCTGTAGCAAGACCTTTCCCAATTAAATTTTGACCATTAATGCTATTAATGAGGGAGAAAAATCAAAGACTTGGCTCAGCTAGTTAGCTTTCTAGCACTATGGTGTTGAATTCAGTACTGGCATGCGCGTCGAAAGCTTCAAGCTGAACAGTTTGCGCAGAGTGTATAGATGAGTTGTGAGATATCCGGACAGACTGAAAGACCAAAGCACAGCTGCATCACTCTCTTCAGCTGATAAAACAAGGGCATAATCACACTGTCGAACGGCAATGTGGGCAGCGCAGGAACGTATTAAAACATCAGAATTATTCAGTATGTCTTGGACACTGTTTGGTAGGGTGGCAAAGAAATGAGAAACAAAATAACACAACCAAAAACAAAATAAGAAATTCAAAAACAAAACAAGAAAACCAAAAACAAAATAACAAAACTGAGAACAAAATACAAACTTGAAAACAAAATAACAGATTCAAAAACGAAATAAGAAAACTGAAAACATAAAAAAACAAAACTGAAAATAAAATAAAACTGAGAACAAAATAACAAATCCGGAAACGAAATAACACATCTGAAAAAAACAACAACTGAATAACAAAATAGCAAATTGAAAAACAAAACAACAAGTTTAAAAACCAAAGTAAGAAAACAAAATAAGCTCAAAAACAAAATAATGAAACCAAAAATAAAACAACAAAACTCAGAACAAAATAACAAACTTGAAAACAAAATAACATTTTCAAAAACAAAATAACTAAACTGAAAACATAAAAAAACAAAACTGAAAATAAAATAAAACTGAGAACAAAATAACAAAAACCGGAAACATAATAACAAATCGGAAAAATAAAAAACAACAACAACTGAATAACAAAATAACAAATTGAAAAACAAAACAACACATCTAATAATAAAATAAGAAAACAAAATAAACTCTGAAACAAAATAATAAAACCGAAAATAAAACAACAAAACCAAAAACAAAATAAATTTGAAAAGAAAAAATGTAATCCAGAAACAAAATAACAACTCTGAAAAAAAAAAAAAAAACTGAATAACAAAACCCAAAACAAAATAAATAAAAAAAAAAAAAACAACAAATTTAAAAACAAAATAATAAATTCGGAAACAAAATACATCAGAAAACATTTATATGCAGTAAGGATAAAGTACTTCCTGTATATCTTGAGTGACAGATGCCTCATCCAATCAGCAGTAAGAATTTCATTCGCAAACTCAACCTACCTTTTCCGGTTTGTCTGAATTGTTATTGTGTTTTCTGATTCTGGGTTTGTCATTTTGTTTTGGGCATTGTTATTTTGTTACAGGTCTTGTTATTTTGTTTTCGGTTTTGTTATTTTGTTTTTTAATTCATTTAGTTTTTGGTATTTTGTTTTCTAGTGTATTTTTTTCGATTATTTATTTAGTTTCATTGTTTATTTAGTTTTGCACTTCTTTGCGACCATAGTTTGGAGATCTCTTTTAATAATATTTTTTTGTGTGTTTTTTTTTGGTCTAAATAGGAAAGTACACATCACTCGCTCAACGCTGGAGTGCCTGAACGGTGACTACGAGGTGGAGCCAGGAAACGGGCGTGAGAGGAACGCCTTCCTGCAGAAACACGACATTGAGACCTTCTTTATAGTGCCATCTCATCGCAGGAAGGTATGCACGTGTCAGTATGTCTATAATCCTGTTTTTAAACATGTGCGATTTGGGGGAATTTGGGATTTGGCGGCCTCTCTGGTAGAAAATTGTTCTTACAGGCAATTTTGTAAAGTGCTGTGCTGATCGATCTGATTGTCAGGAGTCAAAAAGCTTCATTGACTGATTGATTAACAGTTGCTAGATCTTCCATCATTGGCTGATAATTATCCTTAGTCTTCCGGGATGTAAAAAAAAAAAAAAAAAAGAACATAATTCACAGTGATTTTTCTTTACAGTGACCTCACCAATCATTAATGTAAAAAGGCAAAAGGGTAATTTTCCAATCAAGGCTTCCACCACCATGGTAATCCCAAATCAGCTAGCAAAACTTCTTCTTTTCTCCCTTCTCATTTTCTAGTTATGTGAAAAAGAAAGTGGAAAGAGTGGTGCAAAGTCCCAGAATGCAATGCAGCTAAACAACGTTGTTGCACCACATAATGGCAGAGACTCGGCTCGGCTAGTTAGCATTCTACAAGCTAATGACCGCATAATGAACCAACTACTAATGTAGTCACGGGGATGAAAACCTGAAGGTTGACTGCGAGTCGTCCGTGGGTTTACTAAAACAGCATGGTACAGTAGATCGTTCCCTCAACAACTCCTGTAAGACTCGTGAATTAACCGGAACGCCAAAGCTTGTAATGTTCATGCAGGAAGCTTTCTGTAGGAATTGAAGAGAGTTCTCTTATCACTCCACTTGGCTAATCCTCTTAGCTTGAATGGTAATGGATGGGAAGTAGCAGCGAACGGCAAACGTGAGACGCTTCATAATAAGCAAGACAGTTTAAACACCGTGCGCTGGGTTCGTTCTGCTACGGCTTAGATACATTATAAAGAAATGAACATAATGCAAAAGGTAACAGCGTCAAGGACAGTAGAACAATGATTATTATTATTATTATTATTATTATTATTATTATTATTATTATTATTAGCCTGAACACCGTGCTTTATAGCGCAGAATAAAGCTGCCTCCTGACATGTCTGTTTCATGTTTGTGTTCACTCTCAGATCTTTCCTGGACTCATCCTTTCTGACATCAAACCTGCCAAAAAGATGAAGTTTAAAACGGTGTGCTACCTGCTGGTGCAGCTCATGCACTGCCGCAAGATGTTCAAGGCTGAGATCCCATTCTCCAACGTGATGAACTGCGAGGATGGGGACAAGGTACCGCGCGCATGTGTGTGTGTGTGTGTGTGTGTGTGTGTGTGGCAAATTACAGGTAGTAAAGCTTAGTTAGCGTTTAGATACTGTACCTTATGTTTGTGTTGGTTATATTATGTTTATATTGTAGTTACATGTGCATATGGTGCTGCTAAATCTTGGTATAGTTATGTTATGTTCATGATTATGGTGTTGTTATGGTTATGTCAATAATAATAATAATTAATTATGGTTATGGGAATTTCAACACACATTACATGCTTATCATTATTTTATGTTAATGATTATGGTTATATCACGGTTATGGTTACATTAGGGGTTTGGTTAATCAATTCAGTTTCATTTATTTATTCATTTGTTTATCACGTTTTGTATATTGGTTATGGTTATATTATGTTACAATTCATGTTATAATAGGGGTATGATTATGGCTAATTTATGGTTCTGTGCTATGCTGTTATAATTATAGTACACTTCATACTATACTGAAGGCGTTTATCCAAAACACACAATAATCTCCTCTGAACAGTTGATGTTGAGACGTTTATCTGCTACTTCGGCTCTGTAAAACCTTCATAACGGCTCTAATCTGAGGTAATGTTTGGGGTGAATTGGTGATTTCTGAGGCTGGTGACTGTAAATGAACGTCTCCTCTGCAAATTCTGAGGTAAGTTTTGGTCTCGCTTTCCTGCGAAGGTCTTCATGAGAGACAGTTTCATCATGGAGCTCGATGGGTTTCACAAACACACTCGACACAATACTGTTCGTTAAGAACTTTCCAGAACAGCCGACCTTCATGTCTTATATTAACAATAGGTTTTACAACTATTTCATAGTTTTGAAATATCCAGTATTGTTCTGGAATGTAGACAATAAATCACTAAACAAAAAACATTGAAATTGAAGGTGTGTCCAAAAATTTTGACTGGTAGTGTATGTTCATGATTATGGTTTTATCATGAGTATTGTTAATCAATATTTTTAAAAATTTTTGTTTGCATAGCATTTCTTATATTATGGTTATCATGTTACTAATTATGTTATAATATGTGTATGATTATGGCTATATTATGGCTATGCTTGAATATAATTATAATCATAAACTTATAATTATGGAAATATTATGATTAATATAGTGTCAGTGGTAGCTCAAACGGTTAAGGCTCTGGGTTACTCGGTTACTGATCGGAAGGTCAGGGGTTCAAGCTCCAGCACTGCCAAGTTCCCAATTGAAAATAAAATAAAAAAAATAAATTAATGAATAAATATTATGATTATGACTACATTATAATTATGGCTATATTATGGTTATATTGGTATATATTATATTATATTATATTATATTATATTATATTATATTATATTATATTATATTATATTATATTATATTATAATTATGGCTATATTATGAATTATGGCTATATTATGGATTTTATATTATATTATGATTATGGTTATATTATATATTATATTATATTATATTATATTATATTATATTATATTATATTATAATTATGGCTATATTGTGGTATATTAAGATTATGGCTATATTATAATGATGGCTATATTATGTTTATATTAGAATTATGGCTATATCATGGTTATATTATGATTATGGCTATATTATAATTATGGCTATATTATGTTTATATTAGAATTATGGCTATATCATGGTTATATTATGATTATGGCTATATTATGGTTATATTATATTGTGATTATGGTTACATTATGGTTATATTATATTGTGATTATGGCTATATTATGGTTACATTATATTGTGATTATGGTTATATTATTTTAATAAATATGTTTACATTTTAAGTTATACATTACATTTTAGGTTAATCATCATAAATCTGATGATATTATTTTCAAGTTTATGCTTATATTACAGTTAGGTGTTTTTATGTTTGTTGTGCAACATCATGGCTATGGTTAAGTTATACTGTTTTATGATCATGTAACAGTTACATTAAGATTATGTGCATGACTATGGTATGCTATGGTTAAGGTTATTTAATGGTTGAATAATGTTTATATTTAGATTATGGGTTTTTATATTTTATGTTGAAGGTTATGTTATATTTATGGCTGTATGCTGGTTATAATTATGGTTCCATTATGGTTGTGGTACTGTATGGATGTTTATAGTTATGTTAGCGTTCTGGATTAGTTACTCACTTATTTGGCAGAGTGAAGGAACACACATCCATACTGTACTGTACCGTACGTACTTGTGTGTGTGTGTGTGTGTGTGTGTGTGTGTGTGTGTGTGTGTGTGTGTGTGTGTGTGTGTGTGCGTGTGTGTCTTATGAGTGTAAAAAGGCGAAATGCATTAATAACAGAGGAGCTGAATGAAGTGCTCATTACTTGCGAACGCTATTTAATTATTAGCTTGCGACTGCTGCAAAATAAATAGTGTTAATCATTGTGCTTTTTGGTGTTGGTTCAAACATCTTGAATAACAGCGTTAACGGATTATTATATAACTACAGCAGTGTCTAAACACAACCATTAGCTGTAGTAGTGAGCAACCACACACACACACACACACACACACACACACACACACACACACACACACACACACGCAGGATCACAGGGATGTGTTTCCATTCGCACTGTTCCGCCTCCCCAGTGTGATGTTCCTCAGCAGTACTCATCCGACCTCCTCTCTTCTTCCTCTCCTTTGCCTTCTTCTTCTCCATCTCTCTCGCTCTCTCGCTTGCTGTACATCTCTATAATTACCACCTTCTCTCTTCCGTGCTCTCTCGCTCTCTCTATCTCACACACTGCTGTGAATGACCTTTTCAGCACCCACTCTTTTCTCTCTGCGTCTGACTCGGAGACTTCCTCAGATGTGCCTTAGTATTGATCGCGGAGGCTTCCTGATGCGAAGGAAGTAGGGTTGACTTTTATTTTTAGCCCTGCTTTTCCTTGCACTTAAATATAGTCGGGTCTGTCTGGTGGTTATATTTTTAAAGGAGAAACTATCACGATGCTTACTCTGTTTTCTGTAATCTCCTAAAAGATGGTAATAGCGGAATGTATTCAAGTGCATGCACGTTCTCACACTATAGGGGTTAATGTTACACAATGTTCTAGTGTCAGTGTGAAATGTCTTGCTCTCTACACGTCTATGCCTTTTGGTGAGAAGTTCTATAAATCAGCTTTGTGAGAACATTTGTAAAAAAAAAAAAAAACAGTACAATATAAAATATATATATATTTATTAAAACCCATTCTGTCCTGTGTCCGTAGAGGAGAGTCCTGCGCTCGGCTCCGGAGAAGCTGCGTAATCGGACCTCGGTTTCAGCCAACGTGACCCAGAGCAGCCCCGGCACACGGGTCAACCGCTACATCGGCCGTCTGATCGAGGCGCGTCAGACAGAGTCGGACACGGCTGACTTGCACTTCCTCACACTCATGTATAAGTGCTCGGAGAGGGAGAGGAGGGTGAGCTTCTTCATCACATCCGTGTCATGAATAAAAATAAATTCATAATGTTTTACTTTAGTGTGAAAAGAGCAGAAATTCTGTTTAATTAACTTAAAACTTATAATGGATGTCTAAGGGCCTTAAACTGGCTCTTTCCAGAATCATCATGGTTTGCAGCTAAGCGTCAAGGCGAGGTTGGAAACTGCATAACAATAATAGGAATAAAATTAAAAATTTCAGCTTTGCTTTAAAATGGGAAATAAATTTATGATTCAAAGGGAATGGTGCCCATTATTAATTGTAGTGTCACTTGGTGTCCACTAGGGGTGTAGTAACAGACTCACACACTTGCTCATCGTCTATATCGCTTTATCATGGAGGGGGGCCTGGAGCCTATCCCAGGAGACGTAGAATTTAGGATTGGGTGTCTGTCACATACACTCACATGCTCATTCACAGACTACAGGCAATTTGAGAACACCAATGAGACTAACCTGCATGTCATTGGACTTTGGGAGGAAATGGAAGTACCCGAAAGAAATCCATCAAGCACGTGGAGAACATGCGAACCTCATGCACACAGACCCGGGATGGGAATCGAACCCCGACCCTGAAGGTTCAAGGCGTGCCTGTGGTGTAACAAACCAACAAATCCTAAACATTTAATTAAACCTTGACCTGAGGAAATGATCGATGTGAATTAAAAAAATAATTTTGCATGCAGCAGAAATAGAGCCAGAAGTCAGCTAAACTGTTCGTCTACATAGGTCACAGCACTGGTTTGGTAAAAAATCTTTCAAAGACTCTGTTTTAACGCTTACACACATTCCAGGTGCAGACCCCTCTATGAAAGAATGCAATTATTTGATCAGCATGCGTTTTATTTCTATCTATATATTTTAACTCTGTGGCGCACAGAGTAATTCACACTGTTTCACATCTAGTCACCATTTTAGTTTGCAGGGTCTCAGCAGGTCATGTATGCATGTATCCTGGCATTTGGTAGGGGTGAAATGCAGTACAACGCAATGTCAGCCAATGTTGACAGTCGCTAAACTATTAGGGAATGGCTGCCATTGTTAATTGTATGTTGTAGTGACATATGGTATCCAGTAGGGGTGTAACTTCACAATTTGATTCAAAAAGCAAAGAAACATAAATAATCCTAAAAAGTTGATTAAGTACAGTGGAACCTCGGATTGCGAATAACCCGGTTTACGAGTGTTCCGCACGACGAGCAAAGATTTTTAATAAATTTTGACTTGAAAAACGAGCATGTCTTGGTTTACGAGTGCTGAGATTTTTTTTTTTCCAGTTAAAACAGTGTTTCCATTGTGCGTGTTTGATGTGAAACTTAAAAAACGAGGTGGGGGGAGGGAGGAGGAGTTTTACTATTTAAGACGAGACGAGGGAAGGGGCTAATTCCACACACACGCACACACGCGCGCACAAATGAAAACACTTATCTGTTGTGATTTATTTAAAAAAAAATTTTAAGGTAAAGTGCAGGTTATTTGTACTTTATATATATTGTATTAATTATTTTTCTGTATTTATTTTTTTGGGCTGTGAAACTAATTATTTGAGTTATCATTATTTCTTATGGGAAGATTTGATTTGGTTTAAGAGTGTTTTGGAATACGAGCCCACTTCTGGAACGAATTATGCTCATAATACAAGGTTCCACTGTATACTCAACAGGAAAAACTGGCATCAGAGTTAGAGCTCCAAAGTCGGCTAAACTGCCCGTCTTCCACTTCGAGCAGATTGTGGCACTGGTTCCTATTAAAAGCTATTAAAGAGATCTTTTTAAAATATCTCCAGTGAATGTAATTTATATATATATATAAATTACTAAATTAGTCGCTAATATATATATATATATATAAACTGTGTGATTGTGTCAGATGCATAATTCAATGTTTGTTGATTCCCATCGTTGTCATAATACTTCTTGCATCATTATACATCATTATGTTACTTTTTGCTAAGGGTCTCAGCCTTAACAAGTACAGGACAGTGTGGTTTTTCATTGTTTTTTGGATGTTTTGATAAAAAATTCCGATCTAAAACCGCTTAACCTATTTTCTTTTTCCCAGTATCATCTCATCCATGACGAGTACTTCACATGTGCAGTGGTGCTGTCGCTAATCCTTGCCGCCTTGTTGGGCCTCGTCTACCTTCTCATCATGCCACAGTAAATCTCTACTTTTCTCTAATCTTCTACTTTTCTTCCAAGGTAATGCTAACAACAATCATTAAGAGCTAGATGGAGTAACATTTTTTATGGTTATTTAGTAATCAAAAGCTAAGTACGTTTAGTTTTGTAATTGAACCTCTTTGCATTCAGTTATTCTTGCTTTACGTTTGCTCTAATCTTCTTCTAACCCCTTGTGCTAACATCTCGTCTCTGTTTGTTCTCTTTCTTTTGCCTGACCTCAGGGGGACAGTAGTGTTGGTGCTGCTGGTTTTCTGCATCTGTTTCCTTGTAGCTTGTATCATGTACCTTCATGTCACTAGGGTGCAGGTAAATTATTACCTTTTAGAATGGGATATTTTTTAAAACAATATTATATATATATATATATTTTTAATGCTAGCTCCACGCTCGTTTCCTAACATTCAATATGGCTACACTGAAAAGCCTGTAGCCATTCAAATAGCATGGCTAACTAGAGAAAGATTTAGCACACTTCAGATGTCTTGCGGCTAAACCTCAGATGTAAATGAGAGGGTTTTCTAACACTAGCTTCTCATTTTGGACAGATAAAGATGGAAGAAAAGCTTGAGGGTCTTAACAGTGCTGTGCTTCAGTCACAGCATTTAGAAATGTCCACTCCTTGCTTAATTAGCAAGTGAAAGTATTTTGCATCTAGTGGAATTTATTGTCAAATACTTATTGTAATATTACATTAAAACAAATATAAGATTACAAAACCTAATTTTTTTCAACAGGCACATGTTACCAGAGTTATATTTCATATGTTCCCATGGTCCAATGTTCTTAGGCGCCCCTTTGTTTCCTTGATCCTACTTTATGTTCCCAGAGTCATACATTGTCTTGTTACCAAGTTTTCTTGGTTCTATGTTCTGTCATACGGTATGTTCCCATGGTCTTATGTTCCTATGGCGTATGTTCTCATGAATCTGTTTCCAGGGCCATGTGTTTTGATGGTCCTATTTTCCTAGAGTCATATATTTATATGGTCTCATGTTTCCATGGTCCTATGTACCCAGAGTCCTACTGTATGTTCTCACGGTTCTATATTTCCCACAGTCCTATGTTCTCACGGTCCTATGTTCTCAATCCTCAATTCTGTCTGAGACAAATGTGGACTATTTCAAGATCAATTATTTCCTGAATATTATCCAGTTTATTTTATTGAAACAAGGCTTAAAAACTTTGTAAACGCAATAAAACTTTTGTATGTGTATTTATTGAGAATTTCATAAAACAAATACAGAGCTAGGGAGTTTTTTTTTTTTTCTTTTTTTTCAGGTTTCCACTGTGTGTTAAATAGATCCGGGGAACATGGGACCTTAGGACTCTGGAAACATACAGCCCTTTCTAGTGACCATATGGCCCAGGGAACATAGGGATGACCCTATTTGTAAACTTCAAATTAGCTTCTTGTGTAGAGCAGATTAGCGGTTACTTTAGCTTCCAGGCATGTCGACTTTATCCAGATGAACTTTGACCTAGAAATTTACTAGTCTTGAAAACTTTGAATGAAGAGACTGAAATATAGAGTAAAAACTAATCATCTAAAAGCTTATTAAGTCTATGAAAAGAGAAACACTGACATGCTACGAAAGTCAATTCGCGCTAATCGTTTCCTTTTGTTCAGAACAAAGTCTTTATCAAGTTGGCTTCTTGTCATTAGACGTTGCCTGTAAGTGGATTTAGGAATTTGAATTCTCTGAGGTAATTGTGTGTGTGTGTGTGTGTGTGTGTGTGTGTGTGTGTGTGTGTGTGTGTGTGTGTTTCTCTCGCAGTGCTTTCCTGGGTGTCTCACTATTCAGATCCGCACGGTCTTGTGTGTGCTAATAGTGTCGCTAATCTACGCTGTGGCACAGGCGTGTGTGGTAAGCCTTCCTTTTCATCATCATCATCATCATCATCATCATCATCCTCCTCAACATTAAAGGGAAAGTGTATGATAAAACACAATAGATACATCATGATACATTTTTTTTATTTACATGTATTGCTGTATTCTTGTATGAGGTTAGCAGATAGCGGTTAGCGTTTAGCGATTGCCTGGCACTCGCCAGGTGAGATGGTGAGATGTTAGACAGGAACCAGGAAGGCCAGAAAGAAATCCAGATCAGTGTGGAGTTGCTGTTTCCTGTCCAGGTTGGCTGCATGCCCTGGCTCTGGGCCTCCACCTCCAACACGTCTATAGTGATCATCGACACGGTGGGCGGGGCCAATCGCACCATGCCGGAGCTGCCCTGTGACGGAGTCCAGTATGCCTTCCTGGCCTGTGTGGTAGCCACGGTTACCATGGCGCTGTACCTGAGGGTGTCCTGGCTGCCCAAGCTGCTTCTGCTGCTCGTGTTGGCCGTCAGCTTCATCACCGTGCTGGAGCTGAGCGGTTACCGCCGAACCATGACCGGGTCAGAGCTTCTACCCCTGCTGAAGTGTGTGTGTGTGTGTGTGTGTGTGTGTGTGTGTGTGTGTGTTTGTGTGTGTGTGTGTTAATACAGTATTTAATTCTCTCAAGAAAAGGAAGGCAGAGATCAATCAACAAAAAAAAAAAAATCAAATTTATCTGTGTAATTATTTTCTCTGTGTATTCTGTCTGAAAAAAAAAAAATCTCTTTGTCTAATCGTCCTTAAAATTAGAATCAATTAAGAATTCTGATGTGTCATCTTTTATTTAAATTCATTTAAATAATCCTAACGAATCTGTTTAATTTATGAGCCACGTTCAAGTCAAACCGGGATTTGTGCTGAAATCTCTGGTGAATGAAGGCACAAAAGCGATTTGACATTTACAGAGGACTTCAACTACAGTATGGTGATGAGGCTCTCAGACGCAGTACAAACGTTTTAAAGAAGGCCGTACATCCGTGAATCCGTGCACGTTACAGTAACCTGGCTGGGAGTTATTGCCATACAGGCCTGACCTCACTACAAGCCATTTCCACATCTTTGGGGCATTAAAGGAGTTCCTGGGAGGCCCGTGTTTCACACATGAAGCAGGCGGTCCGATCATCACCGAGAAAACGTTCTACCTTGATGGTGTCCAAACACAAGTGCACCACTGCGATAAGTGCATTAGTGTAGCAGGGGATTATATAGAGAAATTAAGGGAGTTTTTAAATCTCATAAAGTCCTGGTTTGACTTGAACGCCCCTCATTTAAGATGCTGAATTGGATATTAGGAAGCCATGTTGCTCCCATAAACCAGTGACCACGTTAGTAAACGTTCAGTGAGTAAGTCGTGCCATCTTTTATTCATCCACAACATTTAGGGTTTTAGATTACAAAATTAAATCCATACACATGGCTACACACACACACACACACACACACACACACACACACACACACACACACACACAGCAGAAGCATTAATCACTCTAATGAATCCTTGTGTATCTTTCACCAGCTACTGCTGCTCTTTCAGAACATGCTATTTTAGTTAGTGACCTACAATGTGTGTGTGTGTGTGTGTGTGTGTGTGTGTGTGTGTGTGTGTGTGTGTTTGTGTGTAAGTCGGCGTGTTCCCCAGAAACCCTGAGCTCTAGTCCTTTGTGCATCCCCACAGCTGTTTGAGAAATAGGCCATGGGTCAGTTGCAGGGAGATTTCCATAATAATGATAATTAAAAGGTATTTGAAGCCGCTCTAATGAAGTTGTGTGTTTAAGCGCTCCCTTTTAATCGACCTCTCCAAAGTGTTTGAAGACGAGCCGGGCTTCATTAGAGCCACGCGTAATCAATCACGACACAAAACATCCACCCACTCAGCTCAGCGGCCTCTTACATAACACTGAGCGAGGGAGAGAGATGGACAGCATGTGGGGTTGGACGGACAGATGGACGGACGGATAATGGACAAACTTGAAATTCATTAACTAATATTTTAACAGTTTATTAGATTAATGGATGGATAAAGGGGTTAATGGATGAATTCATTCACTGATAGGCTGGTTTATAAATTTATGCATTGATGGACGAATGGATGGATAAATAATAAATAGTTTTAAAAGAAATTCTTAATGGAACTCCTACTGTCATAGTATGGTTGAATGGATTGGTTAATAAATAAATAATGGCTAAATAATTGACAGAGTGATAGATTAATGGGTGGATGTATGGATGAGTGGATGGATGGATAGATAGATTAATAGGTGCATGGATGGATATATGATATGCACGGAAATATTGATCTGAGGTCCTACCATGGTTGTACAAGATGGGAATGAATACAATGATCACCATTGGCCCCCATGGTCCCTAGTTAGACTACAGAGGTTCCTAGATGGATGGATGGATGGATGGATGGATGGATGGATGGATAAGTTAATGGGTGGATTAATGGATACAAATGGATGGATGGATGGATCAATGAATGGCTAAATAATTAGGTCAAGGAATGGATGGATGGATTAAAGGATGGTTTGATGGATAGATATGTTAATGGATGGATTAATGGATGGATGGATGGATGGGTTAATGGATGGATGAATCAATGAATGGATGGATAATTAGATCAAGGGATAGATGGATGGATTAAAGAATGGATTGATTGATAGATAAGTTAATGGCTGGATTAATGGATGGATGGATGGATGGATGGATGGGTTACTGGATGGATGGGTCAAGGAATGTATAAATAATTAGATCAAGGAATGGATGGATGGATAGATATGTTAATGGGTGAACGGATGGATGGATAATTTGATCGATGGATCAGTTGATAGGTGGATGGATAAATGGATGTATGGATGAATGGACAGATGATGAGTTAATGGGCGGGTAGCTGGATCAATGGGTGTATAGATACTGTAGATGTAAAGATTAATGGGTGGACAGGTAGATGGATGATGGATAGATGGATGACCTTGAAAAATGGGTGGATGTATGGATGAGTGGATGGATGGATAGATAGATTAATAGGTGCATGGATGGATATATGATATGCACGGAAATATTGATCTGAGGTCCTACCATGGTCGTACAAGATGGGAATGAATACAATGATCACCATTGGCCCCCATGGTCCCTAGTTAGACTACAGAGGTTCCTAGATGGATGGATGGATGGATGGATGGATGGATAAGTTAATGGGTGGATTAATGGATACAAATGGATGGATGGATGGATCAATGAATGGCTAAATAATTAGGTCAAGGAATGGATGGATGGATTAAAGGATGGATTGATGGATAGATATGTTAATGGATGGATTAATGGATGGATGGGTTAATGGATGGATGAATCAATGAATGGATGGATAATTAGATCAAGGGATAGATGAATGGATTAAAGAATGGATTGATTGATAGATAAGTTAATGGCTGGATTAATGGATGGATGGGTTACTGGATGGATGGGTCAAGGAATGTATAAATAATTAGATCAAGGAATGGATGGATATGTTAATGGGTGAATGGATGGATGGATAATTTGATCGATGGATCAGTTGATAGGTGGATGGATAAATGGATGTATGGATGAATGGACAGATGATGAGTTGTATGTATGAGACCCGGATGAGACGTAGTTATTGAGGATTCATTACAATTTTAAAACAGTGCTGTCATGATGCCATGTTGCTGCTATAAATGTAAATTAATATTTTTTTTATGTAAGAGCAGAAGAGAAATGCAGACAGATAGGGAGACAGACTGAGAGACAGAGTTAAAGAGATAGATAGATTGATAGATAGATAGATATATAAGAGACAAATAAGTAACGTGGTTACAGGCACACACAATATTTCTACAGTATAATATAGTTTTCATCTTCACAGCAGATGTTTTGCTGAAGCCCCCGGAGGGTCTCCCGTCTTCTCTGTTTCTCTCAGTCTGACCTTTATTCCGACTCTTCTTCTCCGGCTGCGTTTCGTTACAGTACATCCAGCGTCCTGTGCTGTTCTGCCGGCTGCAGTGCTGCGATACGCTTGCTGGTGTTACACACGCCGTCTTACACACTGTTCCTGCGGCACGAAGCTGCAAAACACTGAGACACTAAAGTCTGCTTCATCCTGACTGTGCCGGGTTCACGTCAGTGCACAGTGGAGTGTTTTCCCTCTGCTAAAACACCGTACAGATTGGTTCTGAATGCCTCTCGGAATCATGTCTTAAATAAATGATAATTAGCGCTCAGTGGTCCTTCTCTGCAGTCCGTGTGTTACAGCGGGTCAGTGTGTCAAGAATCAAAGAAGGAAAGGATGGACAGAATACCGACGTGACGTGTTTTTCTTTCTCTCCACAGTGCGGGTGTGGGTTCACTGAACGTTCGCTCGTACGAGCCCATCCTCTCACTGCTGCTGTTCTCCAGCGCCCTGGCTCTGCACTCACGCCAGCTCGAGCTCAAACTGCGCCTGGACTTCCTCTGGGCCACTCAGGTTAGAGCCCTCACACAGAACCCCGATGGAAAACACAGTTACACAGAACCCTGATTCAGAACTCTCACATATAACACACGCGCACACACACACACACACACACACACACACACACACAGATCATGAACAGCAGTGTGACATCATCAGGTATTAAAGGATAAATGCAGCTAGTATGAGTACTTCAGTATCACCGTATGATTATTGTGTGTGAGGTTTCAAACACACACACACACACACACACACACATCGTATTATTATTATAGTTATTATTAATGAAAGGAGTCGAGGCTAGTGGGGTCATTTTCACCTTGCTGTTTTGTATAGCACTTGCAGCAGTGTGTGTGTGTGTGTGTGTGTGTGTGTGTGTGTGTGTGTGTGTGTGTGTGTGTGTGTGTGTTTGCTACCAGCATGCTCACCGCTGGGTATTTGCTCTGTTAGTACTGGCACTCCTCCGAGGTGAAAAAGTAGCACGCTGGGCATAAGTGTGTGTGTGTGTGTGTGTGTGTGTGTGTGTGTGTGTGTGTGCGTGTGTGTGTTTATACACTCCCCATATTTACACATGATTTGGTGACCTACATTGCACCCAGGTTTAGTCAGACACAACATCATCCCTTTTATTCGTTTCAAATGGCAGAGGCTTGGTAAAGTGCTGAATATCAAAACACGTATATTTAAATAATATGTAAATGCATCGATCTTAAGTCATGAATAATTATCACTCCTGATGGGATTCTATATTTTGGTGATTAAGATGACGACTCAAGGCTGCACCAATGGCAGACTTGAGTACAACATGTTTTAATGGACATCACACATCACTAGAGGTTGATCTGAGCCACGCCCGGGCGTGGCCCTTTAAGAGGGGAGTGAGTGGGTGAGGTTTACATTGTCCCCTCTTCTGGACAGTTCTAAAATCCTTACCTGGGTTTAGGACAGAAGGAGACTGAAAGCGTCTTTGCTGCCACACACACACAAACACACAAACACACACACACACACACACACACACACACACACACACACACACACACACACACACACACACTTAGATTTATTTTTCCAGCCCTGGCCTGTGGTGGCACTGCAGTCTGTGTCTGCGTCACCAATTCGGAGCTGATGTGAATGTTCGATAAAGCTGCCTAGCACATAATGGAATAAATTAGACGACCCCACCATACACACACACACACACGCGCGCGCACGCACGCACACACACACACACACGCACACACACACACCTCCCTGAGGCCTTTATTACATAACGCTGAGAAACACAAATGCACAGAAAACAAAGAGCCTCTGACACACTGCTTACACAACCTCGCTGAACTCTATCCTCACTCACCCTCATAATGTAATATACACGGCCTGAGAGTGGAGATATACAGTACACACACGTACACATACATGCACTGGCTCTGTGCTGACATCTAGTGTTCAGCTGAGGGCAACGCTGCGTCACACTCAGGAAGAATTACACTGTACAATGTCTCGCTGCTTGGAAGGGCAGAGTGGTTATTTGTATTTGCTTTTCTTTGAAGTTCAAAAAAATGTTTTATAAAGACTAGTATTCAAAATTATTTATTTATTTTTTTATTGCTTGTTTAGTTGATTAGTTGTAAATGTATAGTTGTAAATGTATTTATACAGCAGGTGTAGATAGTTGTATTGATTTATTGACACAAAAGGCCGTGTAAAATATTTATAGAATATTTCTACACTTTTTGTTCAAAGCCCTGAACTAGAAATGGTAGCTAATTGGTTTGTTTTGATTGTTTGTTAAAAAAGTTTTAAAAAATTCATTCATTCATTCATTCGTTGGTTCAGTTGCTTAGTTAGAGTTGTATTTAATAGTTTAGTAAATAAAACATTTATACAATATTTATCTTATATTTACAATAAAAAAAATTATGTTTATGGCACATTACTAGTATTAAAGTCAATTATTCTATCTACTTATTTATTTGTATTTTAAGCAAAAACACCTTATTTATTTATTTATTTATTTGTTTGTTTAATAATAAGGAATCGTTAAAGGACAATTATTTAAAAATAAAAATTGCTATTATATTTATGTTTACAGTTTTGCTTTACTTTGCTTTTTTATATATGTTTTCATTCATCCATTTTTCCAATTATTATTATTATTTTTTATTTTTTTTATTTTTTTTACTTTATTGTTTACTTTAGCTATTCAAACAGCAGGACAGTATACAAATACTTATGGATTTTATTATTATTATTATTATTATTATTATTATTATTAGACTACTATATATTTCTTCTTTTTTTGCTAATATAAAGAACAGTCTTAAATTAAACACTAAGTATTTTTTTGCTTTTTTTTACAGATACAAGACAATACCTATATTTTCTGTTTTTTTTATTTTTTTTATTAAACTGCACAATAAACTGCACAATAATCTGCAAAATAGTTTTTTTTTTTCATTAGAATCTTATGAAAAAACGTTACAGATAGAAATTTATTATGATTTCTTTCGTAACGGTGTGTGTGTGTGTGTGTGTGTGTGTGTGTGTGTGTGTGTGTGTGTGTGCGCGCTTCCAGGCCGAGGAGGAGAGGGACGGTATGGAGAAGGTGAAGCTGGACAACAGGAGGATTCTCTTCAATCTGCTCCCAGTCCATGTCGCTCAGCACTTCTTAATGTCAAACCCCAGGAACATGGTGAGAGACAACACGGTTTCACTCTTACACACGGGAAGATTAAAAGGCAACTCTAAGTAAAGATGACAATTATCTGGGGTTGGCAGACTAGGTGTCCAAACTTTTGCGCATACCACATTTATGTTTGACATTTGTTATATAATCGAAAGTAATCAAATAGTAAAAAAAAAAAAAAATAATAAACAAAATATGGATATTTTATGGTGGGTGCCAAAACTTTTGCTACCACTGTATTGTATTTATCTATTTTCTTTTTTTTTGCTTTGACTTTTTTTGTTTATCCACAGGACCTGTATTACCAGTCGTACTCGCAGGTCGGCGTTCTCTTCGCCTCCATTCCCAACTTCAACGACTTCTACATCGAGCTGGACGGAAACAACATGGGCGTGGAGTGTCTGCGCCTCCTCAATGAGATCATCGCCGATTTCGATGAGGTCAGTCTCCCATTGCCTCGCACCGGACGATCGCGAGCTTGTCCGGCACATCGCATGCATTTAATGTTTCCTTCTTGCTATTCGTTTCCCAGCTCATGGATAAGGAATACTACAAAGACATCGAGAAGATCAAAACCATCGGCAGCACCTACATGGCAGCAGTGGGGTTGGTTCCCACCACGGGCAGCAAGGTGAGAGCTCCGACTTGCTTCTACATGAAAGCGAGAGCGTTTCCTCACCATGACCTCTACCTGATAGGATAAGAGATTTTTACTCTTGTGTTCCAGGTTAAAAAGTCTATTTTAGCTCATCTCAGCACAATAGCAGACTTCGCCATCGAAATGTTCGACGTCCTTGATGAAATCAACTACCAGTCTTACAATGATTTCATCCTGAGATTAGGTAAGCTGCATCCAGGCAGGGTGGACTTATGCACTTCGAGAATTCTATATCACAGAAACTGCTCTGTTGTGGTATTTATGGATGTGTTGTTTCTTGCAGGGATAAACGTAGGTCCAGTGGTGGCTGGGGTTATTGGTGCTCGGAGGCCGCAGTATGATATCTGGGGCAACACGGTGAACGTGGCCAGCCGTATGGACAGTACCGGCGTCCCGGGAAAGATCCAGGTCCGGATGCTTTTCTTCTTTAATATTTATTTGCCACGCCAATATGTCGAATGAAAATACGGCTTTGAAATTCGAAGAATTTTTCATTTTGGTTTGTCGATTAAGAGTAGAACAGGTACAAGTCACAGGTTTAGTGTTTGAAGACTTTAGAAGATTCAAAGCCAGGGCGCAGAAAAGTGTTTTCACCATATCTTCCTTAGCCATTTCTTCCAGTTTAGCGTATCAGCAATTAAAATAGCTAAGGTTGCTTCAGGACCTGGACGACTTGCCATAATTGATGGAACTGCACCTGAAGGAGAAATGTTCAGCCATCAGCTCAAGTGCACTTGGGTTATGCAGCAGGACAGTGATCTGAAACACACCAAAAATTAAGGCTTTGGAAAGGCCTAGTCAAAGTTCGACTAGTCTCAAAATCCCATTCAGAAGTTGTGGGGTGACCTTAAGCAGGTCGTTTCCCGAAAACAGTCCAATGTGGATGAATTCGAACGATTCTGCAAAGAAGAGCGGGCCAAAATTCCTCCACTGCGATGTTGTTGCCAGTTATCGCACATGCTTGGATTGCAGTTGTTGCCGCCAAGGGTGGCACAGCCAGTTATTAGGTTTAGTGGGTGATTACTTTTTCACACGGGAGCTGGTGCTGTACAGTATGTGAGAGAGTGAACTTGCTTGTCTTGTAGACATTTCCAAATTCCCTGCTAGTGTAACTAGGAGACTTTCAGAGCCGTGCTGCATGTCCTGTAGTAGATTCTACTCTATGTAAGGCCTGATTTTTATCTTCTCCATAGGTAACAGAGGAAGTGCACCGGCTGCTACAGAGCGACTACGACTTGGTGTGTCGGGGCAACATCAGCGTGAAGGGAAAAGGTCAAATGGTGACTTACTTCCTGGAGGGCAGGTCTCAAGACGCAGGTCCGAGGGCACCCGAGCGGCGCAGGAGCACGTACGCGATAGGGCGCGCCGCCCGGGTAGGGGTGGGATCTGCACAAGGCTCCGCCCACAACTCCGGCCGCCCCGCGTCTTATATCGTGCACGAGGAGGATGGTGGTGAGGAGGACACCGAAGAGGAGGAAGGAGAGGTTTGAGGAAAACGTGGCGACGGAAAGGGGATGCTCCGACGACGTGCACGAGGCGTTGAAGGTTTTTCGGTCTACAAGGAAGAAGTCTTGAAATTTGAAAGATAGCTAACAATTTTGTCTTCCCTTTCTAAGTGATCAATCACTTTGTTTTAGTTTTGGCGACGGAAATACTTCGCTCTGTTTTACAGCTTTTCCGACTTCAATCTGCACACTTGTCTTTTCCAATCAGAGGCACGGCTGGGGATCACAGACACCCTGTTTAGCGGGTGATTTTTGTGCACTTGTACAGTCTGTTATTTACAATATTTACATCAGGACTGATTCTTTTTTTATTTATTATACGCCAAGACTACCTGATCTGATGTAAATACTTGATGTTCTATCAGATTTGTGTACTTTTTTCTATGCTATTCAGTGCGGTTGAGTGGAGGTGTGTGTGTGTGTGTATGTGTGTGTGTGTGTGTACAGTATGCATGTGTTTGAGATATAAAGATAGCACAGATGACGTTTTAAAAGCAATTTATCAAATAAGCGATAGGCTTTATAGGCTTTATTTTTCCGTTGTCGTTAATGGTGGCAGTTTTTCTTCTTTTTTTTCGGATCTTTGCATAGCTGTTGATTAATCAGGGAGGGTGACCAGCACCCAAACTGCTCGACTTCAGTTGATATTTTTCAGGTTATGCGACTTGCCTTGCTGCACCGACGACTTTTCTAACGTGAAACTTGTGCAACTTTCTTATCAGGGCACTTCTATTAGACGTTCTCGACAGACTTACAGGCAAGTAGATGCAACTATAAGGACACATTCAGCACCTATGAGTTCATGACGTCAAAGCTAAGCGATGGACTGAATGGTCTGATCCAGGAATGAAGATAGGATTATATAATCATAAAGTCATTAACATCATATATTTATGGTTTTTAAACATGAAACATGAAGTGATTATCAACCAGGTGATTAGCATCTTGTGAAAAACCTAAATTAACTGTTCTTTTTTCTCTTGCTTTCTGTTTAATGGTGGGTATGAGGAAATAAAAGTGTGTTAGGAAAGATTGAGAGAGAACGTTTGTACTCTGAAGGCAATGACGCCATGTCGAGCTGGGTATCTCACGTGTACTTATGTATAAAGTCACTGGGTGCTTTCACATACGCAGTGTTTGGTCAGTTTGAACGCGTGTGGTTCTTTAGACTTTCAGCATTCACATTCAAGTTCCAGCACGAGATGCTCTCCGTCTACTTCCAAGTGAAAACTAGTGAGAAGGTGATTTGATCCATGGCATGTATTCTGGTTAGCAGACTCAGAGTTGCCAGGTCTCAGGGAAACTCCCAGCCCAATTGCATTCCAAAAACTGTAAAACATATATAAAAAAATTTAAGTATGATTTTTTTTTTCTTGTGTTTGTCTAGCTGTCTTTTTACCATGGTGCACAAGCATTTCTAATTTTTTGGTTCAGTTATTTGCTCCAGAAATGTTCAATACGTCCCAGGCACATTTTTCCCCCTTTGTTAGTGAAAATTAAAGAGATTTAAGTCCAATTATTAGCCCTTAGATAAACAATTTTCAAGGCCCTCAAGGGTGGTGGCTCAGAAGGTTGAGGCTGTGGATTAATGGTTGGAGTGATGGGGGTTTGAGCCCCACCACCTCCAAGTTGCTACTCTTATCATTTTGGACATAACCCTTAGCCTTTACTTGCCCATAGAAAATAACTTCGGTCCCAAAGCCTGGATGAGGAAAGTGTTATAACAGCCCTGCCATAACATTTTTGTCCATTGCTAGAGAAATGACAGAATCCATTGGCCAATATGCTCCACAGCATGGGCGGGAACCTGTTTTAAAGGTCCTGTATTTGACTATTTTTGTAACAAGTTAACACAGTTCTCAGAGCAGCCCTGAAGTATCAATGTTCCCGCTGAGATGATACATTTTTCCCACAACAAAAACCCCAGAGAACAGCAGAGCTGAGAAACAAACTGGGGAAGGGGATCGTCTTTTATGAGGTCACATCAGGCTGGAAATCGAGGTGGGTTTTTTAATCACTTCGTTGAGGGCCATCTGAACCTTTCAAAAGTGAAGTTCCATAGTGAAATGAACCGCAACACTGGCAACCTTGGTAACAGAGTCCAGCTTTGAACCTTTGAGGCCCAGTCTGAGCTAAAAGACAGAGCTGTAATCCTACAGAAATGCCATGTGGAAATTCTGGAGAACAGAAAGAAGGAATTGGCGTTGAACAAGACGCACGAGTTCAACGTATGGTGGCATAATTCCATGCTCTTTGCGATGGGCTCAGTTTGGTGATTTCTTCACGCACTTGGAAAATCTTTCAAATTTTTTTGTTGCTATAAATGAAAGAGCAAGTGTTTAGTCCAACACTACTGAACCAAAATCATTTTTGTTTTGTTTACTGAATAAACTCACAGGTGTGAAAGCAGCCTTAGATGTTCTCATTAACATAACATTACGATTCACCATAATTTGCAAAAAAAAAAAAAAAGTGCCACATAATGTACATTTAGTAACTTTTTATATTAATCCTCACCAGTACATTACCTTTATTCTATACTATATTATACTATACTATACTTTATTATACTATACTATACTATACTATACTATACTGTACTGTACTGTACTGTACTATACTATACTATACTGTACTGTACTGTACTGTACTGTAGAAGAACGGGTCCAGAAGTCTGTATAGCTGAATTTGTTTATATACGCAATAAGTTTTGCCAAATTTTTCGAAAGCACAGTGTTAGTAGAATAAACGCTTGTAATTTTGAAGCGCTTGTCAAACTTTTGTATCTTTTACAGCTTTTGTTTGAATTTCACATGATATTTTTCGGGGAAATCCAGGAAGATTTTCAGGTAGAAATGGAAATTCAATAACTACAGTATTTGAAGTGTGCATGAAGGATGTAGAATTACAGGAATGACATAGTTATCCAGTTCTAGAATTTCTTTTTTTTTCTTCTTTTTCCTTTTGTAACACCTACATTACATAACTGTACTTTGGGTTGGTAAAATACATTTCTGTAATTAACAAACGAGCCAAAAATTTAACTTTTGAGCACACAAAAGCGATATTTGTTTGTTTGTTTTTTTGTTTGTTTGTTTATTGATTTCTATGGAATGAATGTACAGCATATTTAATCTTCCATTAAATTTCTTCTCTTTAATCTTTGTTTAACAACAGACACTTTTTTTTTCTTTTGCCATGTTAAATGTAACAAACTGCTAACTGACAAAATAATAATGCCTCCAAAAATTTCCTCATACTATATCTATAATCAACCATTGTTTTTTTTTTTTTTTTGTTTGTTTTTTCAGTGTTGTGCTGTTACAGGAAAAGAATCAACATCGATGCGGCGTGATTAACCCACAGATCCTTGAGTGTTTTGTTCCTCATTTTAAATGAGTTAATGAGAAACACGGGGTACCTTTTAATCCCATTGTAGTTACACATAATGTTGTGGAACATCTGCAAAGTGGGCTAGTTCCCAGATTTACCGACTGTTACGAAGCACTAGCACTGGAGACTCCTTCCAAAAATCCGAACTAAATATGTCCTTCCAAAAACCTTCAGTGTATTAACAATCTATATATTAGTTCATAACTAAACTCTAGTTCTGATATTAAAGGTATAACAGTAAGGCCTAGTCCAGTAGCACATTAACATACACAATTAGAATGAATCATTTCAATCAGCACCTCTCTTTTAGTGCTGTGGTAGAATAATCATGGTGCATTTTCTTTCTTTCTTTGTTTATCAGTACTTGTTCTAATATTAATGCTCTTTTATAAAGATCTTTTGCTATGTCCATATGGAGCTGAAGAACTGCCACAAACTCCATCCAAACTTTTTTTTTTTTTTGCATGCACTCTGTGTATTCTTTCTTTTTTTTTCTCAGAATCAGTGACGTTATTTCTTTCCTTCTCTGACAAACATGCTAACATGGTTCGATTTGGTTGACTGAACATGAACTCGCTGACCCAGCCACGGGCTGCTTGATCTGACCGGACCGCCGTCAATAATTAAAAAAAAAAAAACAACAACAACAAAAAAAAAAGTTTTCTGCCTTATTTTCCAAGCTATAGTGAATGAAATATATTGCCTTGAAGCTGCCGCTCTTTGATATGCAGATGTACCGTTTGTAAACGCAGTGGTTTGTGAAGCATCTTCTCTACTAAGCTGAGCAGTAGAAGATTTTGTAATGAACACGGCATTGAAGTAAAACTCTTTATCCACCCGGGTCTTCAGAGTGATTTTTTATTTTTTTTTTTTCCTGATGGACTAGTAAATTCCAACAGGAGCGTTTGAGAGTGGAGAAAGCTAACGAGGGCGTGTCCAGATAGCATTCAGCTGCCGCCCTTGATCATGGTGGCAGGTGTCGCCAATCAACCCAATCATCCAGCTTCTCAAAGCCCTGTTAGAAAGCGCACTCTGCAGTCTGAAGCTCTACTGAGGTAAGCGGACGCTGTGTTTATTATGTGTTCAGTAACAATCTGTCTGTGATCTACTGTTTATGAGCACGATTGACCGCAAGCATTCCTCCGAGAGCTTCTCGTACATGCACGGGTAAATATTTACACCAATAGGAAGGTCAGAAGGGATGGGTCGATGATGTGTGTGTTCTTGTTTGAGCAACTCCTCGGCTGAAGTTACATATGGCTATCAGCGGTTGGGTAATACATAGATGTTGCTGGGGGAAGAACAAAAAACACACACGCACACACACACACACACACACACACACACACAACCGGGAAAAACATAAACCCAGTAACCTTCAAACAGCCTGAGATCAGAGTGGGGTTTCCAGATGACACGACGAGATGTTGTAATGTGATCACACTGTCTTGTACCTGCTGAACATTATTTAGACTCATTGACAGAAACTCTAAGATAAATATACAACTGGCGTTCGAGTCAAAGCGGGACTTTATTTATTTCTCTATATAATCCCTGCTACTTGATACTAGCCGTGTATAAAGCGAAACACTCAAAAGATCTAATGGTAGTGAGCTTTGATCTTCTAGCGACTAGAAACAGAACCTCAATCTACCATCTACTAGACGTAACTAGACTTAATGGAACCAAGCCTTTATTCATCAAAGTACAGAAACAAGAAGAGCTGGATTCATCACGACACCACTGTAACCTCCACCCTGAACATTTTCTACTCCAGCAAAATGTTCTACCTGTCCACTATTGAAGAAGACGATGAATCTGAGACTCTCCTGCAGGAACCTGGAGGAGGACGTGGAGGCAGCGGCCAGAAGGAGCCTGATGGAGCTTCGCCACATGGTTGGGTTACTGGTTAACTTCTCCAGTTTCTTATTCATTGCAGTTGATGCACTTGGGGAGGACAGAGTGCCAATTTACACAACTTTGTTAATCATTAATGAGATACATATACTATAATACAATTATTAATTAATTAATTAGTCAGTCCTTATAGGAACCCATGAATAATAGGGGGAAAAATCAACTAATCGTTCAATCAGCCAATGAATAAATTATCTAATGCTTCAAAGTGCAACTTATCACATAATCTAATACTCCAGTAAATAACCACGATTATTGCTGAAAGTGGTGCAAGTACACTAGCTGCTAGTCTTTTGGCATATGGTTTCTTGGTTAGAAGTCTTGCTTAGTGACAAGTTCTGAAAAGCTCCTCTGTTAGCTATGGAGAAAGTACAATATAAGATCCTTACATGGAATCTAATCCAGGACATGATGCAGGACGGGATCGTCTTAGTTGTAGCACAGCCCTGAAAGTCTCGTAGCTGTATTACGGATGTGATGGGATGGGATGTAACCAAAAATCAAGACATTATTTAACATAAACATATTTGTTCTAAATAGATATACCGCATTTTTCAGCCTTTATTTATTTGTCACTCATATACAGTATTACGGCACAGTGAAATTCTTTACATACCCTGTTGTCAGAGTACAGGGTCCCTGGAGCGGACAGGGTTAAGGGCCATGCTCAATAGCCCAACCTTGCAGGGTTGGAGATTCATGTCTCCTAAACCCAATAATTAAGGGCAATGAAAATTTTCAGAAACATACACATGTACACCTTTTCATCATTATTCAGGTGAGCCATGGGTACAAGAAACCTAGTGATAGGGGCAGTGGTGGCTCAGAGGGCTAAGGCACTGAGTTACTGATCGAAATATCAGCGGTTTGATTCCCAGCGCAGCCAGGTTGCCATTGTTGGGCCCTTGAGCGAGGCCCTTAACCCTACCTGCTCCAGGGGCGCTGTACCATGGCTGACCCTGCGCTCTGACCCCAGTTACACTGGGATATGCGAAGAAGGAAAAATTTCACTGTGCTGTATATGTGACAAAATAAAGGCTTTACTTTACTGAGTCTGACCTTACACTACTTAAATCAATTTCTGCACCTGATGCAGAGAGTGAGAAAAAGTCAAAAAGTTTCATTTGGACATTTAGTGCTCTTGTCAATTCCTGGACTAACATTAGCCAGATAGCTAGACAAAGTAAGCTAGGCTAGCTACTGTTCATCACAACCCTTACTGGGCGAGTTTCAAAAGCTGCCAAGAATAATGAAGGAAACTCCTTATACCATTCAAATGAAAACACTCCCAAATGAAGCTTTAAATTAATCAATTCTGTTGCTTTACAATTCACTTCCAAAACCACTTGTTGCCATCCATGTACATCCGGGTACTTGGTTATTGGGTGTTGCTTTGGGTTATTGAAGCCAGCCCTGTTGTACTTTAGTGCCCGGCAGGCAGGAGAGAGGGTCTAGAACAGGATTGAAGATTTTTTCATTTTGTGGGGGATGGTTACCACTAGCAACTGTCTGGATAAAACTAGCTACATTAGGCGTGTTGGTGTCCATTTTAGTCGCCATTATTGCTACATATTGCTGCAGTTTGGACACTTGACTGGATGTGTAATGGAAATCAATGGCATTTCTAGCCCAGCAAAGCTAGTCCCCTTCCGGGTAATCTACTAATCAGTTCTTCTTTTTTAAGTATCGAATCAGAAAATTCACCCATTGTTGGTCTGTTTCAGCTCTACTGATTAAATGAATAATCTTGTGGATTACCAGGAAATTCCAATCCTTGACCCAATGACTTTCAACAGAAATGTGGTTAATAAAAGTTCGCATCATAGATTAGCTGTTTTTAAGTATAGCGTCAGTTTGCTGAATTTTTTCAAAATCAATTTATAAATGGCTTTTAGTTTTCTCTTAAAGAATTTTATCACAATGCTTTCAGCTGCAGTCCAATCAGCACTAAAACAAACATCCGTTATTTAATAAATTGATTCAATCTTTTGATAAATGGTTCAATGAATTCATTAATATATATCCGTCTCACAATTCTTCTATAAATTAATGAATAATTAGATTAAGATAATTCGTATTATCATAGTTTGGTGTAATTTGGCCCTGTTCATCCTCCATAGACCTGAAGTTCAACTTGTTCATATTAAATGGATGTAGAATTAATAAAACTCTACTGTGGTTCCTCAGACATCAGAACTTCCAGACACGACACCAACTCAGACAGATACAAGTCCTCATTGTCTCACTCTGGAAACGATTCAATCCCGCAAGACAAGGATGGTTACCTTACGTTTCGTATAGGTCCAGCCCCAGTGGCCTTGAAGGAACTCCACACAAAATCGCACGATGAAGCGAATAATAGACCGAGCCTCTCGCCTCCGAGAAACACCAGAAGAAGTAGCTCCTCGACACCGATGCGAAGAAACTCTTCAAGCCCTAACAGAAGAAAATCCCCCCCGACACCAGAGAGCTTTAGAAGAACGAGCTCATCTACACCTTCTAAAAGAAGGGGTTCCTCAGTCCAGAGCATTCCTTCCAGTGCTCCACATGAAGGTTCGAGAAGAAGTTCTGCAGGACGAATGTCTGAGTCTGTGGTGGGGAACAGTGATACACCAATGGTAGGACGAGTTACCATTAGTTATTGTATATGGTCGATACTGGTTTCAGAGGTCATTAAATCAATCAGCCTTCTGTGTCATGAGGGCTTACTAGGTTTGAGGAAAGTTCATGAAATTTTGCTCAAGTTCCAGGTTAGTAGGACGCACAATGTAGAGGAGATAATTATGGAGAGAAATGGAGGCAAAGAGAGCACCGGAAATTAAGTCAATATTAATGCAAGCATGTCTTTTGCTGGCTGTTGTGCTGTGTACAAGCATATTACGCAATACCTGCTTAGCAAATTAGGATTTACGTTTGACCAAACCCAAAGTTCTGCCATTCAACCACATGCTTCCAGCTGCGCAACTAGTCCGTCTGCTGCTAATCACAAAGTATTGGCTCCCTCTATCCTGTCCATCCGTGGATCAATCACTGAGCAGATATGATCTAGATGGTGAACCAAAGCATGGACTTTGACATGGCAGTAGAAGAGTAGTATTAGTGTTTGGTGCAGGAACTAGGGTATCGTACTCGTATCAGTTCTTGACCACAGCACTCCTATAGTACATGCTCAATATGTTATATGGCCAAAGGCCTATGGATGGCTCCAGTCTTCTGCGAAGGCTTTCCACTAGATTTGAGTTCATCGCTGTTGGGATTTGAACTGTAGTGGATTGGAGTGGTGTAATCGAAAGTATCTAGAATGTCTAATGAGATATTTCCCCTTAAAGACAACTTCATCGAAGAGGACGGGTAAAAAAGCACCCTCGACTGCGGCGAGACGTAATTTGGCGAGGCGCAGACAGCATATCATGGCGACTCCTGGACGTGTGAGTGAACGCCTATACATAACAAAATTTCAAAAACTATTAATGTTGCGTCTATCAAGGTAATATCTGTCTTGTATTGGATTATGTTTAAATGTGTTTAGTCTATATTCAAGTCAGTGAAAAAATACAGGATTGATTGCAAAATGCTTGCTGTGTTTAAACTGGTTCGATTGATCGTTGTTGCTTCCACTTGGCACTGGAAAATGGGCCACGATCATCCGGGTCAAGGGCTGACTCACAAATCAAACACAAGCAACGTCAATAAAGGGTCAAAAA
The DNA here is from genome assembly GCA_013621035.1 of Clarias magur. Lineage (NCBI taxonomy): Eukaryota > Metazoa > Chordata > Actinopteri > Siluriformes > Clariidae > Clarias > Clarias magur. The sequence goes on along the minus strand of QNUK01000185.1, from coordinate 943,959 downwards.
AACACTTCATTATTACTATTATTATTATTATTATTATTATTTTATTACAATTTGCGCTGCCGTATTCATGTCAAAATTCCAGAAAAGATGTGTGTTTATACAGGACGACCTTCCTGCGCCTCAGTGGGTCATCAATTTGATGTTCGACATCGAAGAAGCCACCAGACATGAGCTGAACGTGGAGTAGGAGTTGAAGTGAAGACGAGGATGCTTTCAAAGTTCCTGATTTGTCGTTTTTTTTTTTTTTTTTTGTTAAAGTGAACATTCTGTTATTTTCTTCATAAAAATAATACTGTAATTCGGTTCTAATAAACTATAAAGCATTGTGAGTACCTTTCTCTCTCAAGTTCTTCCTCCCTCCTAACCCAGGGATAAACCACTGACCGGTTCTGACCTGCCACACTTGCACAAGCTGTACAGAACAGGACAATACAATTTCTTCTTGTTTTTCCAACATCATCCTTGACAAACTGTTTTTTTTTTTTTCTTCTTCTTTTTTTTTTCTCCTTTCTGCTTACGTAACCCCGGCCTATGACACACGTCATCATGTTAATCATTGGCTCAGTGTCCGTATTAAGGTAATGCAAATAGTTGTATACATTTAATTCACAAATCAAAAAAAAAAAAAAAAATGAAGAAAGGCCCCCGGACTAAAGTGTCTGTACTGTACATGCTCTTAATTCTCAGGTCTCAAAAGTAAAGTCGATCTCCATCAAGTGTTTTAAAGCGGGTGTGATAGAGTGGGCGTTTTACTGCAACTGGTGGTCGAAGTGTCACTGTTTGTAGAAGATAGGTGAGATTAATACTACACCAGGACACTCGTAATTACCCGACAGACAAACATGTTGTGATTCAGGCAAACCTTTGAAGAATCCGTCCTGTTATTCAACCGACTGATTGCTTGTTTTTGTGACCCGTGTCACGGGTGAAAGAGGAAAAGTCCGAGGTCTGACGGAGGCGATCACCGTGATTAAGGGTAGAGGAACCTGAATGGAAAATGATGTAATCTTAATCTGGCGGACATTATCACATTCACTAAAATGCTTTGAGGATTATCATCAGCATCAAGGTGGTGTGACTGACGTCGTTCTATACTGTACTTCTTTTATTCTGGCATCACTGCAGACTCGCTCCATTACAGAACATTCCACCCAGCCAATCTTCTTATTTATGAAATGAGCCGCATTTTAATCCATTCATTGATGAACTTATCTTATGCACATCGTCTGCCGTACAAGTCCCTGCGAATGGGCTGTTACCATGGAAACGATATCGCATTAAACAAGCGAAGCTCATGTTCTATAAAATGAATCAACATCTCCTGACCAATAGGAATCCAGATCTGAACAATGTTAGGATACACTGTTTAGATCTGGATTCTGATTGGTCAGGAGATGTTGATTCATTTGATAGACTACTGTCAGAGCTCATGTTCTATCTGCTTGTTTAATGCTTGTTTGCAGTCGTATATATTGTACGAATCTCATGTATTATACATTATCTGGCCAAAACAAAAAGAAAAAAAAAAATAAGAAGAAGAAGGGTCAAATTATTGGACTGTTTCAAGCAAAGAAAACAACTAAGGATATTTGAAGTTACTGGAACTGGGCAAAGAACACAGAGCACATTGTGAAAAGCTGTAAGTGTTGAACCATTAACTTTTGTGGTCAGAACAAGTAATGAATGGAAATCACTTTAACACTTGGCTAAAGTTGCATGGAAAAAAAAAAATCAACAGTAGAACCCAAGTAAGAGCATTTACACACACACACGCGCACACACACACACACACACACACACACACACACACACACACACACACACACACACACACACAATGTTAAAAGCTCACAGGGTTGGAACTAAACAACTGTGTGTCCATAGAAAAACAAACATTTTTGACAAAATAATGGAAATGTACTGCTGAATAATGCCTTTTTTAAAATGCATTGTACATTTCTTTTAAAAATATATATATATATTTATATTAGTTAGTCCTCCTTTCTCAGCCACAACAGCTTCCACTCTTCTTGGAAGGCTGCCCACATGATTTTGGAGTGTTTCTGTGTGAATTTGTGCCCATTCATTCTGTAGAGTATTTAGGCCTGGTGTGCAATTTCCATTCCAGTTCAGACCAAAGGTGCTCGATGGGGTTGAGGTCAATCAGGGCTCTGTGTTAAGGCCGGGCAAGTTCTTCCACACTGAACTCATCACAGCATGTCTTTATAGTCCTTGCTTTGTGCACTGGGGCTCAGTCATGTTGGTACGGATAAGGGTCTTCACCAAACTGTTGCCACAAAGTTGCATATAGAAGCATAGCATTGTCCAAGATGTCTTGATATTCTGAAACATTAAGGTCGCCATTCACTGGGGATAAGGGACCTGACTGAAACACCTAAATTCAATAATTAACAGGTTTGAGCAAATACTTTTGTCCATATAGTGTATCTCTCTATCTCTCAGTAGCTCAGTGGTTAAGGCTCCGGGTTACTGATCGTGGGGTTTACGATACGCAAAGAAAGCAATTTTATTGAGCTCTAAAAGAACACTCACTCACTTATCATCTACACTACGTTATCCTATATACAGGCGGGAATCGAACCCGGACCCTGGAGTTGTGAGGAGACAGTGCTAATTTCAGTACCTGAAATATATTTTAATAATGACATTTTTTTTTAAACTAATATGATCCACTGGTGCAACATGGGTATAAGTTTCAGGGCTGTATATTATTATTATTATTATTATTATTATTATTATTATTTTGAGTTTGAAAGGCCACAGGAGGTAGGTAGATAGTGAGGCCTGGTTACGGGGGGGGGGGGGGGGGGGGGGGGGGGGGCACGCACAAAGATACCCTGACCCAGTAAACATTAACTCTAATCAGATCAAACACACACACACACACACACACACACACGGTCGGCGGCTCTGAACATACGCAAACCCGCCCGCGCATGCCTGAGCGCAAAAACATTTGTTCTGTTCCGTGACGAATTATTATTACAAGTGGCATGTGGGTCAAATATTAACCCCTTCTGAGGTCACGGCAGGGTATAAGAACAGCACACACACACACACGCCGGGTACAGACACACTAGGACCATTAACCGAAAACAGTTCGAGAACAGGAGCTTCAGTTCAGAGCGCAGAGCGGTGTACAGTCCTTTATTATTATTATTATTATTTTTTTTTTTTCTGTGTTTTTATTTTTTATTTTTGCGACATGTACGGATTACTTCTGCTCTCCACGCTCCTCCTCACCGTCCTCCCCGCTCCGGCGGAGCTGTCCCCGGTCCGAGCGCTCGAGCCGATCCGGTGCGCGCCGTGCACGGCGGAGAAGCTGAGCGCGTGCCCGGCTGCGCCGTCCGGCTGCGCGGAGCTGCGGAAGGAGGCCGGCTGCGGGTGCTGCATGACCTGCGCGCTGCCCGAGGGCGCCCCGTGCGGCGTGTACACCGCGCCCTGCGGCACCGCGCTGCGCTGCACGCCCCGGCCCGACGACCCGCACCCGCTGCACTCGCTCACGCACGGACAGGCCGCGTGCACCGGCGAGCGCCCCGCGCCAGGTGCGTCTCCTCTCTCTCCCGCGCAGTCCCCGCGTGTCGATGCTGACAAGTTGATGCTAAACCATAACAGTCTCCTTACAGAGGAGGATCGCGAGCGCGGCTTCTCCTTATTCCACCTGCTGGGGCTGGACAGGGCGGGAGACCCGGACGCGCTCGAGGGCATCAAGGCCAGAGTCAACGCCATCCGGATGAAGCTCGTGCAGCTGGTAAGGCTACACAGACGCACGGCACGCGCTCCCACTGCCCGTCCTCGCGCGATTTAACCGGTCCCTCTGATCACGTGACCCATATCATTAATCAGCGCCGTTACAGATCAAAGAGGACCAACGGTCGTCTGTCTCAAACTTAATTAGCACCTCTGCTGTACGTTCAAAGCTCATCATAGTCACACCACATGCGCCTCTAAGGTACTCCTGGTGGTGCCCTTCCGGTACTCGTACTCTACTTACTTTACTGTTACCCTAAGATGCTGGGTAATATTGTAGTATCAGTACACCTGGTTTTTGGTGCGTGTAATTGAACAACAAATATATAAGGATGAAGCCATCCTTCTGTTATTTGTCTGTCTGTTTGTTTCTTTGTTTATAAAAATGCCCCATACAGTAGGCTACGTACATTTCCAAATTATATGAAAAGGCACAAGTATTCCAATAACTCGTTCACTTATTCACTCATTCATAGTCTATACCACTTCATCCTATCCTAGGAGACAATGCCAATCCATTGTTGGGGATGACAATTAGTCTATTCTGCATGTCTTTGGACTGTAGGAGGAAACCCACAAAGCACACAGACCTGAGATGGGAATCGAAGCTGGAACCTAGAGGTGCAAGGCGACAGTGCTAACTACTAAGCATTACTCATTTAGCACATAATCAAACCTCTGATGTACATAAAAAGCGTATTATAGTTACACCTTGTGTGCCCTTTGGTACTCGTCTTTATTTCTGACAGCATAGGACAATTAACATACGGGGTAATATTAGTACATTTGGTTTGATGCATGTAATATGTAATATGTAAATCTGTTATTTGTTTGTTTGTTTGTTTGTTTATAAAATGCAACATATCGTAGGCTATGTACATTTCCAAATTATAAAAAAAAATAATGTGCAGATATACCAGTATACCAATAAAATAAAATAAAATATGAATACATGATAAGAGAAGAACATAGGCTGCATGGTGGCTTAGTGGTGAACATTATGACATTCGACGATTATTCAAACCCCGCCTCTCCCACAGTCCAAAGATATTAGCCTAATTAGTGTCCCCCCAAAAAATCCCCACTGTGTCTGTGTTTGCGGCCTGCAACGAGTTGGTACCTTGTCCAGGGTCTACCCCCACCTTGTGAGATGAATGAATAAATGAGTGAGATATGAATGTAACCAGAATGATATAGAATGAAATTATAGATATTTAAAGTTAAGGATTTTAAATAATGACTAGTTCTGAAAATATAGAAATGAACATGATGGTCATGACATCACCATACATTTTTTTTTTAACACTTTTTGGATATGAATGAATTTTTTTTCTTTTTTCTTTTTTTTTTTTTTTTTTTTTTTTTTTAAAGGATAGATTTGTAAATGTTTTTGGTGCATGTCAGTTTATTGATATACAAATCTTTATAGAATAAGTGCCACAATATCACGTCAAGTAACTTTAAAATTCTTTTTGGATTTCCTGGCAAAACAAATTAACCAATCCATGTTCTAGCAAAAGGCAGAGATGACTGTAAAATATCGAAAAAGCATCACTATAGATTGACAATCAATTGGACTAAAGTTGGTCTAATTGTTTTTTTGTTTTTTTTTTAACTGTATAAAAAGTTCAAATTATTGTAAAAAGCGTATCCACAACACAATACAGTAAATGCAGTTGGGATTTTAGCTATTGTACCTTATGTCTAGCCATCAAACGTGCAAATCCTGAATTGAGAGTTAAAATGATTACTACAGATTTAACAGAACACATGAAATGCATGCCCTAAAATAAAAACCATGGCTGTAATTGAAACCTTGTGACTCTAGGGGGCAGTGCTTTAACACTTGGCTTACAGGTTTAGCTTTCAGACTTAACCTGAATGCGACACCGGGTTGTTTGAGATAGTCCTCGCTGCAGAACAAAAAAAAAGAAGAAAAAGAATTCTAGGGAGCTGAGCTGGATCTGATACAACCTAACCCCTTACCCCTTACCCACAAAACACTGTACAGCATGAAGCAACACATTAAAAAACATTTATTTAGCCTGAAACAAACTCTGGCCACTTGACTGAACTCTGTCCAGCTTCACCCAGGAAGAAGGACGTGGATCAGGTTAAACTTCACCCCATGGACTATTTGTTCTGACTGTTTGTTGTTTAAGTTGGGTTACCAATCCAGTTTTTGGGGTAGTTCATATTTTCCTTCACGCTTGAATGGAAAATGTGAAATACCTGGATTCGAGCTTGTTAGGAAATGGGATACAATACATTTATGAAATTGTGGACTGGCTCAGAGTCTATACGGCAGCGGCGTCCAATCTTATCCATATTAAGGCATTGCGGCTGCAGGCTTTCCTGCCACCCAAGCAGGAGCTACATCTGATAGCCGATTAAAAGCCAAGACAAACTGAATAAATTGGCACGCCTCTTGATTTGTTGGAACCGCCGCCACATGAATCTTTTGTGGATGTAACTGGACATCCCTGCTCTTAGAGCTGGATGAAGAATCCTTCCCCTAAACCCTATTTACAATTCATTGGACCATGAAATCAGATGTTCTCAGTGGACCAGAGCCAGTCTTTAAAAAAAAAAAAAAAAGTGCTGTTCCAAGATTAACCAACCTGATCCAGATAATCCAGTGTCTAATCGTTTTCCTCAAACAACCGGTGCGAGAGCAGCCAATCAATCGGTCTTCAGGTAACAATCAGGATTTATCTTTCGACCGCAGATGAATTTGGGTATCTGAGTATCTAGCTGATTTGAAGGTGTCCTGCAGACAGGATTGGGGAAAGGTTCTTGAATCCTGCCGTCATTGTCTTGGCTCCATTTCCGTAAACGCATGGTGTTGACTTTAATGACTAACTTTGAACCGATGTTTTGTTGCAGGGTCCATGTCACACTGAACTTCACTCTGCCCTGGACACTATCGCGGCCTCGCAGCAGGCTCTGGGCGACAAGTTCACTACTTTTTACCTCCCCAACTGTGACAAGCATGGCTTCTACAAGACCAAGCAGGTGAGCCTGACCGTGAAACCCAAGGCCAATGGTGTGTTGGTGTGTTTCCGTATGCGTACCATATGCGACGCGTTTGCTTTAAACCATGTTGATCTGCAGAGATTAGAAAACCTTATGCACGTCTCTGATTCGCAGTGCGAGACGTCCCTCGACGGCCAGCATGCGCGCTGTTGGTGCGTCTCGGCTTGGAACGGGAAAAGGCTCGCGGGTTCCAGCGATGTCTCCGAAGACGACCTCTGCCACCAGGAGATCGCTCACTGAACATTTGGACACCACTTACACACAGGCTGCATTTTCTTTGTTGTTGTTATGTTATTTTTCAAGCACTTTTCTTAATCAGGAAATACTATGTACATACATTATACTATACTAAACCTTTTTCTTGGTGAAGAGATCAAACTTCTTAATTTATTTTGTTTTGTTTCATATCTTCACATATTTATTGTAAGTAATCATTTGACAAGTATTTATATTTGACGAAATTGTATTGGTACTGTCGATATTTTATTTTTATTTAATATTGCTATTGTTTGAAATGAACGACTCCACTGTGACTCAGAACTTGCAATGGAACCCTGGGCCATATTAAACACCCATTGAAGCACACACACACACACACACACACACACGCACACACATCACTGTAAAAGAAAGGCAGAGTTGCTTTACATACTTTTAGTCTCAGCCCAATTTAGAAGCTTTTGTACTTAAACAGCTTCACCATTCATTTGCTTTACGACGTGTCGATTCGGCCGACATTCGCACAAGCCTGCTAAACTTTCTGCCTCGACCTGCGACGCCCGTGTTTGTGAATTTGTCCGGGTTGTTTTTCGTTTTTTTTTTTTTTTCCCTGCCCCTAGAAGGAATAGCTCTGGATTTTTCCACTTACACGGGACAACTGCCAATTGATCCCAGATGTTTTGAAGGAGATCTGCAGATCTGGCCCGTGTTTGTGACTCGTACACAGCTTCTACCTCTCCGAAGTGCAGGTTCTACTTTTCCTCAGGTCTCTCTCTGTCCGTCTTCTGTGCCATCACTCTGGAAATCACGTCCCCGTTCCTTTGAGTATATGAAAATATCAGAAAAGTTGAAATAAAAAATAAATAAATAAATAAATAGAAAAAGCAAATGGACTTCCTGTTGCTTTGGAGAGCAGGAGATATAAGGCCATTGAGATTCAGAGTAGTTGCAAGCAGGAACGCTTTATGAATATGGTTCCAACCTTGCTGCATGTCAGCACATTTTTACAGAAGAAAAAAAGAAAAAGAAAAGAAAAACCAGACAGGGATTTGTAAACCCATGTTGCGGGCGTGTCTCTTCTTGGCTCTCGGCAAAAAACAAACAAACAAAAAAAAAAAAACACATCCATCCTTCTATCCATCCATCCATCTATCCATCCATCTGGCTCTTCAAGGCTCTGTCTGAAGTTAACAGATTTGATGCATTCAGGTTGGGGATTATGAGGACTGGACTACCAAAGTCTACCAAAGTGATGCATTTTTTTTTTACATGCTGCTACAATTCATCTGCCCACCTACCTGTTCTTTTTTGTAGTAAATGTAGAACCGATATCGTTGTATGCTTTCTAATTTCTATTGTATACTGTATGTATTCTTTTAATAAAATCAATTGTCATTATATCCCTGGACTGAAATGTGCATTTTTTTTTTCCTCGCCCAATTGCAAGAAGAACCAGACAAACACACCAGCTGTTCCTTAAATTAGATCTTTAATTATTCAAAGTAAAAATATACAGAGATATATCTCCCGGTTTTAAGGCACGGGGAAAGACCTGACACTGACACTGACAAAAATGTAACCACACAAAGTGAATAATGTCAAAATACTGTTTACACATGATGTCATGTAATGTCCCCAGGTACGAGTTTTGGTTTCTTGTTTTTTAATATTATTATTATTATTATTATTATTATTATTCCTTGCTTATAGCTTATCACAATGGGGATTTAGTCCAAAAGAAGCGAGTATAATGGAACAAAAAGCTGTACACTTAGCTACATTGTACTGTACGAGAAGCTTTTGCATATCACTAGAAGCCTGAGTATGTGCTTTAATGTGTACCGTTTCCCTGTTCGCAGCAACATTTACCTTTGGTTACAAAAGAACTAAAAAAAAAAAAGAAAACTATGAGAAAAAAGAAGAAGAGAGTGAACTTGAAAAGGTCCAGCAATAAAAGTCTTTTCAATGCTAAATTTGTTAGAAAGTTCACACATTTTACATAAATTGGAAATTTTACAATTTAACAGGTTTTTCATTTGTTTACTCCAGTTGTTAAGCTGGAAAAAGTTTACAAATTCCATTTTAATTGGCTATTTGACAATTTTACAACAGTTTTTTATTTATTTGGTTATTAATAATAATAATATAATAATAATAAGAAGAATATTAATATAATTATTATATATTATTATTATCCAATTATTTTATTAATTAATTAAATATTTTACTTCCATTTTAAACTTTAACATCAGTTATAGATGTTAATTATTATTATTTATCAACAAAAAAATGTAAAATTTTAAACCAATTCAATGTTTTAGTATTTTCTGAAAGGATTTAAAAACTTTTCGTTTAAACCACCGAAATGTGTAGATTTTAACAAATTTTATATTTTCATAATCATTAGATGCATTTGAAATTCATTCTAGGTGAACTTTATGCTAGCTTTAGTTTTTATACTGCAGATTTTACCCTTTTGTGGTAGCATTTTTTCTATTTTACTCCAGTTGTGAACATTACAATTTTACACTACTTTAATTTTTATTTCAAAATTTTTATTCCAAATTTTTTATGGTGGTTGAAGGTTTTGGGTTGTTAAACGAGATTGATAGCTGGGAATTTGCCTTCTTTTGGAGAAGTTTTAGATTTCTATACCAGCTAGGAATTTGAGAAATGTACAGTTTTTTTGGCAGATGAAAGTTCTAGAATGCTACTGTTTTGGGGAATTTTACACATTGAAATTCCACAGCAAACATTACGGAAAATAAAAAGCAGTAAAACATGAAGACAATGAATACAATGTGTACAATAAAAACAAACAAACAAACAAACAAACAACCCACCACATCCTATTTTGGCTCATGTTAGGGTGCGTCGAACAAGGACGTCTTCGGGGAAGGTCTCCGCTTCACACATTTGTTTAAAAGCCAGAAAATTGGCCGTATGTCACTCGAACAAACAAACAAAAAAAATGCTGCTATGCTACGCATCAATCTCTGTTAAAGTCATCGCAGACAGATTTACAGATCAGTACAGACATACAGTATGCATTGTATATGCAGAGAAGGTACATGGGATATGGCCGTCATGAAAGTCGTATGATCGGTCCTAATATAGTGCGTGTATACAGCTGTACTCATGCATCATGCACATGCTTTTCATACTGAATCGGATCGACAATAAAAAAAAAAAAAGTATCATTTAATTCGAGTTCCTAATTTTTACGCAACAGGAATGTGTATTAAAGGTGAAAACATGAAAGCTTTGAAAAGCCACTGATGGCGATGAAGATACAGAGGCACATGGTTAAGTTATTATAATAGCCACTCACACTCACACACATACACACACACTCACATACACACTCAACCTTATAGGAAGTGCTTTACAAACGTTAGTGTCTTCTTCCACGTCCTTTTTCATTTTGCGGTCAGTCCTGTGCCGATTGCGTCCACTTGCTACAGCTCTACTGCCTCCTGAGACACACCCACGTCCTTTCATCCATCAAGCTCTTTCTCTCCTGCAAGCGTCTAGGGTTCCACTGCTGCGTAAGCATGGAGCAATGGAGCACAGAAATAAATTCGAGCTTGTTGAAGCTCAGGAAAGCCCAGAATTTTAAGCCCCACCCTTTATATATATATATTTCTATTTATTATTATTTCTTTTCTGGAGGACCGAATGCACGAGTCCGAGACGGAGGGTCAGAGCGTGGAGGTTCTTCAGTGTACGCACACTCGATCCCTCCATCTCTCTCTCTCTCTCTCTTTTCTTTGGCCTTCTGCTCTGTTCTACTGGTTCTCCATGGCGTAGCACAGCACATTCTCTTTCTCCTTTCCATCGTAGCCTGGCATGGGCTGGCCGTATTTGTCCACGCACCAGCATATGCCACGTTTTCGGCCCTTAGAGGGCCAGCACTGAGAAAGAACGACAGACAAAATGTAATAATTGGTTTACTGATTTACTCATTGTGGTGGTGGTGTTGTTGTGTTTTTTTTTTTTTTTTCCCCCTTTCTTTTCATTTGAAACAGCTTTGAACCTCATGACCTTGAGTTTCACTATAATAAAAACACCCGCTGTCTGTCCAGACGTTATGCTGATGTGACCTGCGCGCCTAGGTATTTTCGAGGGATTTTACGATGCACATCCTGTTTTGTGTTCATATAGAGCAACTTAAAGGTAAACACAGGGAAGCTGAAATATTTGCTCAGGGCCAGTTTGTGTGAAGCTCGCCAGCGCCAACTTCTATTTTCAGCCTCCTGCTGGCCGGTACAAATCATCCATTGCTGATTATACCCCCGGCTCCAAATTATGGGTGCTACAAATGACTTACAGAGCTTGGCGCTCCAGCCCAGAGGGCTGCTATTTAGCTGCCAATTTAACTAAAGGTCAAAGTCCTGTCTAGTGTGCGTAAAAAAAAAAAATACAAACAACACAACAAAACCAACAAAACCAACAGTTCCATGAGAGCATGAGAGCACTCGATGATTCGTAAATGGCCCATTGATTCATTCCTCGCGGAGTGTGATACCAAGGGAATTCGCTCAAGACTGGGAGGCCTGTTTGGAGCTCACGAAACTAAATGAGGTGAGAGACAAGAGACAATATCCAGACTGGGAACCTTGAAAAGAAAAAAAAAAAAAGAACTGTGTGGGAGTGTGAAGGCTAAGGATCTTGTTTTCAGCCTTATGCTTGGTTAACGCAGTCCAAAACGGGCTCGAAAAATAGATTGGATTCTTCGTCGCTACAGCTACCTGTAAAGGCTCGTGGAACCAAAATAAACCGACCGCAAAGCAAGCGAGGATCCTGCAAATCAAATCTCTCTTTATTTGCACAAGACCCGCTGCGAAAACGTTCAGGTTTAATCATTAGCGCGAGGCTAAGCGTCCGCGCTGACCACAAAAAGTAAACACCCTGTCGTAAAAAAGGTCGTCGCTCCCTCTCCTCTCTTTTCATGATTGTCGCAGTAACATATATAAAAGAAAATGTTATTGTTTTTTTTTTTTGCAGGTCAACAAAAAGACTTCCATTAAGCAGGACCTGGCATGTTGTATAAATATTGCTCATGACGATGGAGGATAAGTGCATCCATATGAAGGCGTCTGGGACACTCATTTATTATAAACCAATTGTGGGCCGACCGCGCAAATCTGGAAGGGGCTCAAATCTATTTTCAAGCAGCCACCACGAGGAGTCCGATAATTATGGGGAGATGCTCAGACCCCAGTAGCCACCTTGACGTCGCTCGCTCAGGGCGGGTTACGCAAGATGGCCACCACGGCGGCCACGCTCGGTTTGGCCCCGGGAGAGAAAGAGATGGGTCCTTAGGGCTCGTTCGGGCTGCCGCTAATCACCCGGAGAAAAAAAAAAAAAACGACTCTGAGGCTGATACGATCCTAAACGGGATCATGTGTCGATAAACAGGATGCTGATGTCCGGAAAAGCCAATGACATCATCTGTGCTGTGAGCCTCAACCGGTCATACTGTAGATTCCTTTTATTTTTTTTTTAATATTTCATTTCAGATGCAATCCCCACTTAGGATAAACAACAAAAAAATCCCAGCCAGGTTATTCATAAAAGCATCTTTCAGCAGGGTTACCAATGCAACCAGACTCCATTTGGAAATCCAGCCCTGGCAAGATATTTAAGAGATGCCGAGTTGGTAGATAATGTTTTATCCCCAACATCTTATTTCCTTAGTTGCATTTGCATTCTAATTCCCTCACCTGTTTTTTCCTGTAGAAACCTTTCCTGTCACAGTTTGGGATGCGGAAGCCTCGGGGGTTCGCCATGTCCGTGATCTTCAGCATGTTTAGTACTTCGTCCATTTCCCTTCGACATGGACCCTACACACACACACACACACACACACACACACACACACACACACACACACACACACAGCATCAATGCACAGCTCAAAACACAATAAAAACAATGAAATCTATCAAAGAGGGAACTAAATTCGGGCGGCCGTATTTGCTCCCTGTGGCATTCTCATAAAGACCTCCTTCAAAGACCTGGACATTAGTGGCCATTTTCTTTTTTATGAATCCCTCTGTGTACCTTGCCTCTAATTCGTCCCTTGGGAAATAAATGTGGAGGTCCATTTCCAGGAAATGCAATCCGTTCTATGAAAACAGCTTCTGGCAGCAAAGATCGCCACTAAAGCAGCTAAACGCGCCACACCGCACACCGGAGCCCAGGAATACGGGATTAGAAGCACTTTAACGCTGCAGCGGCTCCAGAACCCGAGCAAATACGGGTCTACAGGAAGCACGGCCACACAGCCTGAAACCCCGAGAGGGTAAAAATAGGATCAGGAATTAACGAACGAGGGTTAACGAGGAAGTCAAATTGTGGAAAGGGAGGAGTAATCTTCATTCAAAGACCTTGCTGTGCAGTGATCCAGCGGCAAACCTACTTCATGCTGCTGCTTGTGAAATATGAACGACGGCACCATTTCATTTCAGAATCTAAGGCAAAATGCTGTATGCATCGCACTTTCCTTTTGAGTTTACAGGATTTGAGTTTACAGAGCGTTTCTTTTCCTCCTAAATGAGAAACAGCCTTGTAGGAATCTGTGGTCGCCTAAACATTGTGGTGATGTTAATTTGGCAACATTACAGCCGTTGGGACAATGTTGGTGTTGGGCTGTTTTTGAAAATTAGAATTACTTTCATGAAATGGCGTTGGAACAATGTTGACTACACGACAGCGATGAACGAGTGCCGCCAACACAATGTCGCAAAAATGCCTTTCAAACCAAATTAATACCAAATCATTAGCCTGAGCACGACTCGAATTCCAGTCACAGTGGTGAGAGCACTGTGTGCTAACCACTGGACCACTAGGGAACATACTGTTGAAACCAGTAAATGTGTGCACATAACAACAAAACACCATGTTGTAGTAGAGCAATGTGGGAGCTAAGGCGCATCTCATGCACGTCCCAATCTCTGATCGGAATTCTAAACCCTGTTAGAAACTTAAGGGAGCATGCAAATTAGCCTGATCTTCATGTCTTTGGACTGTGGTTGGAGGAAACTGGATTATCCAGAGAAAACCCCCCAAACATGGGAAGAACATGCAAACTTCATGCACACAAACCCGAGGCGACAGCGTTAACCACTGAGCATAAAACAACAGGGTTTTAGTTCATCTGAAATAGATGAGTTATGGAGAAGGATGTTGAAAGAAGCGTAATGTGTAATAAACGCATTATCAAACGCATTATGGCATGTTTTAGTTAAATGGACCAAATCAATAGTTTTCTTGATGTTTTAAGTGGTTTACCTGAAACATGCATGTCTTTACAGTATATCGTGAAAGACAATTGACCTTTTTTGACACACAGATCAGTAAATTTAATATCCAAGGAAACCAATTTTGGAACCATCCAGCGTGTCAAGATGAAAGAACCAGAGAAAACGGCACTTTAATAAAACCTCGGCGTTCAGACGACGGACACTTTTCTTTTCGAGCACATTGAGAAACGTTTAGACTGGCGCTAGCTTAAGCTTAACTAGCGGCCTGTTCGTTGTCTCCGAACAGCTTTCCAGCACATGAAGGAAGGCGCAAGCCACATGAATCGCAGCCCGAAAAACCCCATCCCCTCAGTGGCGTCCAGTCGAGGAGGCAGAGCTTGTTTACAACAGAAACGGACCAAAAGCAGGGAATGTGGGCATCAAAACAGCCCTAACACACAAACCAAGAGCCACCAGCTCTAGTTACTCATCAGAGTCCGCAAATACCACTCACACATACACACACGGCGAGAGGAGACATCCAAAACGCCACCACAGTTTGGCTCGTGCCAACATGGTAGCACATAAAACGAGACCAAAAAAAAAAAAAACGCAGCACAAAAGGTTGTTCACAAATTACGCATTTTGCAAAGTTTACAGCCCTTTCTCTCTTTCTTTCGCAAACTTTTAAGCTGTTAAACATCCCTCAATCATCGGGCAGCAACAACGTTCCAAAGAAAAATCGTACCTGATCGCTACTGTCGGATAGAAAAACAGCCTAATCATCCAAACACACATCACATCACATCACACACACACACACACTCAATCACTCACTCATACATTTCCCACTCAACACTCGGACTCATGGATTTGAAGTAGATATCAAGAAACAACACAAGATATCTCTGGAATGTTTGAAAGATGGTGCAAGGCTCCAAAAACAACGATTCTGAAAGACATACTTTGATAAATCTGGAATATTATTTTTGGTGCTACAGATGGCCGAGCTTTCCGTTGCAAAAAAGGTCGAGCTGAACCTTTTCTCCATTTCGGATTTGGATGAACATGGAGTATTCTTTAGAGAACGATTGTTTCTAGGAAAAAGAAATCTCAAATAAAAGTCTTCGGAGCAGCCGGGGCTGGTGGTGGTGGTGGGGGAGCGAGGTTAAAAACAGCTCCAGGTTTGAATTGTTGCTGGTTTTGGCAGTTAGCTTGCAACTTTTATTATGGTGGTGCATCTGTGGTTATGGTTCGGGTGGAAAAGGGTTGCAGGAACCCAAACTACATATACAGCATCAGTCGAAAGTTTGGATTTATTTTCTACATTCTTGAGCAATACTGGAATTTATTTTTATTTTTTTCAAAACTACAGTACGGAATGGCGCACATGGTGACACGAAGGTCAGCCTTTCTGGAACAGTTCTTGCAGGAACAGCATCAACAAGTGCATTTGCAAAACCCACCGAGCTCCATGATGAAACTGGCTCTCATGAAGACCTTCCGAGGAAAGCAAGACCAAAACTTACCTCAGAAATTTAGAGTCACCAGCCTCAGAAATCACCAATTAACAACCAGCACTTATGAAGGCTTTGCAGAGCCCAAGTAGCAGAAACATCTCAGTAGAGACTGTTTAAATGGGTTTATTGCTTTCTTTGGACACCTTGTATGGGAAGAAATAATCAGGAAGGACCATGGGATTAGTAGTACTGTAGGTGTGTCCAGACTTTTGACTGGTGGTGTAGATTTGTTGTTCTACATTATGTTCCCACCATGACATGAGCCATGGTTTCATCTCGCAACAGCATTTGAAATTAGATTCCTGATTTCTAAGCTAATTATATAAAAAAAGATTTAAAAAAAAAAAACTAGTTGTTCCTGTCACATATCATATACCCACGTTTCATCTTATCCTGTCACACCGTCACCACAAGCGAACAATCACTTCAGAGTTCTGTTGATGTGGCAAAGATTTTGGCTCTGTGACCATCCTTGAACTAAAGATGTTAAATGATGAACATACTAGTTGGGATCAACTCGTGTATCTCCATACTGACTCCAAAATTGATACATTTATTATTAGGTTTGAATTCTATGTTTGCATTTGAGGAGGTAAAATGTTGCAGTTCCACTATAGTCCTACAGGTGGTGCACTCTAAACTAGTCACACATTGGCAGGCAGTATACAAGCAAATAATTTGTTCATTTGTTTACAATTGAAACAAAATCTAATACATATAGAACACAAATAAATCATGTAACTCAATACGAACGGAGGGTATATAGCTGTGACCTCATACTTCTATGGTCCAGAGACAGTTGCGGATGCGGCTACCTGTGTACATCTTCCCATCTTCTCTTTGTGCAGCATCTCCATCTACACTAGGTGGAAAAGAGTGTGTGTGTGCACGCATATACAGTATGATTTTCTGGGACAGACTCCTGATCCGCTGAGAAAAATATGCTAAAAGTTAGCTAGCCTATATACAGTGCTGTATTTTTATTTTTAAGGGCGAAAGACAAAATGGTAGTCTTGCATGTATTTAGCATGGCTTAATGCTAGCTATACCTTTTCCACTTTAGCATGGTTTGTTAACGGTCAATTAGGAATTCATTATGACCCGTGAATTAGCAAAGAATTAGCCGGAATTTACAACGTTTTCAACACAGCTTCCTGACTTTCTTTCTAGTTCCCATGGAGGACACATGCTTCTGTTTTGGTCTTATTCCTGTCTTTGTCTTGTAATTGGTCCATTATCCCTGATTGTGAACACCTGTCCCTTGTCTCCACCCCCCCCCACCTAATCAGTCTGAGTATTTCTACCATCCGTGTTGCGCTTTGTTTTCTTGCAAATATCACATTGCTCATCCAAGCCTTGTTTCCCAGGTTGTGCTTCGTCATAGTTCCCGTCTTTGACTTACGCTTGCTTACTTCATTTAAGAAGTATCCCATGGTAAATCCTGGCTGGCTGTTTTTGAATGCCCCGTTCCAGACTACGGATATGATTTCTATCTCACATCGCAGATCATGAGCTTGTGCACTTGTGCCCAGTCGACAGCCCAACATGAAACCTGAACTGTGCAACGCTCAAGAACATAGAGAGAGAGAGCGAGAACTGGAATCAGATGTCTTCATCAAAATATTTTCCTTCCAGCAAATGTTCTTGAGAACAAACAAAGTTTAAGAACTATAAAAAGAAAAATTCCAGCACCAACAGCAACCGTCAAGGCAGTCGACATTGAGTGGCATTGTGGGGAAATAAATTATACGTGTCGGTATACTGACTGTTCTCACAGAGTCTGCCCATTGTAAAATGTCATTTGTGTTCAAAGCCAGCATTATGCAATCCCTTTCCTGGTGTACCACAGGGAATGCAGATCTAGTGCCAAGCCTATCCAGACACACCTACTTCAGCTCATTAAAATACTGAGTAGACTCTGATTTTTAGGCCCAGGTGTGTTCGATTAGGCTCAGAATTAAATTCTGCGCGATGCCAAGAGCGCCGGCTTTATATCCACTGTGCTACCCTGAAGGACCCCGAAAGCCGCGACTTGCATAAATAGCTGATTGTGTACTGACCGGCAGCATACGGGATCTTCACAAAGCCACCAACCAAACAGTCTGAAGGACACTACCAGCTGTGCCCACAGCCTTGCAGATTGCATTCGGTTATCCAAGAGATTCTGGCACAGTACTTACATACTCTCGCTCCTGCTTGGACTCGAAGGCGATGTTCTCATGGTTGGAAGGGGCGACTGCCGGAGGCTCCTCTATTTTGTAGCTCTGGGTTTTCCGGTAGTGCTCACGTCGGATGTCCTCGGCTTTGGGGTGAGGCCGGTGGGATGGGGGACGCCGACCGTGGGAGGGAGAGATATCCGTTGACTGCTCGTGTCCAGCTGGCACCATCGGACTCGTTTTGTTGCTGCTGGAATCTTCCTCAGGCATCCTGGCACTCTCAACTGAAAATCGGACAGAAGGAATGCTGGGAAGATACAAAACTAGGATGCAAAACCTGCCAACTTCTTTTTTTTTTTTTTTTTTTCCTAGAGAGGATTCTAGGAAACAACACAATCATTGTATATGAATAGCTTTCTACTCAATATAACTTTTTTTTTTTCTTGTTTCAGTCACAGGTTCTTAACTAGACATTATTTTGTGAGAAGCAAAATCTACTGCACACCCCGGGGTCTAAAGCCTGGGGTTGTCGGCTTTTAAGGGGCTGTGAAGCCCATCAAGACATACTTGTGATTTCAGGCTTTATAAATAAACTCGCCTAAATATAAAGCACACTAAAGTATCGCACTTGAGTCCAGAAGGAAAAGAGGATTCGGGAGAGGTTCTGGAACATGTCCAAAATGAGGACAAACATGGAGAAGTTCACTCAAACTACTCATTGTACTAAAGGGAAGATCATACTCTGTTGAATATATAATAAATTAAATGTGTACAATCCCATTAGCATCGGCCAAATACTAGCATACTAACCATGTGTTAAATTTACACTCCAAGCATTTAGCTTAAACAAATAAGGAATTCATTAAAGTTATACAATAGCTAACTTTCTACAGAAGTTATATATCCAGTTTAATTATCTATCTAATTATGGTCAGTTTGGCTAATGAGAGTGTTCTCACATCACACCAACTAGTGTACTAGATTTCTCTTAGTACTTTTCTTGATGTCCTTCATCCATCAATGCCAATTATTCAACCTAATAGAAACACTGTTTTTGCTTTACCAGATTGCATGGTGATCGATGCGTAAAGTGCTCATGCATTGGGATTAGGAGAATAAGTGCTATAGCAAAGTTTGTCACATGACATTAAATCACATGATTCAATTTGAGTCAATTTCTTATTACTACTAGGATGCCAATATAAGGCCATGTTCTTGATCATTCGGAACAGGTTGGTCCAAATCACATGTCCAACTAGCAGATAATACAACTTGTGATGAAATTCCTGGTGAATGAGGGCATAAAACCGATTAACATTTAGAGAAGACTTTAAGCACAGTACGATGTTAAGACTCTAAGCCGCAGTAAAATATCTGAATGGTGGAAACACTCAGCTAGGCTGTACATCCATGAACGACGATCCTGATTGAGGCGTCTCGGAGCAGTTGTTACCATGAACATTCAGTGAATGGAACGTCTGATCCTTGGAAATCGACGGATAAGGTGTCGCCATCTTACAGAAGAGACGCGTCTGTCTATATGAACAGTACAAACTATCGTATACCAACACCACTCGCACATTACAGGAATTATTGCCACATCCCCATACTGTCCTGACCTCGCACCACATTCCAAGCCATTTCCACATGTTTGGGCCAATAAAGGAGTTCCTGGGAGGCCGGCATTTCAGACATGAGACAGGCCGTCCGATCATGGCCCCGTCGTACTGAGAAAACTTTCAACCTTGATGGTATCCAAGCAGTAGTGAAAGTCTGGGATGAGTGCATTAGTGTATCAGGGGATGATATAAAGAGATCAAGGGAGTTTTTAATAACGGTGTTCATAACGGTGTTCTGTTATTTATTATTGAACGCCCCGTATACAATCAGGAATTATAATCTCAGGAAAAGATCATACCCAACAAGGAGAGGATGCTATTCTCCTCAATTACTGAAGCTCAGTTAAATATTAGGTGTAATAATTGTTCCGATCATAACCGACTAAATTTTGTCAACCTGTCAGACAGAACTGTTTGGTTAGGTCAAAATGCAATCATTCATGATAGAAATCCATTTTGTTTTTCATCTCATGCAGTAGCTAAATGTGCAGGACCACCCTTAATCTTGCAATTTTTGCAATCCGTGATTTAAAAAATAACAATAAATAAATAAACTCCACCATCATAACAGTGTCGTTTTTTTTTTAACTGTACAGTACAGATGTTGCACGGAAACACACCTCATTTCAGACACTCCTTGAAATTGAGACATTATACAGTACATAAAATCATTGTTATGATGTGACTCTCCTGCTCATATTAATCATTGGCCTATATAGCATCCTATTATGTCCTATTAATAGCATCATATTAAGCGGTTCTGGACAGATATGATGATACACTCGGAGAACAAATCAGTAACTACGGTACCTTGCATGGTCAGTGTCGGAGCATGTAGCTGCATAACTGGACTGTCATTAGGTAAAGTGTTAACGCTGTACAAAGACAGAGCGCTTTATTAATCCTGAAGGGAAATGCAGTCAGGTCACATGTTATACAACAAGTATAAGCAACAAGCAAGAATCGCAGGGTGGAAAAGGTGAAGTTAAAAACCAACAAACAAACAGATACACTGTTTACAATATAATGTGCATTCATTTTTAAGGATAATAGACTAAAGGTACAGGATGGCAGCATTTGTATGATCACATGCCAAAGATAAATAAATAAATAAATAAATAAATAATTAAATAAAAACACAAGAAGATTGTAAGCTTCATGCAGTGTGCCCTCGTGCAGTGATCTCATGCCACTCCTTCCTTGACAGAGGGGATCATGCCAGGCGAGAACCTGGGTGCAGAAGACCCCCCGAGAGGGTCGGACAGGAGACACACGCTCGTGCATCCTCATGACGTTAATTAATTAACAAAGCTCGGACACACACACACACACACACATACCTTCGTGCAGAATGCAATCTACACATACGCAGTTATGGTCCACGCACTGAAATAACGCCGTGTAACAGCGCGCTGTGCATTGCGCGCGGTGTAAAAGTGCCGTACCTTCTCGCGCGCGGACCGAAGGAGCAGAAGGAGGAGGAGGAGGAGGAGGAGGTGCGGTCTGGTCCACGCACACCCCGCGGCCCTCGAGCAGCGCGTGCAGCGGCTTCGGCTCGCCTGGCCGGTGTCGGCAGACCAGCCCCGCGCCGCAGCGCCCCGTGTACACGCCGCACGCTCGCCCCTCGGCCAGCGCGCACGTCACGCAGCAGCCGCAGCCCGGCTCGCGCACGCGCTCCACGCAGTCCTCGGGCACGGGCTCGCACAGCGTTCGCGCCCCGGCGTCGCACGGCTCGCAGCGGATCACCGCGCCCACGGCGGAGGACAGGCGCGCCACCGCGGCCAAGCTCACGGACACGAGCAGCGAGCGGAGCGCGGCCACCATGCTCACGGAGACACAGGAGGGGGGCGAATAAATAAATCGAGTAATGATATTACTGATATGAATAATGATGAGCACTCCAATAACAATAAGCGTAATATTATTATTATTATTATTACTACTATTACTAATATTATTATTATTAACAACACTAATGCGAAAGTTTCTGCGTCCCGGGTGTCGCCAATCGGCCACGTGAGACACGTTTTAAATGGAAAACTTCTCTCTCTATATATAGACGCCGAGACTCGGAGACACGCCCCTTTCATGCATAATGCAGCATCAACTGTGTGACGTCACTCGCCGTCTGGTTCAGCGCGAGACCTCAGAACTGCAGGAGGCTTTAATGTCGCTTCTGCTTCTGCTATTTTTAACTTCACTGTGAACTTCACTTGTTTGATCATTTACATGTTTTGAATTTTACATACAAAGTCATGCATGTGATCGTGTATTTAATGTAATTATTGTTATATATATTAGAGAGAGAGAGAGAGAGAGAGAGATGACCTTTGCACCTCCTATCCTTCCATCTATCTATTCATCCACTAGAACCTTTTCCAGAAATCCTTCACTTAAAGCAGGAATTCTTCCTTAATGAAGTTATGAGGTTTAGTGATTTATTTATTTAGCACTGTTGCATCTCCAGGGTCTAGGTTCAATTCCCACCTCAGGGACAGTGTGCATGGAGTTCAGGGGCGGGTCTACCGGGGCAATTGCCACCCTAAAAAAACAGCCTTGCCACCCCATTTGCCACCCCAGCACTAGTGTCCTAGTGTTCTGAAAATAAAAGACTTTGTCAGCGTATTTTGATGACATAGTGTGATCAGTGTCGCTGATAAAAAAAATAAATTGTTCAATAAAACCACCCTCCGGGGTTTGTTCACCTGTATTTCCCTTGTTGCTCTTTATTCCCCGCTACAATACCCATAAATAAAAAAACAAAATTTGTATATTATATTGTATATAATTATGTGTTTTTGACTTAAGGAAACGTAATCCCCTGAGACTTTGCATCCATATGCAGTCAGCGTTGTTTGTCATGCTTTGTAAATTAAACTTGGCATAGACTTGAACTCACTACAGGTTTGCATAGAACTCAGTAAAGAACAGTTAAATATACCGTACCATCTCATTTAATTTATCTGATGTTCCAATCCAGATATCAGGTTCAAGTCAATCACACATCAGCCTTCGTTTCATTTTTATAGGTCAATGTAAAAATGTGCACCCTAGTGTACACACCGAAAAAGAATAGCGTTGCTTGAATCCACAAAAACCATGCAAGGATGCTTGCTTCAGTGCTGCCACCCCTCATAATTTTAATGCCACCCCCTTGCCACCCCATGAATAATTTTCTAGATCCGCCCCTGATGGAGTTTTGGATGTTCTCCTCTTGCTTGGTGGGTTTCCTTCGGGTACTCTGGTTTCCTCCAACAGTCCAAAGACATACAGTTTAGGCTAACTGGCAAACTTGCCATAGTGTGTGAATGCGTAAGTGAGTGTGTGAAAGTTGACCGAAGGTGGGAATAAATACAATGTAACAGCTACTGAACTGCACATTCCGTAGTTGGACTACAGAGGCTCCATCTATATCATGTCTTTTATAAAAAGATTTGAAAGAGTTTAGCTCCCAAACCACTATATGTATTTTACAATTCAGTGGAAAAACATTTTACTTCAACAATATTTATATCACGTGCCAGAGAACAAAATAAGATAATCATTCAGTTTATTATAACACAAAGCTAAATTAATGACTGAACGCTTCTTCTTCTTGTTCTTCCTCGGTTCCGTACTCTGAACATCTCTTAGTTTGCAGCACCTTTATTTTTAACCACACATCCATAACCATCACTTTTATCATTTACACTTATGATAAAAATGCTCTCTGTGGGTTTATCTCTCTCTCTCTGTTTGGTGTGTCAGCTCTCCTCTATCTACCCTGTAGTGTACTGTGTGTGTGTGTGTGTGTGTGTGTGTGTGTGTGTGTGTGTGTGTGTGTGTGGCGAGTGCTTGGATGAGTGTCTCAGCTGCAGCGGTGCTGTGAAGTGCATAAACGAGGTACTTATATAAATAGAGTTATTAGTCATGAAACACCCCTGTGTAGGCTTTGTAGAGCTAATAAACATTAACTAGAAAATTCGCTTTTAAAAAGTGTACAACACACAAGGTCATCCCCTTTAAAATTTTTGCCCTACACGTCTTCAGCTGGCTTTGTGCACGGGGGCATTGTAACGCTAGAACAGGCTTAAGACTATTAATGGAGCGCAGTGAAGGGGAGTTGTACTTTACCATTACAGGATACAAAGACATTCTATACATCTGTGCGCTCCCAATTTTGTGAACATAGCATTGATGTTCGAAGGGGGGGGGGGGGGGGGAGGGGGGTTGGGGTGCAATTCATTTGTATGATGCAGTAATTGCTTTTTAATGAGTAATCAGTGGTTTCATGGGTGGTTCTTTTTCATGCTTCTAAAAAGAGATCCAAGGAAATTTGTAATTAGAATGTAAGAAACTACTTCACTTCTTTTTTTTCTTCATGCCACTCCAAGAGCAGGTGCAGACAGCGGGTAGTGGCTAGTCAGCAGAAGATTTGTCCCATGCCTGAGTTGTATATGATTCGAAAACTATCCGCACTCCAGTTATATTAAAACTTCAGTTGTGTGAATGTGTTACAGCGGTTCATTTGTAACTGCGGTGTGAGCAGTGGATTGTGATTTGCATGAAAAAAGAGCAACGTGCAGTGATTCGTTTGTTTGTGGTCTGAGGGTGTACCCGGTACCGAAACAACTCACGGAAGAGCATAAACAGAAGCATTTGGATATCTGCAGAAAACTTTGTTTTAAGGTGTTCCAGGTGCGCAAAATGTAGACCCTGTGCAAATGTGTGTTAATGTGCAATGTGCAACGTGATGAGTGGTGTATGAGTAGGGGGAGTGTTATTGTGCCATTGTTGTGAGAACAAAGAAGAGTGTTTAGTCGTGTGTGGTGTTGTGTTTGAGAGTCTGTAAAGCCTGCGGGAAGAAGAAGCTCCTCCTCAGTCTTTCTGTGTTGGCCTTCGGGGAGCGGAAATGGTTTCTTGACCGCAACAGAGAGCACTTGAGACCATTGTTGGGGTGGTTGAGATCCTTTATGGTCTTCCTGGCTTTGGTCCAGGACCGCTTGCTGTAGGGAGCTTGGTGCGGATGATGTGCCCAGCTGATCTCACCACCCTCTTTAGAGCTCGTCTGTCCTGCATGGTGCTGTTCCCAAACTAGGTTGCGATGTTCTATGGTGCAGGAATAAAAGTTCCTAAGCACCTTGGAGGGCAGTGTGAAGTCTCTCAAGTGTCTGGGTTGGTAGAGACACTAACGGGTCTTTTGTTGATGTGAGAGGACCACGACAGGTCCTGCATGATGTGAACACTGAGGCTCACTCAGAAGCTGACCACTGTCTCCACTGGGCTCTTGTTGATGACAGGGGTCTGGTAGTTCATCTCCTGCTTTGTACTGAACTTCACTATCAACTCATTTGTCTTGTTGAAATGAAAGAGGAGGTTGTTCCTCTGGCACCAGTTCTCCAGTTTTCAAATTTCCTCCAGGCAGTCCGTCTCATTGTTGTCAGAGATCAGGCCCACCATGACGGTGTCATCAGCAAACCTGATAATAGTGGTGAAGTTGGTAGTGGCCACGCAGTCATAGATGTACAGTATGGTGAATACAGCAGGGGGCTTAGAACACACCCCTGGGGGGCTTCAGTACTGAGCGTGAGGGAGACTGAGACATGTCCACCCATCCTAACTGCCTGTGGTCTGCAAGTTAGGAAATGGGAGATCCACTGGCACAGAGATTGATTGATGCACAGATTGGTGGTGAGTATGGAGGGAGTTATAATGTAAAATTATAAACTGTAGTTGACAAACAGCATTTTAACATAATTATCTCTTCTAGTGTCCAGATGAGCGAGTGTTGTGTGAAGGAGGTGTGAAATGGCATCATCTGTTGAATGGTTCTGATGGTAAGCAAATTGTAATGGATCTTGTGTGTCGGGCAGTGAAGAGATGATGTCTCTGACCAGCCGATCAAAGCACTTCATCACTACTGGAGTTAGGGCTACAGGGCGATAATCTTTGAGGGAAGCAGGAAGGGGTTCAATTATGGACTTTTTTACTGGAACAATTATTGGAGATTGTGTTTCCGGTGTTGGCATTCTCTTCCCGTCTGCAGCCATTAGCACAGCTAGCTTTAGCATTAGCATTGCTAGTGCTATTAGCATCATTAGCTGCAGCTTCAAAGCAAGCGTAGAAGGTGTCCAACTCGTCTGCTAGAGACACGTCCATGTTTGTTATACTAGATGTTGGTGCTATTTCAGTTCAGTTATTTTCCTTAATCCCTGCCACAGGCTCCTAGAGTCTCTCTATTGGAGCTGTGAATGTAGCTTCCTCCTGTAGCGCTGCTTTGCCTCCTTTACTGCTCTCCAGACATTGCATGACTCAGCAAGTCCTGCGTTATAAGCTGTGGTGTGAGATCTTTGAATGTTTTTATCCACCCATGGCTTCTGGTTGGGAAACGTCCTGATGGTCGCTTTTTGCATGGTATCATCCACTAGTTTCCCGATGAAACCCACAACCGCTTTTGTAAACACGTTGACGTCATCAGAGCTGCACCGGAATACATCTGCGTCATCACGTGCGTCCTGTAGAGTGGCCCCCAATTGGTCCGTCCAGCACGTGACCTTCGTCTGAGCCGGAGCTTCCTGATTGAGCCTTTGTCTACATTTTGGCATGAGGAAGACGGCTTCACTTCTGATGAAGAAGTGAAGACAGCAGTGCATTTATGGCTCGCAGCTCAGCCTAAACCAATTTTTCTTGAATGATGGAATATGAAAGCTTGTTGAAAAAGTCTATTAACAGCAAGGAGATTATCTAAAATGTGTCATTAAAATAAATTCTACAGCCAGTGTGTGGATAATATTCGACTTACTCTTGTACATTACAAAATCACACAGAATGCAGAACCCTGTGACAGTAGGATTGCTCTGTATAATATACAGTACAGACACATGACTAAAGTCCGTGAAATAACTATTACAGTTTATTTATTTATTTATATTTTTAATACAGATAGATTTATAAGTCACATCGCTATACACTCTTCTGCATTGTTTTTGGTATTAATATCATTTGTTTATGTCTAATGAGACTCTTTCAGACTCGGACAGTTTTTTTTTTTTTCATGTAAAGTTCGTTTACGCTCAAACGAGAAGATTATGTCGCAGCATGGAATTAAGACTCGTTCTTGGCTCTCAAACGTACACAAAAAAACAACACGCTGTAAAAAAGAAACACACACAGTTACGTTTTATTAGGTTATTACTGTGACCAGCTGCTTGGTGTATTTCTTCCTGACTGTGTGCCTACCCCTGTGTAACCTCGACCAGCGGTTTTCATTTCCCAGAACAGGAGGCGCTTGCGTTCTTACGCACAGCATGACGCAGCGTTTCCTTTAAGATGTGCGATTCAGTTCGCAGGATCAGTCGTACGGACTTTTAGTGTGGTAAATTATAGTTTGATATTTAGCCACGAGGATTCAGTGGAGGTCTTTAAACCTCCTTACGATGGCATTAGTATAAGGATGTCTTGGATGATAACCAATTTTTAGGGCTTTATTGGGTCTTGAGGACTTCCTGCAATTTGATCCCCCCCACCATCCCAAAACTCTCAGATGTAGAGGTGTCTGCATGGCGTGTGAATCCTGCCTCGGTCAGTTCATTGGATTATTAATTATTTCTAGTTAGTTGGTTCCTAAAATATTAGCAGAATTTAGTCCACATCCCCTGACCAGGCAGTTACTAAGGATGAAGGCTAAAAGCATCGCTCATACTTACAGTAGGTCTTAGTTTGTCCTGTGAGCGTCATATGTCAACTCCAGCCTTGATGCACTCCTAGGAACCTCCTGGTATATATATATATATATATATATATATATATATATATATATAACTGGTCAAAAGTTTGCACACCCCTTCTAATTTACAATACTAAAGGCATCCAAAATATGCAATACTCTCATATCGAGATGTGTCTGCTACTTATGCACTGTAAAGCCTTCATAAGGACTAAAATATTATGTGGTGATGTCTGTTAAATGGTGATTTGTGAGGCTGGAAACACTACTACTCTGTAGCAGAGGTAGGTTTTGGTCTCGTTTTCCTGGGAAGGTCTTCATGAGAGCCAGTTTCATCATGGTGCTTGATGGGTTTTGCAAACGCACTTGACATTACTTTTCTTGCAAGAACTGTTTCAGACTGTTTCAACTGCCAGAACAGTTTCATGTCTTAAAATAACAACGGACTGTTATTGTTGTTACTTAATTACCTAATGCCATATGTGTTATTTCATAGTTTTGGAAAAATCAAGTATTGCTCTAGAATGTAAAAAAAAATAAAGCTTGTTTTGAAACTTGTGACTGGTACTATATATGAAACATACTGTACGTATGTGTCTGGTACCAGAAAAAACTAAGTAAAGAGTATAGGTAGGATGGGAGCATACTAAGACACGAGAGGTCAGGCAATCAGTGCAGTTTGTTATGTGACAGGTAAGCAGTGCAGTTTGTTGCAGGACGGGTGGCCTGAGGTTTGAGTAATAGGCTGTAATAATTTCCTGTGGATGAGGATGTCATCTGTAGTGTAAATACCAAATCGTGCATTCTATCCCAAATGAAATGTGACTGTTAATGATTTGTTACCCTCCACGCAGCTGCTTTGTGGATTGGGATCGAGGGACTGATTGGTTCAAAGCACGAAACTGCATGGAAACAAGGCAGCTGAGTTCATCTGGTTCATGCTGGAGTGGTAAAGTGTGCGGATTTGCTAACGCTTCATTTTGAAGGATTATTTCCCACAAAATGTTTGCTTTCATGAACCATAAAGTCAGCATTTCAAGCCCATCTGGATTTATTAATCAACCGCAAGAAGCTGTCAGCCTGTACCTTTACATGACGTCCGCATTAGCCAACTGAAATTGGGCAAATTTTAAACACCTGAATGAAAATGATACTTCTCAAAGTCAACTTTGCACACCCAGATAATGCAGTTGCAAGTCAGGTCTCTCCTGCATGCCCTGCAACTCAATTGGACACAGAAATTGACTTAGACCAGGAAGTCGGACAAAATGCAAAACAGAGGGAGGAGGCCATTAACAGTAGGGTGTCATCTGGCTTTGGATAACACCTTTACCATGAGGGATAGTCTGGACCTAATTTGTAAATAAAAGTAAAGCACACAGCATGTACAAAATCTGCAGTTCTGTAAGATTGTCCGTGTTTTCACTGCTCAACCTGCCAGTTAAATTGCTTGTCGATTGTTTGGTTGGTGATGTAGTAGCTTAACTGGGAATAGAGGCCCAATAATGACAACCTAAAAAGGGGCATATTACCACCTATCGTAGCGGAGTATGACATACTTCAGACAATAAATAAATTCCCCTGCCATGCTAGCATAATGAGACAAGAGCAGCAGTCCAATTAAATAGTCTAGTCACGCTAGACCTACAGCTCCACTTGATTGTGCATGTAAACATAATGAGAGTATTTCTTATTGTATCATCTTATTACCTCTAAACCAGCTTTCCTTTGACGTTATCTATTATATGGTATAAAAATGTTTATGCTAATCCCACTCCGCACTTTTTCCTGAATAGGATCCACAAGTTGCATAATCTGAATTTTGGTTCGAAGGTGAAAAATCTTTCAGTCATTCTTTCAAAGACAACTTATAAAAATGACTGTTGCCTGAATTAGGTTAACATGTTTTTTTTTTTTTTTTATGGTTAAACGTGTATTTAAGATTTAATTTGTAAAAAGTTACAAGAACTAAAAGACACCACAGTCGTGGAATCTCCCTAAGGCCACCCGAGAGCCAGCTGGAATCTCCAGCTGTGAGGAGAACTCCTCTGGAGCGGGTCAACTTTGTCCATTGCCAGGAGCTGACCTGAGAGGTTCGGAAAGCTTAAAACACGTTGCCAAGCTTGCTTTGTAATTATTTTGCATAGTAGAATGTCATTGACCATAATATTTTAAATTACACGACACAGTTGGCAAAGCTAGGCAGCTGTTTGGCGTACTCCATTCTGACTGTGTGCCTACCGCTCTGTAACCTCTCGTCCGGCGGTTTTCATTTCCCAAAACGGGAGCCTCTCGCACAGCGTGATGCGGCATTTCCGCTAATACGTGCAATTCTGTGCATCAGATCATTCTCAGGCTTTTCGTGATTATAGTTAGACGTGTCGGAATAAGAAAAGCTGTCTCATCACGTCTCGTTCCAGTTTGAAATGACAAAGCATTGTGTGGTGTAAACAGCAAATTGGATAGTTGTAACTTGGGGTGTGGTTTAGCCTGGATCTGCACCTCGAGGGAGACGGTTAAGGGGGGGCATAACTGACTCTTGGATGACAACCGACTCTTGTATTTATGTCATCTACTGTGTCTGTCTCTTTCTTGGAAGTGAGTATGTGTTTTGTGGCTGAGTTCACATGATGCTGAAGAGCACAATGAGATGGAAAGCCGCAAACTTGGTTTTGTTCCGGTTCCAGGAGCTGACACTGGAGAATTGGCTATTTGATGCAATGTCTGAATTCACAACAATAGGGATCAAGGGCAACAGCATACCCACCCCTCTGATCATATCCAACTGTGGACAGGAATCGGCTAAGGCGGGGATACTCTGCAAATCAGCCCCCTTTTCAATTGGGTACAGGGACAGCTGAGGGAGCAGGGATGATGTCCTTTTCGTCAAGAAGATGTGTGCTGTCACAGCTTACCAAAGTTAAAACAAAGTCTAGACAAATCTATTAGGATGGTAGACAGATCAACAGCTAACCTCGAATGGAGCCAAACATACGGTACATCTATGCCATGTGAATTTACTTCTTTGAGATATCCAGACTCTTCACCAACCAAAATACTGTATGATCCAAGATGAGGAATTGGGAAGAGTTTCAATGGTACAATTGATGTGGATTCAATATAGTATCACTCCTTACTAGGTCTAGTGATCTACACAGTTTCTTCAAACTGTTGCCATAAAGTTGGAAGCAAACAATTGTGGAGAATGTATTTTTGTGCTGTTCCCTTAAGATTTTCCTTAACTGGAGCTAAGACATCCAAACATATTCCCCTGAACGTTGCCCCTGTGACATAAAGCGAGCTCCTTGGAAACACTGTTTGCAAATTTTGGTGTGAAGGTTCTCAGGTTTCCTGCACAGAGCCATGACCGCAACCCCACTAAAGACCTTTGGCACGAACTGGAATGGTAACTGCATCCTCACCTAACACCAATGCCTGACCTCACGAATCCTCTTGAGGCAGAATGATTACAAATCCCCACAGCCATGCTCCAAAATTCAGTTGAAAGCCTTACCCGAAGAGGAGAAATCATGTCCATGTTAGTTCCCATGGTTTTCCCATGGTGATGGTCAAGTGCTCACATGCTCTTTGTGCACAACATGGTGGAGACAGTTTCACAAATTCTTCAAGGTTGGGATCCTAGATTTGTATGATTATTTATTTTGCAAAAACTTCTGGGGTACATAAAATTGCTCAATAGTTGTAACCCTTATTGTATAACCCTTACAGTCCGGGAGGTGGCCCAGGTCAGGATTAACAACCTCATAATTCAAACTGCTGCATTGGTACAGTAGGAGCCCAGAAAGAAACCTGGATCTAAGGTCCAACCTTTGCATGGAACAAAAAAAAGTCAGTCTATCCTGGATGTACAAGTGAAACTCCATACACTTGGTGAGTTATCTTGAGAGAATTCACTCCAGGTCCAAAAAAAACAATAGCAGCTCTACAACAGGCACTCCCAGATGAGGCAATATTCACCACAAGATAAGCTTCTTGTCTTATTCTCTCTCTCTCCCTGTCCCCAAATACAAAGGGTTTGCAATGTTCTAAGGCTGGAGCGCTGCCAAATGTGCTAGATTGAATCATATACCATATAGCTGGAAACTCTATGGCACTGACTTTCCAGTAAATTCGGATGAGGGTACCCCAGAACCAGACATCCAGCAAACGGATCTGTACAGTATTTACAGCGTTTAGCAGATGTCCTTATGCAGGGTGACTTACTTTTATTTCTTTATACATCTGAGCAGGTGAGGGCTACTGGCCCTGCTCAAGGGCACAACACTGGTAGTTTAGTGGTGCTGGGTTTTGAACCAATGATATTCTGATCAGTAGTCCAACAGCTTAACCGCTGCGCTACCTGAGCAAAATCCAATTGTTATTCATGTTAGCAATGTGGCTTCTGTTTTACTGCAAGGAAAAATACCCACTTCTCTTTAGAGTATCTCCAACACCTGCAATATTCATCCATCCATTGTCATACATAAACATCCTTACTGCATATTTTGTGTACAGTTGCAGGTGGCATGGAGGTTATCCCTGGGAACTCAAGGCAAATGATTGGGTACACCCAGGATGGGGTGTCAACCCATCTCAGAGCCACACACTTAGACATTAGGGGCAATTTGGAAATCAAGCTACAATGCATGTCTTTGGACAGTGGGAGGAAGCCCACCAAGGACAGGAAGAACATGCAAACTCTATGTACACAGACTGTAGGCGAGATTCCATCCTCCTACCCCGAATGTGTGAGGCAACAGAGCTAAGCACTGAGCCACTGTGCTGCCGAGCTGCAATAGGTATTACTTTGTAATTCTTACTTTAGTGATCCATAATTTGCTCTGGAAATAACTTTTTTTTGTTTGTTTGTTTTAGAAAAGCAGAGTTTTAGTATTAAAAAAATAATTGAATAGGCAGAAAAGGACATGAACATGTAAAGGAACGCTGAGATGTATCACACACACACACACAGTCAAACACTCATTCACACACTAATTCCAATTAGCCTAATATGCATATCTTTGAACTCTGGGAGGAAACCAGAGTACGTGGAGGAAAACCCCACCAAGAACAAGGAGAACATGCAAACCTCAGGGTCCAGGTTTGATTCCTGCCTCCGGTCTTTGGACATGGAGTTGATTGTAACATTGATTGACCCTTAAACAATCATGCTGAACCGAA
Organism: Clarias magur; assembly: GCA_013621035.1. Taxonomy (NCBI): domain Eukaryota; kingdom Metazoa; phylum Chordata; class Actinopteri; order Siluriformes; family Clariidae; genus Clarias; species Clarias magur. The sequence goes on along the minus strand of QNUK01000185.1, from coordinate 911,505 downwards.
AAAGACTTACTAAGTAAGCTGGTTGGACCAAACCAAAGCCTGGGATCACAACATCAATTTCTGGTTGATGATTATAAAAACTGAATATGATGAAAGCTTGATGGAAACAAACTCGTTTGTGGCTAAGTTTGGTGGAAGTTACTGTTATCGCCATAAACGGCACAAAGCAGGGTTAAGTCAGAAGATCACACCCAGATCTATTCCTGCTTGGCCAGAGAAAAATGGACAACCAAGTTAGCAAGCACAAGTATAGAAGAAATAATGTCGTGCTGTGAACCACAAAATGGTGGCTAGGCCGATTGCACGGGTTTAGGATAGAAACCATTCCACTAGAGGAATGTGTGAAGCACAACAATTTGAAGTCAGCTGTAACAAAACAAATGCTTGTTCTCCCAATGGGCACTTAAAGTTTCTGTTAATAGAATTATTACTTCAAAGACAAATAAACTACTGACGACAGTATATTTATGCACATAGCAACGATAAATCTTTGGAACATTCCTTAGGTTAGAAAACTTTTTTTTTTCCTTCCCCCCCCACAGGAAACAAATTATGATATCACCCTTATTATTTCAGCAATACTTATGACTACCAGGCGAATTCTGCATTAAATAGAAAATATCACTGATGGTGTATTGAGTGCCAAATGGTGCCTGAATCAACTTTTGGTCGAATGTGTTGCAAAACGTCCAGGGAGGTGTTGTGAATGATTACAGACCAAACAAAATTACAATTTTGTTTAAACCATGTCCAAAGTGAGGTCACAGGGGGGAAAAAAATCATTCTCTCATTTTAACCACAAGCTTTTTTTTTTTTTTTTTTCACAATCAGAGAGTGCTTTGAAAGTCATAATAACCTTAGTTCATTGTGCCACAACAACGATGAAACGATTTGAGCACACTGTACTACACTAAGAAACGTAGGGTCACATCCTGAGATAAAAAAAAAAGAAAAAAAAAAGTGCAGGTTGATTAGCAGCTCCTTGTGTTTCTTTAACTTCAAAATCATTTTATGTTCGAAATGTATCATGGTACATAACTGACTAGCGGGTAATACTAAGAACACAGAGGGTTACTCTGAGGTGAAGCTTTTGGCGCTGGCGAGACCTTGTAGTGTGGGATGGCCGAAATGTAATTCGAAACAGACAAAAAAAAAAAAAACAGCAAACAACTAAAACAAAGGCAAGATTAACGGAAAACATGTAGCTGGAGAAAAAAATAGAGAGCAGATCTGCTAACTAGTTATTAGTGCGGCTGTGGATGTGAAAGGCGAGGCAGCAGAGGGAGCTTTGTGACGCATCAGTGCCTGAGTCACCGCACTTGAATGTGAGGTTTTAGCAGTGGAGCGGCTCGAGCACATGTGACCGAATTACTCCTGCTCTGCCCATGACCATTAGCATTAGCATTGACATTCAGCGGGCACGCTGTGTGTGGCATGGAACAAGGGGGGTCTCTCTCTCTCTCTCTCTCTCTCTCTCTCTCGGCTCAGAGGGGGGCATTATTGCAGAGGTAGAGGAGAAAATAGCCTGCTGCATTCCACACCTAGACGCAGAAGAATCCAAGACGTAATTAAGCGTGTACGTTGAGACCACATCTGCAGCTCACCCTCACACAAAACAAAGACGCAGAGGGCGAAACCAGGCGTACAGTTGCGCAGAAAAAGGGCCAAGTGTTCTATTCCAACACGCCTCTGCGTTTTCTCTAATAACCGTCCCGGGTGGTAGACAGGCTCTCGCTCTCTCTCTCTCTCTCTCTCTCTCTCTCTCTCTCCAAGCCCCCTGCAGCGGATCCTGTGCCTCCCGACTCACTCGGGCTCTGCTCAGAGAGCTCGGAATGTCAGGAATCCGTGTCGTGTGATCGAGCGCATGACCCTGTCCGCCGACAACATTTCGTTCCGCAGGAAGTTTCACTGCTGCGCCACACTGTCCTATTTGTCTCCCTTCTATTAGAGAGATCAAGTCCAAAGACGTAAAAAATCGATAATGCATCCCAGGCGACATTTATTTGCACGCTGAGACGTGATTGGCTCTTAAATCTGATGATGCAACAATACTAAACAGCGTTGCGCTGTTGTTTACTAAAGCACGGGACCCATTCATCTTCGCTGAATGTTTATCGCAGTTGATCTAGAGTTTATAATACAAACACGATAAAAACTGAGGCAATGTAGAGTCACCTGGGATGTTTTTGGAAGGCTGAACAAACCTGGAGGACCCACAGGACACTCGGAGGCACATGATTAGAAGATACGAAACCACAGACATGTTGGGAAGTGGTAATGCTGCCAGCTGTACCAGCATGCTGGCCCTTGGGAACATTAAATAGTGGACGGTAGAAAGAGGGAAAGGTGAATAAAGAGAAAAAGACTAAACTAGGAATAAAAAAAGAATGTGGCTTAATGCTGTTGGGGGCTTAGGGGGGCATAAAAAGAACCGCCAAAACTCACTGAGGAACTGAGGTAGAGTTTAATCAGCTGGGTTAGAAAGGACTGGCATTTCAGACACACAAACACACACACATGACTGGGGTCCTGTAGAGAATTGAAGAGTTTCTTATAGAGTCTCCGACTGAAACATGCATAGTCTGAGACACAATAATTTGTGCTTGAAAGCGCAAATGCTGAAGGTTTTCCTTAAATATGATGAAGTACGTGCACTAAGGGACTACTTACATTGGCAAAGTATTACAGATGAATTAGTAACGCTCCATTGCTTAACTTTGGGATAATCAGATTCTAACTTCTAATGCGTTTATTCTCCAGGTTGCTAAGTAATGAACGAATCAACACCGGAGCAGTATAGAGTACGTTCATCTCATTTGTACATTGTTACAGTCTCTTTTTATACTAGAACAGTTACATTGCATTACAGGCCCAGTGTCCAGTCAAACATGTACTGTATAATGGCTTCTCTTTACCGGGAAAAACAATGTCTCCCAACACTTTGTCAACCTGCAGGTGATTAAATCAAAGACAACTTCCCTGTTATAACAATGTTTTGGGAAAGGAACACTAATGTTTTCAGGAAACACCGGAAAAATTGCCAGATGTAATATTCATAGAAAAAGAACAATTCTGAAAGCGTTCTGGTGACTGAAACCAGTTGGCTGAGAGAGTGCAAGAAAAAGAAAAGCAAAAAAATGATTCTTTAAAGGTTTTTAGTGAATGTTGTATGAGAGAGAAGTATTATGTTGTATAGTTCTGTAAAGAACCAAAAAATATATAATTTAAGGGTTACTTTTTTTAGTCTTTATTGTTTGAGGGCAACATCTAGGCATTCGGCAGATGCCCTTATCCAGAGCGACATACATCTGAGCAGTTGGGGTTAAGCGCCTTGCTCAAGGGCCCAACAGGGACAACTTGGTGGTAGTGGGACTTGACTTGAACCTGGGACCTTCCAAACCGTAGTCCAATGCCTTAACCACTGAGCTACCCCTGACCACATGGACAGCACCTGGTCCACGGCTCCTTGGATAGTTAAAGAGTTCTTAGAGTTCTACATAAAGTCCTGCTTTAAGTCTGGGGACTGGCTGGGAATTCTACAGTAGTTACACCTGCACACACACACACACACACACACACACACAATCAATCCAACTACGCATACATACTCTTATAAAGAAGGGTTCCTCAAAGGTTCTTGGTTCACTGAAGACATTCAAACTCACAAACCCAATCTGAGGAGCAAACACTCAATAATAGGATTCGTCAAGGACAAGATAAACAAGACTCCGGTTTGCTCCTACAGTCCAAAGACCTGCAGATTAGGCTGATTGGCATTCCCGAATTGCCTGTAGTGCGTGAATGAGTGTGTGTGTGCAATGTGATGGATTGGCACCCATTCCAGGATGTACCCCACCTTGTGCCCTAAGTATCCTGGGATAGGCTACATGCCCCCCGCAACCCTGAAAACAACATAAAGCGGTAAAGACAATGAGTGCGTGAGTATTCCAAGCTTAGTTCTGTTTGAGTATCTCCCATGTATCTTACATAGCAAGGTTCCTCGTATGTTCCTCAGATATTTTAGGATCATTTGCTTTCGTTTTGACTTTCTCTGGTACTCTACATAAATGTAATGTTCCCCCTTAATATATTACACACTAGTGTTTTTTTTTTTCTTTTGTCAGTTGGGCTCGGCCCTTTACGTCCAGTAAAAGGAACTCTTAATGCTGCAGCATACCATTTGCATGCTCCCAACTTTTTGGGAACAGTTTGGAGACGGCCCCTTCCTGTTCCAACATGACTAGTGCACAGAGCAAGATCCATAAGGACAAGGATGAGCGAGTTTGGTGTGGAAGAACTTGACTGGTCTGCACCGAGTCCTGATAGAACGCCTTTGGGATGAATTAGAGCAGAGAACCGCAAGCCACTCCTTCTCATCCTACATCAGTGTCTGACCTCACAAATGAGATTCTGGAAGAAGGATACAACATTCCCATAAACACACTCCTAAACCTTGGAGCTGTTATACTGTAGCTGCAAAGGTTTCAGCATCATATTAAACTCTATGGATTAAAAATTGGATGTTGCTCAATTTAATATCCATGTGAAGGTGGACAAGCGAATACTTTTGGCAATATTGTGTATATACAAATACATCCACCCTAAGTAAGGTCTTTGAGGGTTCTTTGCTTAATATAGAAGTTCTAAGGTTTAGATATTACATTAGATGTTTCTTCTTTCTTGTCCAAAAGAGAAACACGCCATAGCAGGGTTCTACACACAACCAGAAGGTCGAGCAAAGTGTACTAGATATTGCTTATAGCTTATGCACTCTTGTTCCTTGGTTAGTTGCGGATTCTTACAGTAGGTTTGTTTCTAGATTCCAGGATGCTAGTTACACCTAAAATGCAAATGACATTTCCACACACTCAATGGTTCCTCGATGGTTCCTTCTTTATTTAATCAAGAGGCCCAGTATGGAAGAAGAGAGCTGAAAGAGAGAGAGAGAGAGAGAGAGAGAGAACGGAACCTCCTGATTTTGATATCTGTAAACAGGAGGAGCTTGAAAGGCTTGATGAATGGGGCTCTACTACTAATGTTGAAATTGAAATGTAATTTGAAATGACTCCTTGGCGATGTTTCAATCTGATAAACGTGCGTTTCTCTTGTCACAGTGCCATCGTTCCTAATCTGGCTTCTGCTCCCATTTCACTTCCTGTGACTTAAGCGCTTATGTATGTCTGAAAATGTCATCCTACAAACTATTATTCAGATCTTACATAACTTGCGGTTTGCTTCCCATTTTTTCCATAATTAGAACGGATTTTCAGAAGCGTGCGGAGCGTAGCCCATGTGGACAATAACAAAGAGAGAATGTATGAGCTGCAAAAGCAGATAAAGAGAACGAAAGTGCTGCGGTTTGCTGTTTAAAATCGTTCATCTGAAACGTTCGCCTGAACGGATTCATGCTGCTGTTAGTATATTTAACAAAAATACAGAAGGAGCTCGGCTCTTTCGGACAGCGTCTTCAATCCCTGGACGGCCCAGAACTCTGTTGTGTTTACAGCAGACATTCCTAATAGCACTAATTCTATACTATTTTCTCAAACAATGTCGTTCCAAATCACCAAACATGAGCAACTTTGAGCAACACGCTGCTCCGGAGCCCATAAAAGGCATTCGGAGGAGCACTGTGTCCTTTAAATAAGTGGCATATTTCACGACAGTCTATAAAGTTTTACCAGTGGTATTCAGCTAAGACATACAAACTTCTCGAGGATAGCTGCTACACTTTCACCAACAGCTCGTAATACTGAGGGATTTTACTGAACAATGATTAGGTATTAATGAAATGAGTGAAGAAGCCATAATGCAGGCTTAGCCAAAAGCAAAGAACATCAGAACGGTCATTAAAACCCAAGCGTATTTGTTTCAGTCCCGCTGATCTGAGCAAGGGGGATCGTTCGCGCCAAAAACGCTGCAGAGGTTCACTCTTTGACCCTGATTCGATCTGGCCAGCTCTGTGTACCGCTGCGGTTAGCATGTCTGACTCATTTGCTGGACTGAAGTGTGCGTGACCCGGGCCAGGACTCACAACGCCTCCCAGAGCTGGAATCCAAATTCAGAAACTGTGGCCAAAAACACCGCGAAGAATCCGATCCCAGATCAACATTCCTGCTATGAAATGCTTTGGGATGATTGTATTAAATTAGTAATGCCGATTTGGGAGCAGAGCATGCATTATCATGTGAAAAAATGTTAGCACAAGCACAAAATATCTTCGATCTTTGTTGGTTGCTACGATGCACTGAGCTGTTTGGTCTCTTAGAGTCACAAGGAACATAATTTTGTTTCAGAGTGATAAATTTGCTTCCTTTAGACTTGTGCAAGGGAACGACGTACAGTAGGTAGTTAAATAAGTAATTCATTTATTCATTCATCTTCTTATCTTAACGCTTATCCTGTGTAGGGTCACGGGGGATGGGGTGGAGGTCAGGGTCGCCAAGGTGCAACCCCACTGAGCACCTTGAACCTGGAAACTGGAACACTGACTACACCTCAGGCATCCTCACCGAACGCCAGTGCCTGACTTCACTAATCCTCTTGTGGTTGAATGATGACAAATCCCTATAGCCGTGCTCCAAAATCTTGTTGAAAGCCTTTCCAGAAGAGTGGAGAACACAGTGTCATCCTGAGTTAGTTAGCTTAGCTAGGCCAATCCATTACATTTAGGAGACTCAGATGTGACTCAATCACTCACTCATCGTCGTCTATATCGCTCTATCCTGTTTACAGGGTTGTGAGGAGCTGGAGTCCATCCCAGGAGAGTGAGGAGTAAGAGGCGGAGTACATCCTAGATGGGGTGCCAATCCATTCCAGGCCACACAGTACTGGTGATTTGGGAATGCCAGTTAGGGTTAGGGTTAGATTGTAACCTAACCCTAACCCTAACCCTTAGAATGCCAGTTAACCTAATCTGCAGGTCATTGGGATGCAACCCGGAGCACCCAAAGTAGACCCACCAAGAACACCAGTCAGCCTAGAGGGCATGTATTTGGACTGTGGGAGGAAACCAGTGTACCAGGAGGAAACCCACCAAGCACAAGAAGAGGGACACAGACTGGATGTGCCAGGGCAAATAAAAGTGTACAGTATTTTCATTTTACAGCTAAATGTCTTTGTTTTCTTTCATTTCATTCTTTAATTGTTTCGTTATGCTTAGTGTGGAATCCAGAATCCAGAGAACACTGGGAGTGCATTGGGAAAACACCCAAGAGGCAACACCAATCCATCCATGCACACACACACAAAACACAGGAGGAACCAGAGGAACCCAGATAGAACTTGAGTTCACAAGCATGTGTGAAACTCTAAAATGCAAGTCAGTACCTTCTATGCCGCCGATATTTCTCGAAAACCTTATTTTGTCTCAAATTTTCCTAAACACGTTGTGTTATGTAGTCAGTGTGTAGACATTTCCTTAGAAAATGTGAGGGTTTAAGAGAGGGAGAGAGAGCGAGAGAGAGAATTCTGGGATTCTGTCAATACTGATGTTATGGTTATGACTCATTCTCCATGTGGCAAATCATTTTTCTTAGCTTGGAAAGAACATTCACACAATTTCACACACTGGTTCACACACTGGTTCACTAGTTCATAGCATGTGTGCCATTGGTGACGTTTTATTTATAAACCAGTACAAAGTGAGATATTTATTATTTTATTATTGTAGTCGGTACAGTAATAATAATTCCATAAGCTCTTACGTGAAATTTTAACGCCGGTTGTTTTATCGCATGTCAAATATTTTCACAGTAATAGCCCTTTCAAATGAAAAATGCAACATGTTGTTGTAATGGTTGTCTTGATGTAGATTTTGAGCCCATGAGGGTGTGGCATCTGGCTTTAAACTCCATCAGCTGTTGAGGTCTTACATTCCGGATTTGATCATTTCCTATTAATCTTAAATATAGGTCTTGAAACGCTAATTCTTAACCGTTCGAAAATGAATGGCTGAGTAATCTTCTGGCTCTTGAATATCCCACTGTCCCTGTATGACTTGACCACATTGTTTGTGGTTGGGATTTGAGGTGGGGGTGTTTGGAACCTGTATGAGCCTGGTGTTTCCCAATTCTCCCACATCTTTGACCTCCAAAAATACCAGTTATTCTGCCCCCACCCAACTGAGCCCAAGTTACGTTACACTGTAACTGTGCTTCATGAAGCTGAGATAACCACCAGCGGCCCTGGATTCCTTTCTTGCGGAGGCAAGTTGAAACCATTCAACAAAGTCGTTTAATTAAAAGTTATGATGCAGTTTTCACAACAATGTTCTCATCACTTTAGCACGAGTCCTTTAGGCTAAATACTTAGAGAATGAATGGTGGGTTGTCTGGAGGGAAAATGGACCCCTATCTAAAGTCCTGATCGTTTGTCAAATTTTGCAATAGACGTATGGTTGAATGGCGAAGGGAGCCATTCACCCTTGCTGAAACAGTAGTGGATTTGGTAGCAGCTAACTAGCAGACTCAGAAATGATTAATGTGTAACATGTAGAGAGAAAAACAGTAGACCCGGCTTGCAGTGCATAGCCGCTAGCTGTGGGTTTTGGAAGGGTTTCGCTAAAAAAAAAAAAAAAAAAAAGGTTTACCTCACATGTACATTCTGACTTTCATACAACTGGCATTAGAATACAAGATATTCTTTGTCAGAAAACTAGGTTTATACACAGCTTTTAGCTCTTTCTCAAATATCATATGGTGCTTCTGTATATCAGCTCATCTTGGTTCTAAATTAACTAGACCCAGCGTTCAGTAAACATTGTATGGTGGTGAATGAGTTATGTTAGTTTGTGAATCAATTATGTACAGATCTGATTCGACTATGTATGGGTTTGAAACAACGAGCATGCCCGTTACTTAACCAACCCGATCTGGTTCTGCATCAACTACATCCAACTTGGAATCAACCTTATCAAATCAAGTACGGTACAGGTCAGATTAAACTACATCTGGTTGTGAGACAATTATGTCCATTCCTGCATCAAGTCTGAATGATTTGAACGGTATAGTGGTTAGCACTGTTGGCTTGCACCTACTGTACTGTACAGGGTCCGGGTTTGATTTCTGGCCAAGTTCGATTCCCGTCTCTGTGTGCATGGGGTTTGCATGTTCTTCCCATGGTTGGTGGGTTTCCTCCCGGTGCACTGGTTTCCTCACACAGTCCAAAGACCTGCAGATTAGGCTAATTGGCGTTCCCAAATTGCCTGTAGTGTTTATGTGTGTGTGTGTGTGCCCTGCAATGGATTGGAACCCTGTCCAGGGTGTACCACGCCCTGGCGCCATAAGTCCCCTGGGGAGGCTCCAGGCCCCCTGCTACCCTGAATACACGATAAAGTGGTATAGGCGGTGAGTGAGTGAATTTTGCATCAACTACATACAGTACAGCTCTCCGTCAACTTTGTTCAGTTTTAAATACTTTGCGTTAGTTTCTAATTCAATTGATCTGAACTCAATTATGTCCAGCTTTAAATCAACTGGTTGGAATTCTGAATCAACTATGCACAGGCTTGATTCATCCATGTCCATGTCCATGCGTCAAATGTGTCCATTTTGAATGAACTCTATTAACGCCAGTTTGAAATGATCTTCGTTCAGTTCTGAGAGAACAATGTTTGGTTCTGATTCAACTACGTCCAGCTTTGAATCAATTGTTTGGAGATCTGAATCGTCTAGCAACATACACGGTTAAAATCGATGTGGTTTTCAGCTTGAAATGAGCTTTGTTCAGTTCTAAGTCAACTATTTACAGGCCTGATACCACTACATCTTTTGTACGACAACTTTGTTCATCATTGAATCAACTTTGTTCTTTTTTGAATCAGTTCTTTTCTCCAACTAAAACTCTAAAGGTGTGATCCAAATATGTCTGTTTTTGAGTCAACTATAGCCTTCTCTGGATGAACCGTCTGCTTCTGAACCAACCGTGTTCAGCTTTCCATCAGCTTTGGGGGAGCTCTGATACAAGCACACCTTTTTTAAGACAACTTTTTTCCTTTCTCAATCAACCCACTGAATCAACTGGTTCTGAATCAACAATCTCCAGCTTTGAATTAACTTTGTCCTGTTTTAAATGTTTTTAATCAACTGAAACTGTCTGATTCAACTACGTCTGTTTTTGAGACAACTATGACCCTCTCCGAATCAACTCTGTCCGGTCCTGAATCAGCTCTTTGAATCGGCTTTGATCAGTCCTTAATCAGCTATGTGTTTTTCTAAATCCACTATCTACGTGTCCGATTCAGGTACATCTGCTTGTGAGACGGCTACGTCCATGTCTTGATCGACTCTCTTCGTTTGTGAGTCAAGTGTGTCCAGCCCTGAATTAACTTTGTTTGGTTCTGAATCAACTACGGCACGTATCGTTCTGATTCAGCAACATGTGGTTTTGAGAGAGAACAACGTTTGGTTTTGTTCTGAATTAACTTTGTCTGGTTCCGAATCGATTATTCGCGGCTCCCTGCACAGACAGTGTCCAGTTGTAAAACAAACAATGTCCTCCTGTCAATCAACCATGTCTGGTCCTGAATCAGGTGTTCCTAGTCCTGGATTAAGTTTCTTCAGTTCTGAATCAAAGCAAATGTAGACAAAAAGGGCTGAAATTCAATCGACTCCATTGAATCGTTTGAAATTCAGTTGATTCAGTGATTCTTCAGGAGAAGTTCCAGTGATTTCCCAGAAACGTTCGTAATATCACGGTTGTTTATTGTAAATTCCTCGCACAGGACTATTGTTGTCTCCATGGCAACATACAGGTTAGTCAGAACCTCTCTCTCTCTCTCCCCTCTCTATCTCTCTTTTACTCTCACACACACACACACACACACACACACCCTTTCTATAAACAGACATCTGCTCCCTGACAGGTCCCTCACCAGTGCGCCTGAATCATCAGAAGCCGCGACGGCTCTTCTTTCATCTGCAGCCTCGTATCTCGATCCTTCATCTTCCCAGGTTTCACTGAACCTGAACTCACCACGGCTGTTTATGTTATTAACCAGGAAGGCTACACTGTCCATATTTACACACCTGCTCTGCTGCCGGTACAAATCATTCCACACGACGCACATCAGAAAAACTGCATTGTGTTTTTGCACTCTTCTGTGCTGCAAGGGTGGGGAAGAAAACAAAGGCGAATTCTTCTTCAGTGAAAACTCGAGTGTATTCAGGAACGCGAGAAGTCGGTCAGTTTCAAAAGTTTATGCACTCACACACTGTGAGTGCACCGAGGTATTGATTGAGCTGCAATTAGAATACGAAATATGGCTAATCACATGACCCATACGAACCCTTACAAAGATTAGGGGTGGGGCTTATATTCACACCATCCCACTTGTCGATAAGCTTCATGACTTGTACAGACCCGCACACTGAAGCTGGCCTTTAACTGAGCAGCAACACGCAGCATGCGTGTCAGTGTGCGCGTGTGTTTGCACACCTGTGTGCAGTGTGAGCTGATGTGCTTGTCCTCTAATGTTGTCATGCACAAATCCCCAGAACCACCGAGGGTTATTTTTGGAGCAATTGAAGTGTTTGTTAAATGAAAATGGCAGCATGCCCAGTGGGTTAGTAATGGATCTGTCAAGGCATTTCATTATTATATGTAATGGAGCATTTCAGACAGGAAGTGGACGTTTATTGAAGCGAAAGCGCCTCCTGCTGGCCACTCTGCTGACCTGATGGCTGCATTAGAAATTAGAGATTACAGTCAGCTTTACTGTCATTGTGCAAAGTACAGTATATATACAGAGCCAATGAAAGTCAGTTAGTATCTAAGTAGATGTGCACAAGTGGCCTATTTACAATAAACAGCAACGTGGTGAATGATGGTATGGGTCCATATGTTCAGTGGGGGTCAAAGGTTTTTGCGAATATATATATTTTTACTGTTTATACTGTTTCTAGATCTTTTTGCCAGATGTTACTATGGAATACTGAAAATGAAAATTACATTGCAAAGAGTCAGGGTTCGCAGTGTTGACCCTCTTTTTCAAGAGATGGAATTCTGATGGCGCACTATCAATGCTTGGAGTTTGGTCAGGATTTGTTGGTTTTTGTTTGTCCACCAGCCTGATCACAAGTTCTCAGGTCTGGGGAGCTTCCTGGCCATGGACCCCAAATGTCAATGTTTTGTTCCCTGAGCCACTTAAATATCACTTCTGTCACATGCCAAGATGCTCCATCATGCTGCACTCTCCGTCACCAAACTGTTTTTGGGTGCCTGGGAGAAGTTGTTTTCTCATGATGTTTTTGCACCATTCTTTATTCATGATTGTGTTCTTAGGCAAAATTGTGAGTGAGCCCGACTCCCTTGGCTGAGAAGCGACACCACACATGAGTGGTCTCAGGATGCTTTACTGGCGGCATGACGCTGATTGACTGGTGGTAGAGCTGAACATTTATATTTGCGTCATTCTCAAGGAACAAGCAAACAGATAAAAACAACAATATTTGTCATCACTTTATCACTTTTTATTGTGGATTCTTTTGGTTCCCCTGCATTTGTAATAAATCCTCTCTGACGTTCATTGCAGTAATTCAAGATTTTACTCATATTGTCTCCAAGCAAATTCCACTGATGCATCATCTGAAGAATGTAAGCTCCGCCCAGTTTTCGATAAATTCTGGTCATTTAAGCCACGAGGACTTTTTAAATTTTCAATTTAATTTCCACAAAACCAGCCCGAACCAAATTTGTCAATTTCTAGATGAGCTGCATTCATGAGGTTTCTCTCTCTCTCTCTCTCTCTCACACACACACACACACACACACACACCCCTTACTAAAATGCAAGGTGTATAAATAAGCTAGTCATTACGCACAGACAGGTGAAAACACTCACTCATTACATGCCCATTCATTGCTGACATTTCACCATGCCCCCTCTGTCACACACTTACATTTCCTCTAATACAAAAATGTGTCCTTACTGGGGTGTAGAAGAGTCATGGACAGGACTAACCAGTGCCACCCTATTACTGGTGTATCTACAGTATCTACAGTAGGATGGTCATAGATCTTGGGACCCAGAGTAAACAAACAAACAAACAGTACAGACATAATCAATAAAATTTATTTTAACTGGCTTTCAATTCCTTTCAACAGGTTGTTGTGTGTAGAGTTTCTTTAGGTTTTATGGTTTTGTTATGAAACTATGGTGTTCGCTTTTACTCCACTACATCCAAGGCAAACATCTGTCCTACCACACTACATTTCTGCATGGCATTACATTATACTGTGTGTGTGTGTGTGTGTGTGTGTATATATATATATATATATATATATATATATATATATATATATGAAGCAGAAATATCGCCACCTGCTGACTAATTTGTGCCATTGCGTGATTAGCACTCCGTTAAATCATGTAGCAAGTATTTGAAATCAGAAGCAGTTATTAGTGATATTGAAAACTGCATTCGTAAAGTGGTTTGCATAAGTATTGACAACCACCATATTGATTGTCTGGAAGCTGAGAGAGAGAGAGAGAGAGAGAGAGAGAGTAGCTATACTTGGAGTAGCTATACTTTCACTCAAGTACAGTACAGGATTTGTGTATTTTGCAAATGGCTTAAAAATCTAAATGACATTAAACAGCTCTAGAAAACCATTTTTACTAAAAAAAAAAAAAAAGTCACATAACCCTGAACATGGCGTAGAGTTAGCATTATTTTCAAATCAATTCTACTTTCTCAAACCAGCCTATTGTTGATTTTCCCCCTTTATACCGACACATCACGAGGGGTTTTATTTCATATAAATTGAATACACTGTCATTCATTTTCAGTTTTATTGCAAGATGCATTGATCTGTAACCCAGTGATGAGTGTTGAATTCTTCTACTCGGTTCCATCCTATCACGGCGTAGCACATTCACCGTAATGAAGCAGCAATGAAGAACAAGCTGTTGTTTTTAATAGTATCTGTTTTAGCGTCAAAGATAAACAGTAATACACCTGCATGAGCATTTACATGGTAACAGATACACAAATACACTGTAATACTACAATCAGAGTACAAACTGCTCAGATATATATTCCTTTATCAACACATCGCGTATGAATCAATCGCTCCTATCACACCAGCAACGACCGAGGCACTTCAGTAGTGCAGTCAGTCTGTTCAATGTAACATAAAGCCACTGGATAGTGAATATATTAAGGTTTACATAGAAAAATACATAGATTTGCTTTTACTATGCTTTCAAATAAACATGAAAGTAACTTCTGATATAATTATTGGTCCAGTTTTTCGGGCCAAGTGGCCTAAATGCTGACTTAAAAAATAGGAATTTTCTCCTTTTAAAAAAAATACCTCAAGGTGGTGAGCGAACATTCAGCCGTTGTGCTGCATTTAATACACATCTTGCATAGGCAGCAATAAGCTTAATTGAAATGAACTTCAAAATATTCATTATGTACACACACCGATCAGCCTCAGCATTAGCCAGTTCAAGCCCGTTGGGGATGTGGTGTGGTGTCTGGCAGCAGGATGTTGGCAGTGGATCGGACTTGTTGGTCCATTGTATCAATGGGTGCTTAATGGAGTTGAGATTTGGAGATTTGGAGGCCTTGCCAGCTGGGCCCTGAGCACGGCGAGCTGTGGTGCACTGGGTATTCTGGTGCCTTTCTATCATGGCAAGCGTTGACTTTTTTTAAGTTCGGCTGCATTGGCTTTTTTTGCGAGATCGGACTAGAAGAGTTGGCCATGATATCCCGTCTCCATGGTAATGTTATGGCTGATCGGTACATGAAATTTGTAACTGAAGCTGGTAAAAGGTGTATCAGATAACATTTGTGTTGAAAAAACGTGGACATGTGACCAAAGCACTTAGCTAGAAATAAAAAATCTATGATTAATACCCTCAGTTATCAGCAATGAAAAACAACAACAACAACAACAACAACAAAAATCAAAATCTTAGTTACCAGCTGCATAAAAATACAAAAAGGGGGGGGGGGGACCCTAAGAAAGAAAGAGAGAAAGAAAGAAAGGACAATCAGACCCCCTAGCTACCAGCTAAATGAAAAAAAAAGGTTTCCAGTCTTTGTAGCAATACTAGTGACTTTCCTGCGAGTGTCCCTTTTTAACATAAACACACAGTCCTTAATATATATATATATATATATATATATATATATATATATATATATATATATATATATATATAGAAGTTAAAACTATCTGGTCCTTTAAACTGTTCCAGCTTTGAATGGTTTTTTCCACCATTCAGTTATGGATGCTCAGTAGTAAAATTCCAATAAAAGCTAAAAATCAACAATAAATCCCCACATGTAAGGCAAAAGCAAAGGTTAAATGTAATCTCCATATAAAAAAAAAAAAAAAAAATTACTATTCTGTAAGGATAGAGAACAAAAACAAAACAATAAATACAGTTTGGTTAGATACCATTACATACATATACAATATACATGACACTCAACATACACTTATATATATATTTTAAGTTGAGTAGCAGCACAGTCTCAACCTACATACGTTTTTTTTCTCTCTCTATAATATGAGTCCTTCCTCATTAATAATAGCTCTCGAATCGCTCTTTGTGTTCATGTGACACAATGTGATGTCATCATTAGGGGACAGCAGGTCTGTTGGGGGGGGGGGGGTTCAAGCGTTCTTCTGCGATCCGATCATGACCTTGGAGACGAAGTTGACGATGGCGCTGGCGGGCTGCTCGGGGTCGTGCTCAGCAAACAGGTGGCACACGTTGTCCATGCCGCTGCCCGTCTTCCGGGCTACGAAACCGAAAATCCTGCACAGCGATCAACAGACCCAATCAATATACAGTGGTGTGAAAAAGTGATTTCTGTTTTTTTTTTTTTTTTTGTCTACATGACATCTTAGACGTTAAAGCAAAGAGTTTAAAGATGATCATAACCACAGTGTAAACCTAAATGACATTTCAGACTTACTTAGCTGACGGGTATCCATCCCGTCTCCACCTGCGAATCAACACAGTTCAGATCGTTAGCACACCTGTTTTAAAGCATTTAATTGTTTAGTTTATATATAAAGCCATAGAAGGCACTAAAATTGCCAAAGAAACATCCTTACACATTTTAAACACGATTATATATAAATATTACAGTTTGAAACACCCAATTCTTTTTCCTAAATATCATTGATGTTAGCAGGCTAGTCGGCTAGTTTGAAACTAGCTAGCTAACACTGTCACAGAATGAGACGAGTTGGATTTCAGTGTCTCAATTCAGAGTCTTAACTTGCATCATTTCGTCTCAGCATACTGTATATATACAAAAATATCATGTGACCATAACAATACATGACTATACTTATTTTAGCGAAATTAGCAAACACGTGTGAAGAAAGAGTTACTGCATTATTTATTGTCTAATCTCTTCTTACACATCAGATGTGAGGGCGTCAAAGCTTAATTAGTGAAATTGAAAATCTCAAAGTGGTTTGCCTATAAAGTTTCCCCACAACGACATCCAGACCCCCCCCCCCAACACCCCGCTCCCCCCCCCAAGACCATATTGGATGGATGGATGAATGAATAGATACAAATGGATGGAAGGATGTTTGGATTTATGGATAATGGAGGGGTTTGTGGGTGGATGGATGGATGGATGGATAAGTGAAGATGATTGGGGATGAAGAAACAATGGATGGCTGTATAGAAGAAACTAAATGATTGGATGCACAAATAATTGAAAATGGCACCGAGCTAATTTAATTTTCATTCAATTCCACTCACAAGAAATTTCATTACAAGTCCCGGTTTGACTTGAACATCCCTTGCATGTAAATTAAATTGTTAAAGCATAAGTATTTACTCCCTGTGAAACCCTTAATTTAGCTCGAGTGCAGCTATACAGCAATCCATGATTTCTTCATGCCCAATCATCTTTGCTCATCTGTCCATCCATCCATCCATAAACCCATCCATTATCCATAAATCCAAACATCCTCCCATCCATTTGTATCTATCCTTTCATCAGAACTCGCACAGTTAGTTGGTTGAAGTGTATCACATGATCTAAATATATGAATACACATGAATATTTCTGAATCAAAATTCATCATAAACACCAAGAAGGTATCCAAACATATCTGGTGAGCTACGTGTAAGGCTCAGCATGGTGCTCCCACCATCACGCTTCATGTTCAGGGTAAACACGTATCCAAACCACTATAAAGAAACCAACCCGTTTCAGAATGACAGCCTGAACTTTAGAAGAATTTGTTCATGCTTACTTCCTGTCCTGAGGGTCCAAAGAGCAGAAAATAACAGTGTTGACGGCGTAGTGTCTCCTGAAGAACAACCTGTCAGAAAGACACGAGTGTGATGTCAGACAGGAAAAGTGTTTATGGTGTTTAGACATGTGAAACAGACAGACTGGGACTCACTTCCTCTGGTTATCAGTCAGCGTGATGCCCTGTGAGGACACTTTGAAGTGCACTACGGTGGAGGAGTGAACAGGCTCAGAGCCCAACAGGTCCGTGGTGGCTTTCTGCACGGCGTGGTAGCCTGTCAAAGACTCCATCTCCACGGAGCCCAGGAACCACACGTTACACGCTGCTCAGGAGAGAAGAGAGAGAGAGAGAGAGAGAGAGAAGAATCATGCAGCAGTGTTACTCATGACATATACGAAAGAAATAATGAGTTCTTTTCCACTTGAAATAAAAAATCATGTCAAAGAAAAGGATTTAGTGTATGATTTTATTCATTCTCATTCTATTCTATTTTATTTATTATGATTCTATTTATTCTTTATTATAATTTCTGTTGAGCTTTAACCAGTTAGTATATTTAGTTTAATTTTACAATTGCAATAATTAATAAAAAAAAAAAAAACTTTATGAATCTGTCCATCCAATGGATAGTATTGGATTCCATTATGAAGGAATAAGATAGAAAAATCATTTTGCAATTTTACATTCAAAAATATTTTTCTGTCATGAAGGATGGATGGATGAATGGATAGAAGACAATGTATTTCTAGAGAGATGCATGCATGGATACATGGGTTTATAAATAATGATCTATGGATTCATGAATAAATAGATTGGATGGATTTATGGACTGACAAGTGAAGATGATTGGGGATGAAGGAATAATGGATAGCTGTATAGAAACTAAATGATTGGATGCATAAATAATTGAAAATTGGAGAGATGGATAAATTGATTATGGGACGGATGAATGATGGATGAATTGCTAATAAATTGTTTAATGGATGAATGACTAAAAGGTGGATGGTTAATGGATGGATAACTTGATCGATGGATAAATAACAGGATGGACTTTGGATGAATTAATAAATAAATGGATGGATGGATGGATGACTAATTAATTATTGTATAAACAAAAAAAGAGAACAATGTGATGGCTTTTAAGACATGGACAGATATACATGGAAATATTGGAGGCATAAATGATGGATGGATAAATAATTGGAGGGGTGGATAAATGGATGGACGGTTGACTAGATTGCTGGATGGATCAAAGGATAAGCAAAGTCATGGATGGCTGGCCAGATGAATGATGGACAGGAGGATGGATGGAATGATTTGATAGATAAATAATTAAAAATGGATGGATGGATGGTTAAGCAAAGGGATGAATGAATTAATGGATGAGTAAATGCTTCAATGTATGAATTGATAAGGATGTTTGGATGGGTGAATGATGGTCAGACAGATGGATGGATAGATAGATGTTGGAATGATTGGTGGATGGATGGATGGATGGATGGGTGCGTTGCTAATAATTAATTAATCAATTAATATAAATCTTGCTGCAACTGCTCACATTTGCAATACAATTAGAACCTCGTCTTATACTATATATCTTTTTTATGTGTTGAAATGAGGAAATGTTAAAAGAAAGAACATAGTGCGTCGTTTGAAATTAAAACTATAAATAATCCAGTATGGTGAGGGTTCGTGAGGTGCTTTCTCAGGAGAAATCCACTCACCTGCTCCCTGTTTCAGAAGCTCGGCTGCAGAGTTGGTGATGGACTGCGGTGCTGTTTCAACGGTGTCCTCTAGTGGATCTGAAGGGGGAGACAGGGCAACGCACTTCAACACACACTACTAATGCACTTAATTCATGCAAAGAATTATATGGTATACACTATTGAGTATGAGCTG
Organism: Clarias magur; assembly: GCA_013621035.1. Classification (NCBI taxonomy): domain Eukaryota; kingdom Metazoa; phylum Chordata; class Actinopteri; order Siluriformes; family Clariidae; genus Clarias; species Clarias magur. Next base: position 892,365 of record QNUK01000185.1, on the reverse strand, counting down.
CATGCTAATCACCACCTACATTCTTTAATCCAAGGGTTCTAAAGAAATCAAAGATGATGGGAAGGAGGCAGAATAAATGTGAATAAATGTCAGTCATTGTCTCATCATACCTCTGTCTGGGATGATGAGTTTACACGGCAGAGCCAGTGGTGTGATAGAGTGCTGACAAACCAGTGCAGTCAGACTCCCTGCAAAGCACACACACACACACGCACACACACACACTGGATATAAGATTGTTTTATTGTGGGATGGAGGGATAAATGGATGGATGGATGGATGGATGAATTGACAAGAAGAATGGATGATTGACAACTTGTTAAATAGATGGATGATATAATGGAGGAGTGGATGGATGCTTGTGTGACTGGGCGATATATAAACAAAGAACATGGTGAATAGGTGCATGGATAGATGGATGGATGGATAGATGGATGGATGGATGGATGGATGGATGGATGGATGGATGGATGGGTTGACAAATGGATGAACAAAAGATTTGATGGATAGATGGTGAGAAGGATGGCTGGTGGGATGTAGAAGGATGGCTGAATAGAGGGAAGAAAAGTTTACCAAAGTAGGGCTCATTGGGACAGCCCTTCAGCCGAACTCCTTTTGGTGTGCACTCGATCAAGAAATGACGGACAAGCTCATTGGACAAGTCTCCACCTGGACAATAGAGAGAGAAAGAATAAGTTTTTCAAACAATAATGAATTAAAAGGAGACAATATTCAAGTTCACATTTCAGATCACCCCCCCCCCCACAGCAACACACACACACACACACACACAGGTGGGCCTGCAGAAAGAGGTGGGGTTCCTCCACAGGGCCTCAGGAGGCAGAATTCCTAGACAGGTGGAGAGGACCGAGCACAAAGACCTCAGCGTTGTGTTTCACGTTCCTAGGAGCTTTTCACAAAAGCTAGACTTAAGCAGCAGGACACATTATTTCATCATGTTCTCATAAACGTAGTGTGTGTGTGTGTGTGTGTGTGTGTGTGTGTGTGTATGTGTGTGTGTGTACCTATACAATGCTGAAAGGACCTATGGATCAAGGTTGAGAACGTGTATTTGACTTTTCAATCAGTCGTATTATTTTATTTTCAATTGCTTGCTTGTAGTAAAGTGATGTATTGTTTGCTAGGACTTTTATCGTCTTTGTTTGTTTATTTGTTTCTGTTTGTCCTAACATGAAAGAGAAATCAAAACGTACACTTTGAAACATTTTGTTTTTGAAATGTGTGAGTGTAAGAAAGGCAATTTTCACTCTTCTTTCTTAATTTTCAACCATTTGTTTTGGATCTTGAACTGTTATTTAATTAGTACTTTGTTTATTTGTTTGTTTGTATTGACAAGAAAATTAATTCTATTAAAAAAAGGAATATAAATGTGTGAATGTAACACAAATGTACATTTGTTTCTACATCATTTTTTTTTTTGCTGAATAGTTTTTCTCAATCATCAACCAGTTTGTTTATTTATTTATTTATTTATTTATTTAATTTTGATTCAACTATTTAGTTTTTATTTTCATCTTATTTTTCCTCCGCTCTGGCCATATGCTTCTGTCTGCATGTCGGGAAATTCGTCTATTAACAAATCAGACATTTTTAACTGGAACTTTTGGAATTTTTCCCTTCCGAGCTTGCTAATAACGATTTATTAGACAAACACCATCATAATGGCAAAACGTTATAAAACGAGCACGGCATTCTGTCCTGGAGGTAAACCGTATCTGCTCTTTTTTTCCATCACAAATCAGATAAGAACACGTCCTTATTTAAAAAGCCCTGAGCGACGAAACCAAACCAGCGGACGCATCGATGGAAAGCAAGACCTATCGGTTTTCCATACTGAGTCACAGACGAGTTGAATTCAATGCCCATGATAACAAAAGCACTCTTTCATGTCAGCAGGAGGAGAAAGCCAAGGCCACTAGAGCAGCGCTGAATGGAAAATGCTCTGGAACAAAATCACACACACACACACACACACACACACCCCAAGGTATCCCGTCCACCCGCCTGCTTTTCCCCACCCGCCTCACCTTTCTTACTCTGCTGCACCGCGGAGGCAGGGGGCGTGGCCACCTTCATAGCCAATCCGTAGGCGCCTTTAAACGAGTGGCTGTCGCGGACAATGAAGGAGCCGGGCTCTTTATCCTTTAGCACTGCGATGGCTGCGTGGAGAGAGATGTGTTACTCGTTATTAGTAATATTTATTATATTTATACAACACTGTACAAAGGTACGTTTACCCAGACATCACTCGCAGTTTGTGGATATTAATAAGTAAAATGTTTTGCTCTTACCTTGTTCCCTTGAGATGTCTGGTTTGTACCAGTATTTCGAAGTGTCCTGGACGAACTTTGCCGTCGCCTGCTTGTTCATCAGAACATCTACAGCAAAGAGACAAGAGAAGAGAATGGAGAAAGACTGGTCAGAAATTGAAAAAAAAAAAAAAAAAAAAACTGAGAACTGGTGCATTATGGGACAGCGTGTGTAGTTTACCTGGTAGAGGGCTGACGCTGTTGCTCCTGGCCTGCAGCTCTGGCAGCGAGTTCGGGAACGGAATAGAGAGCGAACTCCCGCTGTTAGGACTGGAGAACCCGCTAGGTGCCGGAGACACAGACCCTAAAGAACGCTCGCAGTCCAGGGCACGCGTCTTCTCAGGAAGCGGAGGCTGCTGGGGCTCGTAGCTCAGACCGTCAGGCTCCTCGTCGAAGCTGAGCGCCGGGCTGCGGTTCAGTGCGTAATGCACGACACGGGTCACCTGGTTGCCCCGGGGCGAGCTGTGGGCGTTGGGGGCGGGGTGAGGGTGTGGGTGAAGATGCTGAGATGGAGAGGAGTTTTGGTTGTAACCCATGGCGACAGAGTGTTGGGTGTTGATGGCGGTTTGGCGACTGAGCAGCGCCCCTTCTGGACAGGAGGACTGAACTGAGCTAGAGGGAACAAGAACGAGTGTTGAACATAACAGTGCGTGTTGGGGCTGCTGGTTCACAATGATCCGCCATATTCCGAGGATCAGGTCAAGTATAGAATCCCAGGTCTATGAGAGAACCACTGCCTTATTATTACAGTGGCCCGTGAAGTGCAAAAAAAAAAAAAAAAAAATATATATATATATATATCATATATATATATATATTTTTTTTTTTTTTTTTTTTTTTTGCACAAAAACAAAATAACATTCAAAGACAAAATAACAAATTCAAAAACAAATTAACAAATCCGAAAACAAAATAACAAAACCCAAAACTAATTGTTAATTTGGTTTTGAATTTGTTGTTTTAGGTTTTGTTCATTTGTATTGCACTTCCTTTGCGAATTAAATTCTTACCGCTGATTGGACGAGACACCTGTCACTCAAGATATACAGGAAGTAGGAAATTGTGTCTCTGACTTTGTTTCTTGTGTGTTCTGCTTCATTTTAAAACAATTATTTCGGTGTGCAAAACTAAGAAAATAATAAAATCTTTCATTAGAAAGCAAGGAAATGGAATTTATTCAACGTTACTGTGAGGACGGACATTCGTATGCCGTGATTTTGGACATGCTGATGACGTATCACGGTATAAAGATTAGTTTGCGAACTGCTGTGTCTCTTTTAAAAGAAAAAAGAAATTCACAAAAACAGCAAAAATTTGGCAGAACGCCATATTTGAAACCGCAATAAGGACAGGACATGTTTGCACGTTCATACACACACGAATCTACCGCCGCTACAGTACTTCCTGTATATCTTGAGTGACAGATGTCTCGTCCAATCCGCGGTAAGAATTTCATTCGCAAACTATACCTACCTTTTCCGGTTCGTTTCTGGACGGCCGAGAGCCGCAAACCAGATTAACAAAACCGAAAACTAAATAACAAAACGCAAAACAAAATAACAAATTAGTTTTGGGTTTTGTTATTTTGTTTTTGAATGTTTTATTTTGTTTTGGGTTTTGTTATTTTGTTTTGGGTTTTGTTATTTCGTTTTTGAATTTGTTACTTTGATTTGGGTTTTGTTATTTTGTTTTTGAATGTTTTATTTTGTTTTGGGTTTAGTTATTTTGTTTTTGAATTTGTTACTTTGATTTGGGTTTTGTTATTTTGTTTTTGAAAGGTTTATTTTGTTTTGGGTTTTGTTATTTTGTTTTGGGTTTTGTTATTTTGTTTTTGAATTTGTTACTTTGATTTGGGTTTTGTTATTTTGTTTTTGAAAGGTTTATTTTGTTTTGGGTTTTGTTATTTTGTTTTGGGTTTTGTTATTTTGTTTTGGGTTTTGTTATTTTGTTTTTGAATTTGTTACTTTGATTTGGGTTTTGTTATTTTGTTTTTGAATGTTTTATTTTGTTTTGGGTTTTGTTATTTTGTTTTTGAATTTGTTACTTTGATTTGGGTTTTGTTATTTTGTTTTTGAATTTGTTACTTTGATTTGGGTTTTGTTATTTCGTTTTTGAATGTTTTATTTTGTTTTGGGTTTTGTTATTGTGGTTTTTAATTTGTTATTTTGTTTTCATTTTGTTAACTTGTTTTGCACTTCTCGGCCACCGTACCTTATGCTTGATTGATTCAGATCATACCAGTTCCATATACAATTCCATACTTGGCTTATAGCTTGCAAACTCTCCATCTTACCTGTCTGTCAGGGTTATCGTTCCTCCACTGGATGGGGTGTGTGTGAAGGCTCGGTGTGACATGTTCACCCTGCTCTCGTCGTGCCCAATAATATCTGAAAAAGCTCTCGTATCTGAAATCAAGACACAATTGTAAGAATACTGGTTCACGTGCAAATTGTTCGTTCAGTCACAACCACTAAAAGGACTAATTAGTTTAAACGCTCGCGTGACTTCAAAGCTAAAAAGCATTTGCTGCAGCAACAGAGCACCGTGGCAACAGAACTCAAGGTCACTGTCATGTTTGGAGAAAAAAAATACTCTAACTGAAAGACTCTGTCAGAGGAGTGTGAACGTTCAGAACCGCTGAAGGTCATTTGCCGAGGGAGTGAGAGCCATTAAAACGTGATAAAAAAAAAATCTAACAGAAATAAAGAAACAGATGAAGAGCAACAAAGGATAGACGTTCCCATGCTTACAGTAGTTAACCTCTTCATTAATTAATGTTCAAGACGTCAAACTAAACCTAGGAACTTAACAAAGAACATGCTATCATTTAGTTTGTGCGGATTGGATAGTTCCTACTGGGACAGTATGGATAATACAGTACTGTGACCCCCATTTCTGCATTTTAAATGTAATTACAGTATTATGAAATATGAAATTAAGGAAATGGGAACAGATTATTAGTGTAACAGGATGAAAAGTGTCTAAAGATACAATTTAAAAATGCATTGTTTATGTAAGAACCTCAGCAGCAGCAACCTCGTTTCCCGTCTCGTCTGTTCCAACCTGATCATCTGTCATTATGGGCACCTTTTTCTACCCCAGCTTTTTTTGGGATAGGGGCAGGGGTAGGTCAGTGGTTAAGGCATTGGCCTACAGTTCGGTGGGTCCCAGGTTCAAACCCCTTGCTGCTTAAACAAGGCCCATAACCCTCAGATGCGTAGCGAGATTAAAACTGTAGCGTCTGCCAAATGCTGTAATTGACAATGAGAGCCAAAAGGAAGCCTGGAGAACTATTCCTCAATACTACATAAAAATAAAAAAAATACAAGAAAGACTTTTTGGCTCAAGACTTTTGCACACTTCTGTACATGTACTGTAAAATTATTTAGACTAAGTTGGAGGTTTGTTCTTTTTCCGGTCCATTCATTCATTAAACTGGGTCCAACAACCCTAACAGTGTACAAGTCATTACCCGTAAAACATTTTCCTGGGCCTCTTCAAAAAGGGCATCTGGAGAGCGTCATCTCTTAAAGAGCGTTAAGTACTTTTGGAACTACGCTAATCTTTATTGCCCCTCGGGGAATCAGCTCTCCAAATGGCAGGGGCGGATACTTCGGCTTTAGAACCCAATCAAAGCGCAAAGCTAACAGAGAGCCGCCTTTCACTTCTTCTAAGCCGGCTTTTCCTCTATTGTTCAGCAGGCTGCTTCCTACCATCTTGGCCTTTTGTCAGAGGTCAGGAAGCACATATGTGTGCACAAAAGGCTTGACATTTCAATAAAGCCACCTCTCCACAGTGTGTGCGTCTCTCGCTAAGCTGTGAGCTTGCCTTCAACTTTGGACTAACATTTCTGAGTTTTGTTCAACTTCATGATGAAACACGAACTATATATTGGATTAAAATTGGCCATAATCCAAGCAGCATTCCTGAAGCTCCCACAAGTGCACAAACACGCGCGCATGTCTGCCGGGTCAAGACTTGTACAGGGTGTTTAGTCTGAGACTGCTTAACCGCAATTGTCCCTGATCGTATCTTATATCCTGAGAAAAACTGAAAGTAAATAAATAAAAGCGCGTCTAGTTACTCATCTAGTTCTCCAAAATAACGTCCATCAATCAGATTTGAAAGAATCTGCTTTACCGTGCTCCGTTCTGAAGGCTCCGTACATCGGCATCCCGGGAGACGGCGTCTGGGCGAAGTGACTGAACTCCACTGTCTTCACTGCGGACAAGGGGTTAAAGGAGAGTGTGTCTGGTCAGGAACCGGATAAAAACCACTGCAGCCCTTCAGAGGGACAGTCGTGGTCGGACATGTTGGAGAGAGCTGGTTGACCTCACGTCATAGTTTGGGGATTTCAGACAGACGTTACTCACTTTCTTCGCGTTGTTTAGACTTTCTGATGGTCACACAAGGCCGCAAGATCCTGGGACGGACTATTCAGATTATGAATCTATTATTTAATCCGTAAGAGAAGCGAGATCTCCGGTGTAAATGCTAAATCTCTGTTTTGGTTGACCGGAAAGCTAATTCAGCGCCAAAGTCTCAAATGACTTCAGACTTATCAACTATGGATAGGGGAAAACATGCAGGTTATCAATTTCCACAAAGATCGAATAGATTCTAAAAGAACCTGGAACGAAAATTTGGGATCAAGGACAAGCCCTGAGCTCGTATACATACTTAAACACTTATACAGTATGTGCATGTGACGGTCAGTGCCTGGAAATAGCTTCATCATTGTTCTTTGTCAATGCCATGGAACAAATCTAGAGTTTCAGTAGTAAAGACAACGACAGATGGATATGAAAGCAGAAAGCGGCCTACTGAAGATAACCCAGTACATCTTTCTATACTTCAGATGCATTCAGACCAGACTGGAACTAAAATGGACATAACAGTGGGTGTTAATCACCAGTCATGTCGTGCTCAGCATGTGACTCTGCTCATGTGGTGGAACGTCTGATCCTAGAATCCTGACAAATAACAATGAATGTTGGGTTTTCTGTCAACATCTACATCAAATTTCAAACAACTCGCTCACTCATCGTCTATACCGCTTTATCCTGTATTCAGGGTCACGGGGGGCCTGGAGCCTATCCCAGGAGACTTAGAGCACGAGGCGGTGTACACCCTGGACGGGGTGCCAATCCATTACGTGACACACACACACACGCAATTTGGCACTCTCAGTTAGCCTAATCTGCATGTCTTTGGACTGTCGGAGGAAACCGGGGTTCCTGGAGGAAAACCACCAAGCATGGGGAGAACCTGCAAACTGCATGGAATCGAACCTGGACCCTGGTGGTACAGTACAAGACGACGGTGCTAACCACTACACCAAAGCTCAAATCAACGTTGTTTAAATTATCTTCCATAATGGTCAACTATTTATCTTTAAAAAAAAATTTAAAAAAATAATAATAATAATAAAAAAAAAGGTTATGATGATAAATTCGAGCGTTCCTGATATCTAAGCAACCCAACAATTACACTTCTGTTATAGCGTTCACAACCCCTTAGGGTTCCTCCAGAAACATATGAATCACATATTATAAAATGCTGAATGCCGAAACACATACTGTAGGATTGGCCGGTGACGAGCACCACAACCGTTCCAGACACAAGTTTAAACAAGTGTGTTGTGTCATATATTTGGCCCACAAGCCCAAGCCTTCAGATCAGATTAGTTTGTTGGTGTCTCATTACCTAGTGCGAGATCTTTATGAGTCCTGAAGCACATGGCATGTAGGAGATGAGTCTGGCGTTTGGAATGCGTAAATAATTTGGTGTTTAGTACTAGGAAACATGGTTACAGTAATTAGTTGGGGTTGCGTAATAGCACCACATCAGGACACCCAATTACTACAGCGACCATAGCAACCACAAACTCATTATCGGATTGATATCCGGTCTCACGGTAGTGATGCATGTCTTATATATATATATATATATATATATGTGTGTGTGTGTGTGTGTGTGTGTGTGTGTGTGTATGGGTATGTACAGTAGGTGTCTCACCATAAGGCGTGGGTGGTGAGATGGGGAAAGCCGGTGTTGGAGGAACCATGTCACTTCCTGCGTCCAGCCCAGCATTCGTACCTCGGTACTCCATGCTGTCTGCTCTGTACAGAGGAGTTCGCTGAAATACAAATCGTTTTCATTCATATGAGGTTGTTTTCATGGATGTGTAAATCACAACTCTGCTCCAAACATCTGTACAGGTGTAATTCGTCGGAGATTTTCATGTTACTATTTTAATGTTTGATGCCCAAACTTTGTTGATTATTGTTGTGTGTGTGTGTGTGTGTGTGTGTGTGTGTTACCTGTGGTGGAGATACATTGCGTGCATAGGTCAGTCGGTCCCTGAACTCCGGGTCCATCTCCCACGGCGGTCGCACACACCCCGTCGAGTGTTCGGCCACCTCGCTGCCCTGGCGACTCAGAGAGCGCAGACTCTCTCCGGCAGCTGGGACGGCTGATCAGACACATTCAAAAACACACACACACACACGCACACTCCGGATTACTACTGCCAGGATTTCTAGAAATGAAACTGTATGTTGTTAATGCTTTATTGCTTTTATAGAAGTACAGTACATTTTTATCTTTAATCAGTTAGTTTCATCACAACCATAAGAATTTATTTAAGTTTAAAAAAAAAAAAAAAAGAAAGTGCATGCAGGGTGTGGAAACAAAAAGCAGATGAAGAGTTTATGCTAAAGAGTTAAAGTATTCATAGGTTACAACCAAGGAAGAACAACGTGAAATACCATGCAAACATGCAAAGCTTTTCATTTCATTTCTGACTTACTAAGGAATATACAAACTCTCCTCCTTTGTTTGTTTGTTTGTTTGTTTGTTTGTTTGTTTTAAAGAATTCCCCGTAATCCGGAGCTGTACCTCTGGAGCGTGAGCAAACTGCCATGTGTTTGTGCGTCTGCTCGGAGTGTGAAGTGTCATTTAGCACAGAAGTGTTAATCGCCACTGTTCACACAGCACTCGAGCTATTCCTGTCTGTGGAATGCTAATATGGAGGAGAGGGCATGTGGAGCACCGAGTCGAACCGGCCGCTCACACACTAACTCTCTCACACTACCAACATTATCCAGCTCAAATCTTTATTTATTTATTTATTTATTTATTTTTTAGGAAAAGAACATTCAAAAGAAAGGAATTGTATCACATAATAATAATAATAATAATAATAATAATAATAATAATAAAATTATAGTCAAGGAAATAATTCTCTACTTGATTCTATATAATTGATTCTCAATTCAAATAACATTATTATTATTATTATTATTATTATTATTATTATTATTATTATTATTATTATTATAAAAATCCTAATCCTCTAGCATAAAAAAAAATTGTACATATAAAGAGATTTTTTATTGGAGTTGTGCTTGATCTTTTGCTTGATTTTAGGGTTCTATGATTCCTTTTATATTTTCACAACATCATATTTGATCCTATGTTGTTTAAAAGCTTCTAATTTTAGTTTTGTATTGTTTTTCCTTGATTTGAATGTGCCTCCATTAAGTCATTTTAAAGCTTAATAGTTTCTTAAATCTCTCTCTCTCCTTTACAAACATCTAAAAAATAGATATTAAAATATTGTAATTTTATAGAGATTTTTATAGAGATTCCATCTCTATATTATTTATAATAATAATAAACAACAACAACAACAATAATAATAATAATATTATTATTATTATTATTATTATTATTATTATTATTATTATTATTATTATATTCCCATATTGTATGCATTTATTGTCTATGAATAGACAATAAATGCATACAATAACAGCTAGACGGAGCCCATATGTTAAATAAACATTTATTGTCTATGAATAGAATTTCTATACTACTACTAATAATAATGTAAGGTTAATGAAATCATTCTCTATGTGTTTAGACTCTGATGCGAATTGAGGTTTGTGTAAATAATTTAAGTTGAATTACTTCTGAATTGATCACTTGAGTGAATGACATGAATCACTGATGATGACAAATTCAAAAAGCTTAAAAACTCCACGCAACTTGTAACTGAGATGCGTCTTGTCGCGGGTTTCCGGTCTGTTGTTTTGTTTTGTTTTTAACGGCATCTGCACACATGTTCTTTTGTGTCTCGGGGCAGCCGGCTGTCAGTCAGGAGCGGAGAATGCATCGCCTCGGGCTACTCCTGCTCCTTTCCTGGAAATTCCAGTTTCATGCAGCCACCTCGCTGCCGATCCAGTCACTGAGGCCATGCACCCGCTTATGTGTGTGAATCAGCACTTTCATGCCTCAAGACACGAGTCATACGGGGGCGCTGCAGCCTAGAGCCGATCCTCATCTCATCAGATGTCCTGTACAGTGAAATTCATCTGATCCCCTTGCTGACGTCTATACACTGATCTTATCGAGACTGAAGTGCTCCAGTTCTGCGTCTGATCTTTAGTCTACAGTATAAACCGACCCTGCGGGCAGGAAACGCTCCCATCCTAACCATGTGTCTACTACACTATAAATCAATAGCCAAGTCCATCCTCTCTTCAATACCGACGTCAAGTCTAAAGGTCTAAAAGGATCAGTTCCTTAAAAAGGTTTATCGAACAGCTAGACGGAGCCCATATGTTAAACGTTCCCTTTAGGGTTTAGGGTTCGCAAATGCAGCGAATGCTCAAGTTAACAATCATAGGACGTTCAATCTGGCAAGGCTGTTATTAGAAACAGATTTTTATTTTTATTTTTTCAATGTGGTGAGAAAAATTCTATGGGAAAAAACATAAAACAACAGTTATTTGGTAATTGTTAAATATGTAGGGTTATATTACGCCACAGAAATGTATGAGTTGCTTTGTGACTTTTAGTTTACAGAGTAAATGGAAATAACTATTCGCCTGCCCCCTTTATTTTATTTTTAGAGTAATAGCTATAACTGAGATCATCAGAGTCAGCAAAATGTTTTGTGATGTAATTTCTTTCTTTGTTCTTCTTTTTTTCTTTTTTTTTTACATTTTAATTTATTGTTTTTTTCTTTATATATCTTTCAGCATAACCATTAACCATACCGAAACTATAGTTTCTTCTAACATAACGGGTTTTTTTTTTTTTTTTTTTTTGCTTTTAGAATAGAGGATGATTACTGAAAGTAAGATTTTGTGTCTTTTTGTCCGTTTGTTTTCTTTGCCTCGCAATCTGATCAGAAACGTACTGCAGTTATTATAAGTCTTTTCTCTCATTTCTTTTGGGTTTTGTCTGAATGTTCATGCATTTCCAGAAAGAATACTGAAACTATAACATTTTTGACTTTATTGTCTTTTAATCTTTTCTGCCTTTATAATACAATGTTCGCTCTCCTTTTTTTTTTTTTTTTTTTTTGTAAATGTATGGCATGAACAGAAACATTATGTAAACCATAATTCTTTTGTTTATTTTTTCTGATTTGTTTTGTCTTTATGTAACAGCAGGAGAGTACTGAAACTATATTGTTTTGTCTAGCTTCTTTTTTTATTTTATTTGTTTTGTCTTCAGTTTACATCGTAACCAGAGAAAGTACTGGAATATGATTTTTTTTTTCTTCGCTTTTCTACTCTATAGCCAGAAAATGTGCTAAAATTATCTTCTTCTTCTTCTTATTATTATTATTATTATGCACAAAGAGCACTGAAAGCATAATCGTCCACCTGTGTAACTACTTCTGCTGTCTAGGTGTGAACAATCTAATTAAAGCGTTTATAGTCTCTAATAGTCCATGAACATTTCTCGCATTCCAGAGCAGAATCTTGCTTGTGCTGTGTCTGTCTGTGTGTGTGTGTCTGAGTCTACAGGGGACTCCGACAATACCACTGTACTCGAGCAGCTGGATAAACAGGCAGCATTCGAGACTAGCATTTTGTAAACATTGCAAGATAGTGCTAGCTGAGAATCAATCAACTAGCATAGTGTGCTAATACAAAAGTCCTGCTTTGATCGATATCACAGAATCCTTTGTCTCCATGTCTCGCTTGTACAGTAGTACTGGCTTTTCACTTCAAATCAATTCCTAGGACATCTTCTCAGCCCTTTTGTCAAATCCCTCTTTTACACCCTCGAGGGCACAAATGTGACCTTTTGCTCTAAATTCAATCCAAGCTACAAAGTTCCTGGATTATGCTTCTAAAGTTTCCGTGCCTTTTAAAGGAAACCACCCAGTGCTTCTTTACTACCAGTACTAAATACCTGACATATGGCTTTGCATCTGTCATAAAATCACACAACGCAAAGGTTAAAAAACCTTTTTTTTTTAAAGGTTATGTTCTACAATCAGTTCTACAGCCCATGACAGGTTAAAGATTGTCCTCAATAGGAGCTGATAAAAGGGAACATGCTTTAGATCTCAAAGAAGCAGATACCAGAGTAAAGGCAAGTCCCAACAGCTAAACCTCGTCACATAGCTAAGATTCTGCCAGGAGCTCTGATTTCCTATTTGTGTAAAAAAAAAAAAAATTGTAAAAAACTGCTTGGAATTCATTTAACCATGTTGTTTGTCAGGCGCAATAGCGTCAAGCATGAAAAGTCACAAAATGGTCCCTGCATGCATCAATAGATGGCATTTGTTTCACTTTTTGGCAAGACTTTTCCGCAGCAAATAGGTGATCCTTTATCGTATGTTGTTGACAGACCCAGTAAAGTGTGCAGTATTTACATCGAAAATGTGAAAAAAAAAAGTCCTTGTACAATTTTTTTTAAACTTTCTGTAAAAGCTGGATCATATTAAATTGAATATAACGTTAATTCAAGGCTTTGGTGTGGATGCAAGCTTGGCACCATGATTACTGGGACCACGATTATTACCAAGAGCTATTGGAATTCTGAGTAATTTCTTAGGACTGATGTGAAAACAGAAGATAGATAATATCACCGCAATATCTTCTTTCCTTTCTTCCTCCCAAATTGCTCACCTTCCAAAGGTTCCCACCCAGATATAGGGACATTTCATACAAAATCATTCACTAATACCATCTGAATCTCTACCTGTGATGCCCCTGAGTATATTTTGGAGTCTCACGTTCATCTACTGTAGTTGATTGCCTCAAAATGTTCAAAAAACAACCACCAGAAACGTTAACCAGATGTTGTCAAGCTGGATTTTTGAAGCACCACCACCACCACCACCACCAAACCCATCACCAGAAAAAGTACAGAAACGTTTGGCAGATGTTGTCAGGTTGGATTTAGATTTTTAGGTTGTAAGACCACCACCAAATCCGCCACCAGAAAGAGTAAAGGAATGTTTACCAGATGAAATTACTTTGGATTTTAATTTGTAACACCACCACCAAATCCATCACCAGTAAGGGTAGAAAAATTATCAGCAGTCACAGCTTCATTGACTTGTGATTCCTAAGTTGTCATCCCACTACAAAAACCCACCACCAGGGAAGATTTGTGCGACCAATCAGCAAACTGTATTTTGACTCAGGTTAGGTTGGGTTAAAAAATACATAAAAAATTAATGAATTACTCAAATTCACAATTCAGTGACTGAATCCAAACCTAGAAGCCAAAAAGCCAGAAGTCTTACTTCTTTTAAATCTTTGCTCTGTCTTACCTGTCTGTTGATTCCGGTTGCTCTCATTGAGTCTGAGTGTCAAGCCCTTGCTGTTACACGTAGTATTGGTCATATTTGCCGACCCTTCATTTCTTTTAACCGAATTGGTCCGTGTTGGAATGGGCACGAATGTAGGGTCCAAGTCCAGAATCAACTGGTTAAGCTGGTCGATGGAGTTGTCAATGTCCATTGTGAGGGAATTGAACTCCTCGTCATGTTTTTTCTCACTCTCCTGACTTGGAGAAACCTTTGGGTTAAGCGCGGCATGGTTTTGATTACTGATGGGCACTTTGGGTGAAATCTCTGGCTTGTCTCCATGGAAGTTCTCCTCCGCTCCACTTTCCTCAGACAGGTAGGAGTAGTGCGGGGCTGCTACCATTTGCTGCTGGCGGACCCAAGTCTGAGTGGAGTAGTTGCCTTGCCGGAACTGTTGCCCCCTAGAAGCTGTGGTGGAAGAGGTGGTGACAGGGACAGGGACAGTCCTCTTGGCAAAGCAGTTTCTCCGAGTCTCAGCATATGCTCGCTCATATTCCTCCATGGCTGCGGGGCCATGATGTGGGACATCCTCAATCACACCGGGGCTGCAGAAGCCATCAGAGAGCAGAGAGTTTTGGCTGCTCTTGTGGTACGATGAAGAGAGAGTCCCCAGACTGTCCACACTGCGCAGGTCATGGCCCGACATCAGAACCTCGTCATCAAGGATGTCCGTTTCTCTATCTTTTGGCCGGGAGTTGCCATTGATATGCACCTGCACCGGGTGATGGAGGACTCCCTGAGAGGCTGAGGTCAGCTCCATTGCGTCATCTGTCTGAGGCTCATCAATCCCGAATCCACTCAGCAGGCGAGTCAGGTCTGCCTTCTCCTGGTCACTGGGACCACCGGACTTTCCACTAGACGCGGGGCAGCGCTCCGTCCAAAGGGAAGTACTCGAGAGACCGGAGTCGCTGCTGGCTGAAAGAGCGTGGTCACTATGCTCGGGGCTGGAGGTGACGGATGTGGTGCGGTTGCATCTGCTAAGAATGACTGTGCTGCTCTGGATCCGCTTAGGCGAGAATTTGTCCAGGGTTCCGATCGGGGACTGCAGCAGAGGAACTGGGGGAGAGAAGAGATGGAGCGCTTCAAGAGGTCAGCTGGGTTAAGCACACGTAGAGACAGACAAATAGAGGAAACATTCTGGCCACACCACAATGCAAAGTGTCAGTCATCCATACACACTGCAGGGCTGACAACAAACGTAACAGTCTCATGGACAAATAAAAATCCACTACTGATGATACACAGATTATCAGACAGAAACGTTAAATAGATTGTAATGCTGGTGATATAAACTAAGTTGAAATCAGTTGTAGTTTTGTTTGGTTGATTTCTTTGTTTGGTCCAATTCAAACTTTTACAAACAAGACAACAAAAGATGACAAAGAAGGCAACCATACATGGACAATTACATTTCCTCAGTTGGAATTTTACAGTTTAGGGTTTTTTTTTTTTTTTTTTGCTTATAACATCACATACTGTACGTCCAGGCAAACCTTAAAATGAATTGTTAAGTCCATGACCTGTACCTTTGTACTGTATTATGTACCGTTTTTACATTTATATACCCTTATGGTTGGGACAAAAGTATGAGCTGAAAATAAGTCAACGTTAGATACACAGCTACCCTGATTTTCTATTACTTTGCTATGTGTTGCTTCACTTAATCTAACAGACCACTTTATCTAGACAAGAAATCTTTAAACATATGCATACAAGACATTTAAACATATAGTTTAAAATCTCCCTTCACTCCCTGACAGCTCTTAGTCTTCAGGAGTTTGTACAGTAGTTAGTTACTCTAAGACCAGGACTCGCCCAAGCATTTCGCTCAATCATGTGATTCGCCCGCCTACTCCTCCGGCCTTCTGACTTATTAAAGCATAGGAAAACCCCATCAAGGTCAAGAGACATGGGTGAGACACACAGAATATCCTACTGACACACACACACTAACAGATAAGGGAAGGTGTGAAGAGCTCCAAATACCAGACCTGCATGATGAAGGCTGCCTGTTCACACACATCCTTACACACACACACACACACACACACACACACACTCAGGAATACATACATGCACGAGTCCAGGGTTGTCCAAAGCAGTCAAAAATACTCCTCCAGTGCTGTTACATTCCTGCAGCACGTCTTCTTCCTTCTGCTTCTTACCCCTGTTCTCTCTCTCTCTCTCTCTCTCACCTACCCCCTCCCACATTCCACACTCTCACCACCCCATACAGGGGGGAAAGAGCCCAGGTTTCGTCCCTCCTCCTACCTTCAGGCCAGCCTGAGAGACTCACGTAACTCTCTTCCTCCACTTTCTCAGCACTTAAACAGAGTTACACTAAGCACACAGTGCGCACTCATTACTCCAGCCTCGTTCAACACGAAGGTAAGTGTGTGTGTGTGTGTGTGTGTGTGTGTGTGTGTGTGTGTGTGGGTGGGCTGCTTGTGCTTAGACTACAGACAAGAATGAAGGGCATAGTGAGGTTGCCAAATAATGAGGAAGAAGGTAAACACAGGGGTGGGGCTTGGGAGAAAGGGGCGGGAACTGAAGAATATCAATTTGATTGGAAATAGGTAAAAGGAGAGAAGGGAAGAGAAGTGTCTGTGTGGAAAGAGAGAGGAAGAAATGATGGACAAAGAGGAGAAAGAACGTAAGAAAGAAAGGAAGGATGAAAGAAATAAAAAAAGAAAGAAAGAAGGGAAGGAAGGAAAGAAGGATGGAAGGGGAGAGGGACAACAACGAAAAGCAGAAAAAAGAAAGAAATGAAGGAAAGAAGGAAGGATGGACAGCAAATAAAAAGTAAAATGAAAGAAAGAAGGGACAGCAAAGAAACGAAGAAAGTAAGGAGGGAGGGATAGAGAGACATCAAAGAAAAGGGGAAAAAAAAGAAAAGTAAAAAAAGGAAGGAAGGAAGGACAGCAAAGAAAAAGAAAGAAAGAAGGAAGGAAGGAGTGACAAAAGAAAAAAAGAAAGAAAAATTATTTCTTTCTGTCACTTTTCTTTTTTTAATGCACTCCATCTGTGCTGTGAGTAAGAAAGAAAGAAAGAAAGAAAGAAAGAAAGAAAGAAAGAAAGAAAGAAAGAAAGAAGGGAGGACAGAAAAAGAAAAAAGAAAGAAAGAAATGATAATATTTTTTATCAAAAGAAGTACAGTATACACTCGTTTGTGCAAGAATAAAGACACATTAATAACTCAAGCAGTTGGATGTGAGAAGAGAAGAGAAGAGAAGAGAAGAGAAGAGAAGAGAAGAGAAGAGAAGAGAAGAGTGAGAGATCGATTCCCTCCGTCTGGAGAAGAAAAGACACAAACATTCCTTTGTGCAGCTAAACACCTGACAGAAGCTTTTTAATCAGAGCCGCCGTGCCTTCTACTTCAGCTGCTTTTATATGAAACTCAAGCTGTGCTCCCAAATTACACGCCTGCTGCTGTCAACACACACACACACACACACACACACACACACACACACACACACACACACATACAGTTGTACCAGATGTGCACTGGGCCACAATTACTGTCTTTCAGAGACATTGTCTCAGAGAAAACATAGAGGTGATGGTTTCCTCCATGTGTGTGTGTGTGTGTGTGTGTGTGTGTGTGTGTGTGTGTGTGTGTGTGTGTGTGTGTGTGTTTATGCTGCACTCTAGATGTTGTAATGCCAACCTTCCAATAGGAAGAGCCAAAGAAGAAACCTGTCAAGTCTTCTTTAAAAAATCTTCTCTGGACGTTTGGAATTTGGAGGATTTTTTTCTTTCTAATTTCTGTCCATCCATTTATCCATCAAATCATCTTTCTTTCTTTCTTTCTTTCTTTCTTTCTTTCTTTTTTTCTTTAATATGGATTGAAGGAAGGAAACAAAAGAAAATTCATAATAAAAGAAAAAAGGACGGATGGAAAGTGAAAGGAAAGAAAGAGCAACATTAAAACGATTAAAGAACCTTTAAGCAAAAGATTAAAGCAGAGAGCAATATATTGTTGGTATAATTGGGTGTTGCTATAGAAACGATGAGGCGGACTCTGCCCGTTTCCCCGGGTGTCGGTGAACTGGACACAGTGGTGTAAGTGTGTGGACTGGGTGTGAGGTGGGAAAGGTTTGGGGCGGAGTCACGTTGATTACATCGTAACCCTAAGGACACTTATGGAGGCTGTTGGTTGCTACTGTGTATCAGTTCAGAGCTGATTAGAGCAGAAGCTGATGAATCGGGACGTTCTGACCAATCAGAGCTCAGTGGAGTTCAGTGATGTGACGTCTCCTCTCACTGCCTGTGTATCAGGAGGGGGTGTGGTCACGGAGAAAGGTCCGAGCGGGTGGTAGAGAGACGCTGAATTCCTCCTGGGCTGTTTCTTAAACGTTGTGTTTACACGCGAGTGCAAACTTTACCACAGGAATGCGTTTCCCTCACAAGCGCCCCCAAGTGGCCTCAGTCTGCCGCTGCCTTTTCTTTCTTTTTTTTTTTCTTTTTCTTTTTGTACTTCATGCTCTGGTGTGTTATTGAGGAAGCCACCCTGCTTTTTACGATGTTTCACTCCCAGCGCTCCACTCTCCCCGAGTCCCGTCTCTCCCGTGTCTCCACGCGGGTCTATTTTCAGCTTCCTGTGAATTCCGCGGCAGACTGGTGAGGTTCACCATAGTGGGCACAGCAGGAGAAAAACACCGCTGAGTGTGAGGATCAGAACTGCAGGGAAAGTGTGTGTGTGTGCTCAGTGTGTGTGTGTGTGTGTGTGTGTGTGTGTGTGTTTTGGGTGGTTGAGTGGGTGGGGGCATGTCTGCTTAGAGCCTGTGTGTTCAGTACCATACAAACATGCACAGGCCGAAAAAATGAGAGAGAGAGTCAGCGAGAGAGTCAGAGAGAGAGAGAGAGAGAGATTGTTGTTACTACAAGAAGAAAACAGCATTTCTAAGCAACAGTGTGTGTCGATGTTTCCCGGATACACACCGTCCTGCTGCAGTTTATTATTTTTCCAGACTCGGAACACGCTACAGTGTTCTTCAGAGACATGGCTGTCGTCCCTTCATCCCTAAAACCTCAAAGTCTTACTGAAAGAAAGTAGGGAGAAAGGGGAAAGAAAAAAAGAGTGAAGGACAGAAAGATGAAAGGAAAGCACATTGAAAAGGAACAGATAGACAGATAGATAGAGCATCTGTTGACTTCTTATAAGAATTGACTGTTACAAATAAACACTGGGATATATTGTCAACCTTCATCATCATCGTCATCGTCAAGCTTCAACCTTCATCATCATCATCATCATCATCATCATCATCAAAACCTTCACCATTATCATCAACATAATATTTATAATCATCATCACAACCTTCATCATTTTCAGCCCCACCATCTTTATCATCATCATCATCATCATCATCATCATCATCATCACAAACTTCATCATCATCATCATCATCATCACAATTTTTTACCATTTCATCCTCATCATCATCATCATCATCATCATCAAAACCTTCACCATTTTCATCATCATCATCATCATCATCATCATCATCATCATCACAATCTTTACCAGTTCATCCTCAACATCAACATCATCATCATCATCATCACAATTTTTACCATTTCATCCTCAACGTCAACATCATCATCATCATCATCATCACAACCTTCACCATTTTCATCATCATCATCATCATCATCATCATCATCAAAACCTTCACCATTTTCATCAACATAATATTTATAATCATCACAACCTTCATCATTTTCAGCCCCACCATCTTTATCATCATCATCATCATCATCATCATCATCATCACAAACTTCATCATCATCATCATCATCAAAACCTTCATCATTTTCATCATCATCACAACCTTCGTCATTTTCATCATCATCATCATCATCATCATCATCATCATCATCATCAACCTCATCATCATCACCATTAA
>QNUK01000185.1:867500-870000 GCA_013621035.1 Clarias magur | reverse complement strand
ACACACACACACACACACACACACACCATGTAAAGCTTTTCGGTCTACTTCCGACTTCCTTATACATACAAAGTCCACATGCAAAGCATAAACAGACAATACTGAAGAACTCACTAAACTCCAGAGGCGTAGACGGCCTGCATCCCCTGATATACCTTTATATACGGACGACACACTGCAGGACAAAAAGTCAATCACAACATCGTGAGAAAAGGAAGAGATCTTTTCCATGAATCTGCTATAGAAGTTATAATAGGACTATCATAACTATTATAACATTAAAAGAATCTGAAATGAACTTTAGTCTAAACAAAATGAATCTTCTTTTCTTTTCTTGTTGTTGTTGTTGTTGTTTATTAGTATTTTTATTGTTTCCAAGAATCTATCAAACACAAGGAATGTATCTTCTTCTTCACGAGACCGCCAACTAGTCATAAACATTGATAAGCAGTAGTACACGAGGGCGAGTGCTGCTGTAACGTGTACCAGCAGTTGTAAAGAGGAAGCTACCTGAGTATGGAAGGGATCACAGCAGTGCTGATATTCAGCACAACAGAGCAGAACAACAGTTCCACAAGCACCATTTCTTATCAACAGATCATGATTTGTTTGCTTAGTTCACCATGTATTTTGCTCCTCCCACACCTGGTTTAAGTAACTAACCCACGACAGACAGTTAGTGTGGTCAACCGGGGGCGAAAGCAGCTTTAAATTCTTACTGGTACTACAGTATGTAGCCAAAAGGTGAAGAGTCTAAACCATGGAGGTGGTGGACAGTCGTGAGAAATTTACGAGATATGGTTTATATGTCAGCGTATTTCGCCAGGCTTTTAAGCTTAAATCGCAAATAATGTTAAAGGAAAAATGAGTGTATAATCATCGAGTGTGATTAAGGGATGAAGGCCGGTTAGTCTCACGTCCGAATCTCAGGACTGACTGCCAGCACTGTTATTTGAAAATGATCAAAGCCTTTGCCTGTATTGATGTATCCTCTCAAAGTGTTATCAGAAAGTTCTTCTGCATCTACAGACTATCGTTCTCCATGACCAAACTGCGGTTAAGCCATGCGCTCTTCTGGGAAAACGTTGTTCATTTACTCGCCAAAGAAAATTCACGGAGGCGGTACGGTATGGGTTCAAATCCCGTCTCTGTGTGCATGGAGTTTGCATGTTCTCCCCGTGCTCGGTGGGTTTCCTCCCACAGTCCAAAGACCTGCAGATTAGGCTAATTGGTGTCCTAACCTTAACCCTAACCCTAACCCTAACCCCTAACCCCACCCCTAACCCTAACCTCTAACCCTAACCCTAACCCCTAACCCCTAACCCTAACCCTAAGCCCTAACCCTAACCCCTAACCCTAACCTCTAACCCTAACCCTAACCCCTAACCCTAACCCCTAACCCCTAACCCCTAACCCTAACCCTAAGCCCTAACCCTAACCCCTAACCCTAACCTCTAACCCTAACCCTAACCCCTAACCCCTAACCCTAACCCTAAGCCCTAACCCTAACCCCTAACCCTAACCCCTAACCCCACCCCTAACCCTAACCCTAAGCCCTAACCCTAACCCCTAACCCATGCTGTTGAAAGACAGTATAATTACCAATTGTTAGGACACCTGTGAGGCGGAGTGATACACATACTGCATTATCACCACTTGTGGAATGTCTCTGGATATTTCCGAAATCTTACACTTCCCAGAGCTGATTCGTTTAAAGCAAAAGTGACAACGTAGACCACGTGTCCAAACTGTGTGGTTGTGGGAAATCCTTTTTTTTTTTTTTTCTTTTTGGCGAATGCGCGCATAAACTCTGAGTACGTCACACACTGGAGAACAGTATTGTAATGTGTGTGCATGTGTATGCATATGTGTGTCTCATATTACCGCTGATTTATAGTAGCTCTCACCTTGTTTTGCAGTCTTGTATTTGAGGGAGAGAGAGAGAGAGAGAGAGAGAGAGAGAGAGAGAGAATCGGATCCTGTACGTACACGCACCTCTGATTGTGTTACTATGAATAATGGCCATGTTATTTTCTGTTTGCCTGTCAGTCTTTTGAATGAGATTCTTCCCAGCCGGTGTGTAAACACAGCCCGTCAGCACTGGGAGTTTTTCCTTCCCTCCACCTGAGACACGTGACCTAAAGCCCCGACTTGCTCGCATCACCTGCTCCAGGTGCGCTACAAGGCAGTTCTCCCGGATAAGATTAGTCTGTTCCTGTGTGTACGTACGTACTGTACCGACAGACTTCAAAACAAAACCTTGCTCCTGGACGACTCTCCCAGTCCTAACTGGTTTCCGATATTTCATAGAGACTTGTACGACAAACACATTTTCTTTTTTTTAATATAACAAGATACCCCATAGTGTTTAATTCCTTATATATGTTAATGTTTTTATGACTTATAAATGATTCAACATGTATAAAATAGGTAGACCTAAGTACTAGATAGGAGAGCAATGGGAGCACTTGGACTATAGCGTGGACTATTTGTCTAAATC